>CM033466.1:10269233-10869233 GCA_019425755.1 Amaranthus cruentus
AATGGTGATAGCTTGTGTAAGTGATAAAAATCATGAGTTTGATAGAAATAATTTTTGGTTCATCATATTTTTGTTCTAGTTTATCCAAGTGAATATATTTTAGAATAATGGGTAAGTTTGATCATGAAAATATGATAATTTACTTAGAAAATTTTGATTAAAACCATACTTAAAGTTAATAATAAAAATACAACTCATTTTAGGTATAAATTAATTAAATCAAAGTTATAAGGTTAGAATAATAAGTAGTAATGTTAGTTTAAGAAGAAAACTTAAAACGTAACGTTTTACGAAATAGTCAATATTTCGTACTATAAAATTTTAAAATAATATTTTAGTGCTAATAAAAAAATTTAAATCAAATAATATTTTAACGTTAAATATTTGAAAGAAATTACAAAATCGAAAAAAAAGATTTAGGATTAAAGGTGATTTGAATTAGATAACCAAAAGATTAGGAATTCGAATTGAAAATTCGGAACAATTAATTGGAAGATTAAGATTACGAAATTTGAGGCTGTTACAACTCTTTCCCCCTTAAGATAGTTTCGTCCCGAAACTAGCTAGAACTTACCGAAAAGGTTAAGGTATCGCTCTCTCAATTCTGCTTCCTTCTCCCTAGTAGCTTTCTCGACAATGTGGTTTGACCACAAAACCTTGACCAACGAAATCCTAGAGTTCCTTGACTTGGGTATCCAAATCCTGATAAGTCTGTTCTCATATGCTAAGGACTCATCAATCTGAAGGGGTTGAGGGGTTTGCACATTTTATGGATCATGAATATACTTCCTCAACTGTGAAATATTGAACGCATTATAAATTTTTACCGAACTCAAAGGTTAAGGCAATCATAATTAACTTATCTGACTCTTCTCAAAATTTCAAAAGATCCAATAACTTTCAGACTCAAATTTTCCTCTCTATCTTATATCAAAAGCATTAGTATCATTTTCCTCATCACTAGGGATTAACTCAATAATCTCCTGATCCTCAAGTTGTGCGTCGTTGATATGATTAAACAAAGTTTATTTGTATGGTCATTGTTCTCAAATATCATCTAACCTCATATTGGTTACAAATCTCTAATCCCAAACTCTTCATTTTAGGGTAAACTCGTAAGATACAGATTCAAGAATCTCGGTCTCCTCCTTAAAACATAAGCAACTTGTTATCACCTTCTTATGGTGGTATGAAATTTCAAGACATAATCCTAATAACCTCAAGTCATATCCTTTGGTGCATATTAAATTTCTTCTGGTTGAAGATATACCTCAAATTTTGATGATTATCGTAGATCTTACACGGTAACCCATAAAAAAAATGTCTTCACAATTTTAGAGCAAGGATTACTACAAGTTCAACATCGTGTATAGGTAATTCACCTCATGTGGCCTCAACGCCTCAATAAATAAGTTATTGACATTTACTTCTTGCATAAGTACACAACCCAAACATTTAAGTGAAGCATCACAATAGACCATAAATGGTTTGCTACAATAATGCACAATTAATACATGGGCGCTAGTGAGTCTCCTTTTTTTTCCTTTTTTAATTCCTTAAAAGCAATCGTTTACTTCTCACTATATTAAAATCGCATCATATTCTTCAACAACTCAAACATGGGACGGGCAACCTTAGAGAAATTATCAACATATTTTCTATACTAACCGCAAAACCGAAAACGCTATGAACTTCAGTTACACTCCTCGAAATCGACAATTTATTGTCGTCTTAATTTTCTCCGGATCCACAGAACTTTCATCTTTAGACATAACATTACTTAGAATAACTACTTCCTCAAGCTAAGACTCAACCTTTCACCAATCTGCTGTGAATAATCCCTTATTTTCTAATAATCTAACCTTTGCCATACATTTTCTCACAACATACCAAAAAACTAATAATAGGTACAAATAGTGTAACAGGCTCAAATTTCGTAATCTTAATCTTCTAATTAATTGTTCCGAATTTTCAATTCGAATTCCTAATCCTTTGGTTATCTAATTCAAATCACCTTTAATCCTAAATCTTTTTTTTTCGATTTTGTGATTTCTTCCAAATATTAAACTTATATAAAAAAAGAAGAAGAATGTTTTCTTAAATTTCTTTAGAAGCACTAAAATATTATTTTTTATTATTTTATACTAAGAAAAGTAAAATTTTAATATTTTATTTACGGTTTTGTTAAAACGTTACGTTTTAATTTCAATTCTTTAAACTAACTTTACCACTTTTTTTTAACCTTACTTTATTTTATTTTAACTAAAAATTTAACAATTTTTTTGTATGGTTTTAACCAAAACTTTCTAAGTAAACTATCATATTTCATAATCAAACTTTAATCAAACTTACCCATTATTCTAAAATATATTCACTTGGATAAACTAGAACAAAAATATGATGAACCAAAAATTATTTCTATCAAACTCATGATTTTCAAACTCATGATTTTTATCACTTACACAAGCATTTTCTTATACAAGTTAGCTTTCTCCTACACTCCAACTCTTACAAATTCACTTACACACTCTAAATCTCTTACACAAGTTAGTCTTCTTCCATACTCATAACACTCTTGTTCATGCAATCTAAGAACTACAAAGTTGTCCACACCCATTATAAATACCCCCCTTATCCATGAGATCACTTGCACCCTTCATCAAATCTTTCTATCTTTCTTTCTTATATCTTCACTTCATTAACATCTTACTAACTTTATACCCTTTTTATTAGTTGAAGAATCAAATGAAGATGGAGCTTGATCTTATCACTTCTTAATCCAATAGTCATCAACTTTTGAAAAGTCAAGTATTATCATTTTGGAGCTTAGATATCATCTCTTTTTGGTAATTTAAGAACTACTTATTTGAAGCTTGGAGAATTGAAGACCTTCTCTTTTGGAGCTCATTCCTTTGAGTTATTATTTTCCTCTAGAATAAAAATTTATAATACTTTTAAGTCACTCTAGAAAAGTTATAAATATGGAAAATTTTGTTAATATGATAAGGTAGATGCATATGAGTTTATTATGTGAAATATTATTTAAAGTTTCATGTATGCTTTATGAACTTATGCTTTAAGAAAATATTTAAAAATGATATTTAGTGATGTTTTTATTATGAAATCTTAGTAGATAAAATTTGTAACTTAAAAACTTTAATTAAAAAGAATATATTTTATAAGTACTTTATAGTGGCTAAAAGTTAGGATATGATTTTAGATATGTTCCTTGAATTTTTTTTTATTAAAATAACGTTAATTGAAATTTTGGTAAGAAAAATATATATTTTTTTATAGGAAGAGGTGTTAAATACTTTCTTAATAAAAAAATAGCTAAGAATATTTAAGTTTGAAATAAGTTAAAAGTTTATTAATAATTTTGTAAATAAAATTTAAAAAGAAAATAAATATTAGATGAATTCTTCTTGACTTGTAAGTTTTTGGGACACTCTATAACAATCACATAATGACCCTTAGGTAAATAATCGTGGACCTTATGGACTTTAATTATTATTATTATTTTTTATATCGATTTATGGCTAAAATTATCGTATTATTTATTTAAAATAATAGTCAAGGATTTTATTGGTTAAATAAACTTATCTCTTAAAAATGATTTTCATCATTTGGGTATTTTGATAAAATTTTTATTTTAAACTTAAGTAAATATAAGTAATTATTAATCGATTTATCGGTTAAACAGTCAAATTAATTTGTTAAAATATTTAACATTGTTTTTCTTGAACTCCTTTTTAGTCAAAGACTCATTTCATTTATATTTTGGACCCTTAATAACTATTCAGATTAATTTTTTTTATTTTACTTGGTTATTTGATAAAATATGTTATTAAGTTTTTAGAAATATTATCCTTAACTTTTATGATTATTTATGACATAATAATGACTTAGCTTAGCCTCTAGAATCTTAGTATAGTTATGGAAATTTATTATTTAATTAATATTAATTTACTAGATAGTATTTTAGCCAAAGAGTAAGATTGTCTAAATTTTGACAGACTTATAAGAATGTAAACTATTTCGATATAGAGTCTTGTTTGATATTGTTTGATATTGATTGTATGACTCTGATAGTAAGGTAATGTCGAACCATGGACCGGCATGTAAAATCCCGGCGCCCGTGTTAGCCGGCACGTAAAATGCGGTGTCAGACAGGGGGTCCGAGAAAAACCCATCCTGTGAAGTCTCGAGCATAACAGTATTGAGAGGAGTGACGACTCCCACCACAGTTAGGGTTTAGGACTACGGTTCTCACCTAACCAGACCCTTACATATATCAGTAGTCATTATTGTTGTGATCTTGTGATGTGCTATGACGGTAAAGTTATGAGGCTTAATCGAACTTGATTGAATAGGCATTAAAGTTACCAAGTATTTAGTAGCAGTGAACTTCTGCAAGTATTGAGAATGTAACTTAATGGCTTAATAATGGTCAATAAAGAGTAATAAACTTTTAGATTGTGCTTGATGATTATTTTGTAAGCATGATTTAACTATCGCATCATAAGCTTGTTGAGGAAATTGTACTCGGCTTTATTGCTGACCGATTTAATCGGCTGTCATCCGTATCATGGATGGCAGTATTTTGCAGGAAAGTTTAGCTCAGGTTTCGATCCAGGCCGCAACTTTAATTTATTTTCTATCGGGGACTTAGCTGCATTGATTTTACTTGATGACTTTGATGACTATCTTGTACTATGTTCTTTTATCGTATTTAAGCAAACTTTATGTTATATTCTCTCAGTTGTAATATTTCTTTTAACTTATGTTTTTAAACGATTTTAGTTTTAATGGTTTTTAGCAGTTCGGTATTTCACACTTCCGTATTATTTATCTTAAATATAATTATTAATGTTAATTATGTATCGAGAGTGCCGACCCTGCTACAAATAGGGTATGCTGTCAGCAAACTATAACAAAGGTTGAATACCTAGCGAACTAACGGTAAATGCGATTATTCACGGCGGACGAACAAAATGTTGGATTATTAATGTCAATTTTTCCTAATATAAAAGACAATATTTCTTAAATATTCTCACACTGTACAGAAGATTCTACCAAATATATTATTGCTCAATCCTTTTACATGAACACAATAAATTACATTACTTCTATATTTGAATTAGGAAAAATTACCTAGAATAATCCAAACTATTCATGATTTTCCTACGATAATCTTATCTATTGATTAACCATGAATAATCCCCAACTTTGAGGGGTATTTTCCTAGAGTAACCCGATGACCTGCTATAGTAGTTAATTCACCAAAACAATAAATTAAATATTAATTTAAAATTAGAAAATATTTTTGAAAATTTACATAAAAAGTTCTATATAATAAAAAAAATCATAAATTTTCTATGAATATTTTTTTAACATTTTTTTCGACATTTTATTTTAATTATCTTTTTTTTTTAAAAAAAATAAAACTTGCTATAGCAAGTCATGCAGTCACCGGGTTTACTCTTGGAAAATACCCCTCAAAGTTGGGATTATTCATGGTTAATCAATAGGTGAGATTATTGTAGGAAAATCATGAATAGTTTATTGTTTTAGTATAGTTTATGATGGAAGTTTACAATCTATATTCTAATAATTTTATATCTAGAATGGATGATATGGGTTGAAATTGAAGGCAATCATGTTTAGTCGTCAACTACAAATATTTCTAATAATAATTTAAATTCTGAAAAAATAATTACCTAAAATAATTTTACACAAACTGAATTGAATGCATGATATGGGCGGGAAAACATGCGTTATGGTAGTGACATGTGTCACAATAGTTTATTGTTTTAGTATAGTTTATTTATTTATGATGATGGTAGATATAAGTTTATTATTTACTATCCCAAAATAATTTTTGTGCTTATATTTTTTTATTACAAGCAAGGTTGGGTACAAGGGCTAATAAGAATCGAATCCAAATCTCTTTATTGAGATAATTTTCGATTCTCAATTCTCGATCTTAAATTATTGTGTGTTTTGGATAATCACACAAGATAGCCCAAAAATAGCCATATATAGTCAATGTTATAAATAGTATGGCTGAGGGGACCTTTTAATTTTCTTATGGTGATATTCAATATTTTCTGCTCATACAAGTTAAATTCAGAGCATGCAAATACAAAAAAAACAAAGTTCCGAAATTCCCATTGTGACACAAATTTTACAACACCTTATATAAAAATTAAACGCTAATTATAAAGAAGGATAGTAAACAGATCATATTCTTATAGAAAGAGATAAGGGAGTTTTGAGGAAACAATAAAAAAAATTTCTATTGTTTTAACTTTTTTGTTATGAATGTTAATCTTTTTCAATAGTGGTACACCGCAAATTTGAGAGAAATTCTGAAAAAAATTATTTTACATTGAGATATCAGATATGTACAATATTTATAATTTGATGCTTTTTATTTTTAGTGTAACTTTAGTGGAATATTCAAGAATAATGGATAATTTTATAGTGATTGAATTTGAAAGTCAGTCACTACAACCATAAAATCTCAATTGTTAATTCTTTTGTAGAGAGTCTAAGCTATTTGTTTTTTGCTAATTAAAATTCTTGAAATGAAAATAAAGTTTTTTAAAAAATAGAAAATGACTGCTAAAATGTATTTATTTGTGACATAAAGTAACAGATATTCTTAACTTTCATTGTAAAGCTTAATATAAATATTTTACAATTATTTTTATTTATTTAGTTAAATTTAAAATATTTTATATATATATATATATATATATATTCAAAAAAAAAATTATATATATAGTGATTGGCATTAAAACCAACCACTACAAAATTTATCATAAAAATAAATAAAAACTAATTTTTATATAGGGCATAAATTCTAGAAAAACATTAATATAATCATCTAGTATTCTTGCAGAAAACGTAAAAAAAATTGTCAATAAAACCTATTTTCAAAAAATTAATCATATCAATTATTATATCTTTTTTGAGTGAAATACAATAATAGCAAAATTCTGTGCATGGTTCGGTAAAGAATTCAACACTCTATTTGCAATCATAAATTAACAAACCATCTTTGCTAGTTTGATTTCACATTCAATACTCTTATCACAAATCATTACACTTTTTTTTTTTTTTTACAAATTCTTCAATAAGATCATCTCATCGAAATGATTTAATATGGGCTGACCTAATTCTAATTTATTAAAAAAAAATAGTTATAAAATGATGGCAATATTTTCCATATTAAACTTCAATTAATTAAATTTTTTAAATATAAATAATTTGGGCAGCTTGTATGAGCCCTTCGCACCATAAGACGGTCTCATATAAGACTTGCTGTAAATATTTAATTATTATTTATTAAAAAATATATCTTTAATAATTATTTACTAAATCAAACAATTGTTATTATCTATATCAATTATTACATTTAACCGAAAATATATAAATTTGATGATGATAATTTATATTTGAATTAGTCTTTGCTAATTATATTTATAAATATCTACATGTAAATATAAAAATAGGAGTAGTAAAATCAAATGAAAAAAAAAAATGAATCAAAGAAATAGATCCTGCATCATGTGTGTATTTAATAAAAAGTATATATTTACTAAAGTTGTGATTTAATATTGGTTATTACAAATTTAAAAACCTAATTTTTCGCAATTAATTTTGTATTCAATGAAGGGGCAGATGAAACGTCAAAATTAAAAATTAAGTAAAATAATCAACAAAGTTGAGATGGCCGAGTTGGTCTAAGGCGCCAGATTAAGGTTCTGGTCCGAAAGGGCGTGGGTTCAAATCCCACTCTCAACAATTTCATTTTTTTTTTTTATTTTTTTCACTAAATCATCATTTTAATTCGTGTTGGAGGAATTAAAAAAATAAAATAAGGTAGTGTTTGGCAACATATAATTCATTTGAAAATAGGAAATTTGATTTTTATATTCACATTCAAGAATTGTAAATGACACCTAAATGCTTGGAATTTGCAAATTTTGATACTTGACCAAATTTTACATTGTTATTGTCATATTGTGATAGAATTTAGAAAATGGGCCTGAGCAACCCAAACAAGGAGGAGAAGAAGTAGTCCACTCATAAACCCAAAGAAGGTTCACTACTAAAACCAATAAGTAATAGTAGGAGTTACTCCTTGAGTATATAAAGTGATGCATACTCTTCTCTTTCTCCGATGTGGGACAACTCACATGTGGGTAACACATGGGCACTTCAACATATTGAAAGTCTATGGAATTGAGTCAATTCCAAATTTCAAATTCAAGATTTGCCAAACATTGTATTTGATCCAATTCAACATTTGAAAATGAATTCCAAGTTGCCAACCATACCATGAATTTAATTGCTTTAGTTCATGCTTAATATTGTTTGAAGAATAAATATGTTTATTTCCATTTTTAGTACTTGTATTCAAAATCTAAGAAATTAACATTTTTGTACTGGACTATGTGTTAAATTGGAAGTAAATTTAATGGCTTTCACAAATTCTTGTGAAAGACGGTTTGTGAAAGACGGTCTTTGTGAGAGACCATGTCTAATTGAGTCGGTCCATTATATATTTTTTACAGTTAGTCTCCTGAGAGACCGTCTTTAGGAGAGACCGTCTTTAGGAGAGACGTCTCTCAGGCCCAATCCATTAAAGCTTATTGCCTATATTTAGGCTATATTTCTCCTAATGGGCCAACCCAATAGAGACGGTCTCTCACAAGAATTTTTGTTTGTGAAATTGATAAAAAAAAACAATTATTCAATTGGGCCGGCCCAATATGATGCATCTCACAAGTGAGACGGCCTCACCCAAATTTTTGTGTTAAATGATTGTTTTGCTCTAAAGATTTAAATAACACCTTACCTGTTAAAATTCATTTATTCACAGGGAAAGAGTTAAGGTAAGTGGCTAAGTGCCTAAGTGGTCATTTAGATCTTTAGAAGAAAAAGTCATTTAAAGATGGATTTTTATATGATAGATGAAAAGTCAAATGTTTAGAAGAAAAATTCATGCAACGGTTAGATCCTTGAAGGATAAATAAAATATCAGACCTGGGATCTTTAAACTTGATTTCAACAAGTTTTGCATAAGATCATCTTATTATGAGATCAATCCATATAACTAGCCCATTTCTCTAACTAATCGATTTAAAATTGTAATTGATCACTTTAAAATTATAAATGCTCTCTTGAAAATAGTACACGTATATTAAATAAGTTGAACAGTAACTGTCACACCGTAAGACGGTCTGTTCATTGTCCTTATGGCTATGCTCTTTTTTTTTTTGTTTTTTTTTCCTTTCAATTCACACCTAGAATGGGTATTCATTGATATTTGATGTGGCAAATTACATAGAATAATTCTCAACCACACTGCATTAAAACATACTCTGAAAAGTTCAATCTTTTATGCATATATCTTTGTCTATCATTTTATTTTTATTTTTTTAAAATTTCGGGTAAAAATAATTCTCTACATGTAAGACGGAGAGGGAGCATTGATCTTCCTATAGGTGATGTATCGGACCCCTGGCTTATGAAGCTTATATTCCAACAATCAACCAATCTGCATTTCCCAGCTTATGAAGCTATATGATCCATCTGCTGCGCTTTAACTCACAAATACAGCTCGAATCATCGGATCATTAAGCTATATCCACATGTTGATAATCAAGTTTTCGGTCGACAATGATCATTCATTGCCATTCGACTACTTGTATATCGTATCAGTATCTATGAACTATAAACAGAAAACAAGAGCATCCGCGAAACCAAGTGACTACTGACCAGCCTACACCCATGGCAGCGTAACAAGCAGAACCGATTGATGAACCAGGCAGGACCAAGAACAGCAGACAACAGCAGCGGAAATAAACAGTTACGGAGAGCTTGAGGAAACAAGTCCCAAGAAACGAACATACAGGACCATGCTGTATGCCGAATAAGATTCAATTCCGTCTTTAGAAAGAGACGGAGCAATGAATGAAGGGAGAAATGTATGGTATTTGGGAAAGATTGGTCACTACTCACTGACTCTATAACAATGGAGATATGAATAGATGATCTAATGAGCTCTGATCTAGTTCCATAGGCAATTTGTGAGCAACTAAAGTTACTAACTAATATAGTTCATTAACTTGTTATTGGGCTTGTACACAAGATCCACGCAAGAGGAGAGTTGATTGGACACAGATTCAATGAGTATCCAGCAAAACCAATCGGTATTAGGAGTTGCCCATCAAGTATATGTGTTAGTCAACTCTTCTCTAATTGTTCCATGTAGGATCACATGTTGGTTATTGTCCAACAGACCGCTTCATCTATCAAATTGCTAGTAAATGGGCAACAATACTCTCAAAGGTACCACCAAATTAAAATACAGGATACAGCACTAAACATATTCCCTAATATGCAGGATCAATGCACAATGACTCCTTAAGTATGATAGGGTAACAGCTAAAGCAAACAAAGATTAACCTCAAATCACTATGTCCCATGAATTTGCAACAGCATGGAACGACACAAATATTAAAGTGGTTGGGGCATTTGAATTGTGTGGATGATAATAAATAAAGAGAAAATGTGTGCATGAGAATTAAAGAAAATAGTAAGACTACTCCCGAAGCTTTGTTTTGTAATATCAATTTATTATAATTTTGGACTCGAACAATTGATGATATTTACAATCAAAGTTTAGCGTAGCAAAGTATTTCTAAAGAATTATATTTAAGGCGTGTTCAGAGTAGTAGTTTAAGTTTTTGTTAGTTTTATAGAGGCTAACTATTTTTTTAAAAATGCCCTTGTTTCCTATTGTTTAGTGGTTAAATTAGTAGTTTTCAAAATGTTAAAACTTGTAGCTTTTCAAAATAAAAAATAATACTTTTAGGGTTTTTCTTTACATTTTTGTCAAGCAAAATACAAATTACATTCCAATGCTACCATATTCCCCCAACAATATTAATTTACACGATTATCTTATGTTGAACATGCCCTTACCCTTTTCATTATTCAATTACATATCTTGATCACTTATGTTATAAAACAGCTTGGTCCGATCAGCTCTGGTGATTTAAATGGTCCGAAACTTTTCGATTGGTCTCTGATTTTAGTGTCAAACCAGACCAAATTAGACCGTGTGCACCCCTAATTAACAATCCAATCACAAAGCATAGTAAATGATAGAAGTATTTAACATCCAAATTTCCCAAATAAAGCATTGTATCATTTATACCATTAATATATAAAGTATATCCATTCATTCACATACAAATATTGAAATAAAACTTAGAAAAAACAAAAAGAGTAATCACATTTAAGAAACAGGAAGAACCTTCTTAACAATTTCATCACTAAGAGCAGCAATTTGAGAATCCAATGATTTGATGGTATCCTCCTTCTGCTTCTCTAAACTACCCAAAGCTTCTTGAAGTTCAGTTTCAACTTTCTTCCTACCTTCAGCCAATTTTGCTTCAACTTCAAGTTGAGTTTCCTTCTTCATCTTATTCAAAGCAGCAGAAATCTCAGCACGTGCAGCACGCATGACGGCATTAGCTTGTTCTTCAAGTTGTTTTACTTCAGAAGAAGTATCTTTAACATCAGCAAGCTTTTCTTTAATGGCGGAATCACGTTGATCCATGAAATCTCCCAAAGGAGTAAAGTAAATCTTGTCAAGAGCGAACATGAGTAATAGGAATTCAGCCATTATGATTGGGAGTGTAAGATTGAAGTCGAAGAGTGAAGCCTTTTCGATTTCTTCAGCAAGGGAAGGGTGAGGAAGAAGGAAGGAGAGAGAAAGTGGAGTAATGGTAATGGCGGCAGATTTTAGGAGATTGAAATTGAGGGTTTTGAGGAGTGGGGATTGTTGAGAAGGGAGTTTGAGAAGTGGGTTTTTAAGGGGGGAGAATTTGGGTTTATGGGTAGTGGGAATTGATGGAGTTGGGAGGGATTTAGAAGAAGAGGCCATGAGCATGTTAGCCATGGCTGATTGTAGAGCTTTCTCTCTCTAAGATGATGAAGAAGATGAGGAAGATAAAAATTGTTAATGGTGAGAGAATTTTGATAGGGAAGAAGAGGAGGAGATTTTTGGAGGAAGAAAATGGGAAAGGTTATCCCAATCTATGCCACACAAATTTGGGTTCCAAATTGTGGTAGATTGGTATTTGTCATTTCACATTTGGTAGGAATCATACGACAAACAATTTGATTTTGGAAAATTTACATTTAAAAATATGATATTTTGCTTGTTCTATTTTAAAAATCTCACTTTTTGATTATTTTTTAAAATTTAACCTTTTTGCCTTTATTTTTTTTCATAGAACATTTTTACTGATGACAGAATAAATTTGAAAATTTATCATTTTATAAAAGAGAACAAGCAAAATGTCATATTTTTAAAAGTAAATATTTCTATTCTTTTTTTAAAAAAATTCGAAATTAACCGGTTGTTCAGGTAAATTAGGGATGTATGTACTATAAAAGAAAACGGAGGCAAAAGGTCGGATTTTTAAAAAATAATCGAAAGGTGCAATTTTTAAAAAAGAACAAGCAAAAGTTCGAATTTTTAAAAGTAAATTTTCTAAATATTTTTTTATGTTTTTAAAGGCAACGTAATTCCTTTCTTGAGGGTAATAGATACCTTTTTTTCATTACCACTCATTCATGTCAAGTAACAAATTCTCTTTTTAAGATTAAGTAAGTATTTTCCTTATATTTTCATACCAAACAACATATAACTACGTCTACAACCCATACTCTTATCTTTACCCCTCTTTATTATTTCCCTTTTCATTACATTTTATGTTCCTATACCAAACACCCCAAGTTTTATTGTACCTTCGAGCAACTGAGTAAGCACTTAATACAAGTAGATACTTTCGCAAACATTAGGCAAAGTTTGATCATAGTCTATTGTAATCCAAAATTAAAAACTAGATCATACTAATTTCAATTTTGCGTGTTTAGCGTTTAGGTAAATTGATTAAAATTTATCACAATTTGTAAGGCATTCGCATATGAAAAATCAGAGCCAAAGTTAGACTTTTGCTATGATGACATTCAACATCTACTGAGATTTGAGGATGCATGTAAGCTCCTAGTAAAAATGAAAATTGTCTCGGGAAATACTAGGCTGCAGTTTATAGGGCGAATTTATTGGCGGTCAATGATATCAACTGACAATATTCAACTTATATATTAAATTATATACCTAAAAATATTAGTATATGTGCTGGTTAAGTTGACTATTACAACTTAACTCTAAAGCATTTTTTTCAAATATGAAAAGTTTGTACTGTTGCAACTTGCAAATGTATTTTAAGTATTTCAGACCGACTGCAGCAAATGTATTTCAATCGAATTACTCCTAATACATGTGTATACATCTTTATTGTTGTCATTCAAATAGAGGTATTTCTATACAAACGATAAGGCTTAAAGTTCTACCTGAGAGACTCTGGAAGATAGTTTGCCGGTCTATTGTTACGAAAAGAGAACAAACTTCTTAGGCAACCGACGGATTCACCTGTCCACATCGATGAATTGGGTTGCCCTTCGAATTATACGTGCTCTGTGCTGGAATTTCTAGAATATAAGAACCATCCTCTGAATAAATGAGAGAGAACAGGCTCATTGTGGTTTGAACTATTCTGCAATTGACACCTTAGGTTCTCCAGCTGTTCATCGGCTGCTACCTGTATTTTCGAGCTTTCTTCTTCGTCGTTCTAACTTCTGCATGATAGAACATCCCAGCCATTCAGTTCCGTCATTGCAGATGCGAGAAAAAGGAAACTAGAACGAAAAAATAAGTGACGAAGTGCAGATATCCTGCAGGTCACCAATCAAGAGAGCACGAATATAATGGGTCCAAAGACTAATTTTGTCTAGTTCATTCTAAGTTTCAGCCTCAATTTATCAAAAGGAACAAAGTATCTTGTAATCTTCTCTAGACAATAGAATGAATCTAAAGAATACCAGACATTTGCACGTAATAAGCAATATTTCATCACAAGTTATGCAAGCATAACCTCAGGAACGACCCCACCTATATGAAGAACCAGTACAGGGCATTACCTAGAAGATGCACTTCCCACTACTAAGCCACTACTAAGCTCAATTACCTCCATATAGGTTTATAATTTCGGAAAGATAAAAGAGAGCAAGAAACAAAGTCCTACATTGCGGTAAGCTAGGGAGATCCGATTCCTTTTCTTGATGGACTTCAAGGTTGGCTGATGGAAGGGGATGGGCTAGGGTTGGGGGGCAGCAAAAATCAAACTCAGGATCTCACCTAGGGAAAGTGGTACATGTTCCAACTGAGACAAGATCCAATTCTCCTACTCATTTTCTTGATCTTCTTTATGAGGTTATAAGCGATTGACACATGCTGAACAAAGCGAAGCTGCAACAAAGATCACCTTATGTCAAGTTAGCACAAGCCACAAAGCAGAACTGCAGAAGTAATAACAATTTAATCAAACGTCAGAAACCAATTTCTAAACATCTTAACATTCTGGATTACCAACAGGACATACTTGCAGGTTAAAATTTCCAGTGATACACTGAAGTTAATGAGAAGCAATTTCCTAATAATGCAACTTCATTAGCAATATCTGCCAGTTTCAGAACCAATAGCTTCTTACACTTGCTTCAAAGAAAGCTCAAAATAACTTTGCATAAAGTAATTCTTGTTCTGCAAAAGAAAAGTGGCGTGTTTGGAAAATTCTGGATTACCAACAGGACATACTTGCAGGTTAAAATTTCCAGTGATACACTGAAGTTAATGAGAAGCAATTTCCTAATAATGCAACTTCATTAGCAATATCTGCCAGTTTCAGAACCAATAGCTTCTTACACTTGCTTCAAAGAAAGCTCAAAATAACTTTGCATAAAGTAATTCTTGTTCTGCAAAAGAAAAGTGGCGTGTTTGGAAAGTTGTTATTTTCTTTGCTTTTTAGTTGACTTTTGACATTGACTTTTTGGTTGGTCAAATAGACAAAAAAGAGTTTAGTAAATGACTAATAACTTTCAAACCTTTTTAATTAAAACCAAATGCTACTCAAAATAGTGTTTTAATCGGCTTTTGGCTTTTTGAACCCGTTTTTTTCTAATAAACAAGCAACAACAACAAACAATAACACATCAAACATCTCAATAACAATTAGTTTAAATAACTGGCTATAAGAGTGAGCAAATCAGTCAATACTTCCAGCCAGTTGAACTACCCACGCGTTACGGCCGTTTTAGTACCTAGTAGCTAATTGAATCCCTTTCATAGATATGGAATACAACTTCCCAAGATGAAAACAAAAAACAGACACAGCATATCAAACTTCGAAACAACTTCTCTGCTTGTCTCACTCTCAACTTATTTGGATTTTAGGTTAAGGCTATTATAAGGCTTTGGCAGGTTCAATATTATAATGCTCTTCAGTAGTAGAATCCACATAATTAACAAAACTCAAGTAACACAAGCTGCAAAAGTGGACTGAGCTTGAGTGGCATAAGGTCTATTTGTCACAAGCAACATGACCAATGTATTAGCTCGTGACAATTCGTCATATAATCTCACCGTGACCCACTTGTGTGGACACGGGAACCCACAAACCCATGGGTCAAGAGCATTGACTTGCACATACACTTGGTGAGTTTCATTATTTCCCAAAACCATATGGTAGTAGGAAGAGTAGCTCACCAATTATATATCGATGTGGGATCTTGTCTCACATGTGAAGTATTTCCAACACAATGAAGGTTAAAACTTGCACGACCTCACTTGTCATGTTATGAGAGATAAGTAAAGTCTAAGACTTATCCTCATTTGCTAGGGCTCAAATGTGTTGAGTGGACTAATATCTACATATTATTTAGACACAAACGGGAGATCCATTGCAATATATAGACATAACGAAGACATCACTTGCAATTACTTTTTCCTTGTAAACCAATTGGTGTGCTAATGTACTTTCCATAAGAGAGTCCTTAATCATTTAAAAAAATTTGGAACGCTAGACATTTTTAGCTAAATTGCAACATCAACATATTTCATAAGAGAGTCCTTTCGTAGGATTATGTATCCGTAAATATTTATTTCAGGAAGTATATCGTTAGATATATCAAAGTAACTTTGCCGCAGGCATCACATATTGTGAAGTACAGAGAGTATGTAAGAAAATATACCTCATCCCCATCTCGGATGCCATAGTACTTGATATAGTCATCGTCATCTAAAAGCTTCTGACCACAATAAGATAAACAAAAATGTGTCCATACATGATGCCTATTAGCAAAAGAGATAAAAGGAAATTAGTAGAGAAAATGAAATGAACTGAAGATCATATTTCTAGGATTCATTCTATTCTCTAGAAGTGATTTCTTCAATTAAGTGTGAAATTGATCATACCACGAAATTTTTTCAGGTCCCGTCGTAGGTAAATGATTGAAAGCACTCTCCACAGCCTGCTTCAGGTCAGAAATCTTTGCGACTTTAACGACTTTAATTTCTGCAAAACAACGAAATTAATACATAAACTTGAGTATCGATCATTCACGATTTAGTGTGCGTACATATTCACCTTCTCAAAATAACCTCCACGGAAAGCAACTGTTTTCATAATCTAACTACTTCACTAACATAGTCAATTATTAATGAATTATCTGTCTCAAAATATCCAAAGATCCTTCCACATTAACAGCTCATCTTTAATGAGACCATCTCAGCATGACACGGCCCATATAATTATTCTATTTCTCTAATTGATCACTTTAAAATTATAAAAGATCACTTTAACACACCAAATGAACATGGGCCGGCCCAATAGAGATGGTCTCATTATGAGGAGTCTTACTTCAATGATTCAATGATTATTTTCAGGTGAGAATTCCCCTTCTAAAGATTTTCCTTCTGATTAAGGCTTATGCCTCTGCACCTGATGGTAAGGGGTTCTTGTTGAGTATATCCCTCCAATCCTTATCAAACGTATCATTTATTTAGGCCAAAATTGATGAAGTTTTTGCCTTTGTGTGATTTCGTAAAAAATGGTGATGTCTTCAGAGTTGTCATGGGAATTGAAACTAATCTATCAATTTCTTTTCAAATAGTGCCCCTTTGTTGACTCTAAATATTGTTTCATAGTGTTTGCTTTGATCGTGCAGTCCATCTTGCCTACTTGCCTACTGTTGTCCAAGTGGATAGGGGATCAGGTCGGATGTGGACCAGGTCTAAGTGAACCCAGATTCGAATTTGTTTTTAAAGGGAGGATTCATATCTGAATCCGAAAGAGAATAGCTCGAACACAACAATGGTAGAAAACGATGTAGAAGATGAGTGAAAAACAGAGCATAAACAAGAGACAACAATAAACAACAACACCAATGTGTTTGAGGTATCTAATGATACCTCCCCTCAAAAGATAATTACTTTCATTAATCTATTCAACAATACATTAATCACTAACCTAACACACTTGAGAACAAACTCTCAAGATAGTGAATTCATTCAACAACGGATATCACCCCATAAATTAACACAATAAAGAATAAACTCTAATGGTTTCTAACCCTAGCTTTCTCTCTTGTGTAGCTTCACTCTCATACTCCTAGTAATGATCTAACCCTCTCTTATATAGCCTAGCACATATTAGAAGCCCTAGGATCAATGGCTTAAAGCCCAGACAAAACCCGCTACTAAAACAAAAACACGTCATTTTGCCCTCTAAAGAGCCGCTCGATTGAGCTCCATTTGCTTGACCTATCGAGCAGCCTCACAGTAGCTACTGGATTGTAGCAGTTTTGTGGCTCGACCGAGTCACCATGGCTCGACCAGTCAAGCGCCCAAGTCAGATGTGCCCTGCTGTTTTGCTTTTGTTCTTCTTTGCACCCTCATCATGGCATCCCGGAGACCCTCCACATGAGTGTGATTTGGCGCTTGCTCTAACAGAATCCAAATTCGAAGGTCCAATTTGTCAGCATCCAGATTGCAGATTCGGATACACAAATTCCACAGATCTAGGATCGAGTTCGAATCCAAAACAGTTCCAAACTTAATTTGGCGCATTTGATTGAATTTGGCTTTATATTGCGATAATAAAATTTAGACTTTAATTAATGATTATAACATAATTAAAATCTAAAATACGTCTAATAAGATTATACTAACCATAAATATCCTTAAACTATCAATCTAACTCCAAAAGTCTCTTTCATAAATTATTCGTTTCTTCATAAATCATAACATAATTGAAAATAAAAATAACGCTACTTGATTAACAATGTAATTTCACAAATTCTTAAATGAGATGTACATGTAGTGTGTTAAAGACCATTAATTAGAGAAATAGTTAATTATAAGGTTATTTATAGAGAATGAGACATTTCCTTATTGGGCCAATTCACTGAAAATGTCCCATTTCTATCTTTATTATTCATTTTTACCTTTTTATCCCTATTACAACAACACACCAACACGTTTGGTGCAAAACTCAAATGTCTCATTCTCCTATATTCTTTATGAATAGGAGGGAGTATATAAAGAGCAAAAGCTTATATGTATTTACAATATATCAATGTCCTAAATAATCTCCCTGAAAATTCTATTATGCACTAATTTAAGAAGAGTATACATAATGAAATATTTTGTAATATTCTATTATTATTACCTAAAAAAAACAACATGATTCAATCCTCTTCAAATGCATCATTAAAAATACATTTTAGCTCTGTATATTGAATATCAACTGAAAATCAAGATTGACCATCAAGACATCAACATCTCCCACAACACATCAACATCGTCAAATCCACATTTGTTAAAGTAAATGGAAAAAAAAAAATCAATTGGACGAAAGAGTTGAGAGAATGAATTATACCGAAACAAGAGCCATCTAATTTGACGACAGTGAGATGAATGGGAGCTCGATCAAGCTTATCATAAGAAAAACTCTTCCTAGAGCTCACGTTCGACGGTGCAGTAGAAGCTGACGACGAATTCCGACAGAAACTTCGCCGAGATTTTGACGACGACGATATAAATGACGGAACAACGTCGAATGAAAACCTAGATAGCTGTAATCTTTCTTGACCTTCATAATGACCTCCGAATAACTCTTTTTCATGGTTTGCAATCTTAAAGCTTAATCTTCGCATACTTAACAAAATTTGATTGAAATGAAAATTCAAAAATGCAAAACAAACAAAAAAATTGAAGATTATTCTCAGAGTTGCATGTGGCTTTAATGGCGGATAAAACATAGGAAATTTAGGTTCTTCATCACAACAAACGATGGATTTTGTGAATACTAGTATTAGGTTAAAGAAAGGGAACGAATTAATGTTTGGCGGTGATTCTTCAGGGTAGAGAGAGAAAGAGGAGAGAGAAAAAATGGAGGTGCAACAATGGTGTACCCGCGCACCTTTGTTTCGCTTCTTGCTACATGGGATCAAGAATCAAGATTTTTGGTTACGAATAGAATGATAATCAATGGGTTACGCCGGGCATAACCGCTTACTCTATTGTTGTTGGGGAAAAACTTTGGCGGTGTTTGGCAAATTGACTTATCGAGCAATTTTAGCTTATTTTGAAATAAATAGAGGGTTGGATTGTCAAACCAGCTAATGTTAATGTTTGGTTAATTAGCTGGTTGAAACAGCTTATTGATACGAATAAGCTGTTTTTGAACAAGATGCTAATAGCAGCGGGTTCAAATTGAGTTGGTCAAATCAGTTAATTAAATCAACTGGTCAAATCAGCTATCAACTATCAACTATCAGCCATTTGTCAAACACTCTAATTTGTTTACTAGCCCGGGTAAACTACCTTTCTAGACTAGTACTTCTAGTAACCCCTTTAATTAATCCTTTTTCTCCGTTTTTTATCCGTAAAGATTCTTTAGCCTTAAAACAAATTATAGGAGTAATTGTTAAAGCAGTTAAGAATCTACGAAAAATCATTGGCACCGACTTTGCTATATTATGGAGTATCTATTTCAAAATTCAAACGATTTAACCGATTAATTATGAATAGGAATAGATATTATTCCGATAAAAATGGCAAATAAAAGTAATGACGCAAACAAAACAAAAAATATGGTTTGAATTTTTTTATATATTAGGTTGGATTGCAAATTTCTAAATTAATTTTTTTTATTTGAATTAGCTTAAAGCCTTTTAAAAATTGAAAATCAAAATTCTAAATTGAATTAAAATAGAAAGTCAATTAGGTTGTACTTGAAACCTCTTAAGTGGCTCTTATCGACAAAACAAGCTTTCAAATATTCAAGTTTTATTTTTGTGAGCCCTACTTATGATACTATGATTTTTATTCAATTTTTTGGTACTATTTTAGTTTTCTACTTCAATTTGGAGTTTAGATTTATTTTAATTTAGTTTGAATTAGAACAAAAAAAGTTTAAACCAAATTAATTTAGCTTGTTTTGATTAGGATAGTGATCACGTTTGTTTCAATTTGTATTGTATAAGGAAAAACTGAATTAGATTTAATTTGATTTGTTTCAAAAGAACGTAAACACCAAATAGTAAAATGAACTTCCCCTAATTAAAGTAAATATGCTTTATCTCTTCC
Organism: Amaranthus cruentus; assembly: GCA_019425755.1. Classification (NCBI taxonomy): domain Eukaryota; kingdom Viridiplantae; phylum Streptophyta; class Magnoliopsida; order Caryophyllales; family Amaranthaceae; genus Amaranthus; species Amaranthus cruentus. The sequence goes on from CM033466.1 coordinate 10,289,812, forward strand.
CTGGATAAACAATTCATTGCAATAGACTTCAATACATACTAAAATTAAACTTAACAACAATAAATATATTTTATTTGTCTATAATTATTACACAAATTCTTGTCAGAGACGGTGTCTTTGAGAGACCAACTCTAATTAAATAACCCATAAAGAAAAATATAGAATAAGAGTAAGAATTAAACTCTAATGAACTAGACCTGAAAGACGTCTCTCAAAAAGACGATCTCTCAGAAGACTTGCTGTTATTATTAATAAGTAGCAAACCTAGTCTTGAAATAAGCTAAAAGGACAACAGCTCAAAGCCCAACTTTTAAAGAAAAAAATAAGGTTGAATAGGGGTCCAAACCTTTCTCAACACACATATTTATATCCTTTGAGTATGGTGTTTTACGGTTTTACTCAAACTTTTAAACATAGTACACTTGGGATTGAGATTTACACTTTCTTTATTTAAGGATATACTCTTTCACTATAATAATCTTTGTCGTTAACTTATACTAACAAAGTAAAGATTTTTAAATTTTAAAGTACAAGATTTGATCTCTAAGACAAAAACTTTAATTATTGATGAATGAAGACAAATCTTGAACTAATTTTGTTGTCGCTGGATCATCGGGTAGTGATATGTGAAATATATGGGATTTTCCTCGGGCCTCAATCCAACGGGCTAAGCCCGCCCACCCGCTTGCCTTAACCGCCTTATAGTACCAAATCCCACGGCCCCGTAGCTCGTCTATTTCCGCCGTGTAAACCAACAACTTCTTACATCCTAAGTGGGTCAATTTCGGTGCTCCATCAATAAACGGGTTCATATACGGGTTGTCCACCCCACCCGTACAATTGTGGCATACATACGGCCATACTTTATAGTTAGGTGAATAGGGGATGTATTTAGACTCAAGTGGGACCCGCTTTGACCCGAGGAAATACGGCATGGCTAAGAATAAACCCATAAAACGTGGCCCTGAACCCATCCCGGCCCGGATTGCTAAATTATGGGCTATGTTGCCCCCCGCACTATCTCCTCCTACATAGATCCGTTTTACATCCCCATACTTCATCACCCACGGATCAAGGCCCAGACCCGGACCTGAACCCGTATCATGGGCCAATACCCACTCAAGGGCTGCCAATGCATCATTATACGGAGCCGGAATCGTAAACTCCGGATAAAGACGGTAGTCCACAGCAACAGCAACAACCCGGGCATCCGCCGCAACCCGACCCACAAAATGAGAGTCTCCCCAACTAAAAGGAGACCCAATACAAAACGCACCACCATGAAAGTATATTAGTATAGGCATCTTCCGGGCCGGGTCGGGCTTAGCGGGCATGAAAACACGGGCCCGAAGAGTATGGGATTTAGAAGTGGTGATACTAATATCTTTGGATTGCACTTGAGAATCAATTGGTGGGGGGACAAATGAAGGAGGTTCATTATAGTACCTTAAAACGGTACCGTTTGGGTAAACAATAATGTAAGGTTGAATTATGATTGGGGATTGAGAAGAGTTAGTAGTGATGGTTTTGGATATTGAAGGGTAAGCAAGTAGAAGTACTAGGAATAGTGAAAGGGGAAGATTATGATAGTTTTGTTTGAAAGCCATTGGATTTTGTGTTTAGAGTGTGAGAAAGATTTGAGATGAAGAAGGGGAAAATGGCATTTAGTAAAGGGGAAAGTTGATGATTGATCAAATGAAGTAAAGTGTCACATCTTGTGAAGAAATAGACAAGGGCACAAGGCACAATTTTGGTGGGTTTCTTTCCCCATATATTGTTTCTCATCACAAGTCACAAGATAAGAAATTCAATTTATCATTAATACATTTATGTGTATTTGGCAAAATAGTTTATTTGATAATTTTAGTTTGTTTTGATATCAGATGTACCTTCGAAGAGACAACTTGTTTTGATATAATTAGTGGGTTGAATGGTAAAAGTGATCAATGCTAATGTTTGGTAAATTAGCCAATTGAAACACCTTACTGTTATGAATAAATTGTATTTAAACAAGCTACTCATAACAACGAGTTTAAATCAGCTGGTCAAATCAGTTAATAAAATTAGTTGATTAAAGCAACCATTGTAATAAATTATCAACTACCAGCTGCTATTGGTTGTTTGGTAGACACCCCTATCATATTTGGCTTTTTAATGTGAGTGCTTTTAAGTTTCATTGTTGCAATTTCTATGAGACAGAGGGAGCTATTTAATATATTAATTGAATTTAACCAACTTATTGGAAATACTGATTTAAGTAATTGATTTTATTAATTAGTTTTTCTAACAAAGTTTGAACACACTCTTAGGATCAACTTGTTCCTAACAAGTAAATTCAACCAATTACTTAGTTTGGTTTATAATAAATGAAATATAAAAGGAAAAAAAATTATTGTTGAGAAATTAAATGTATGGATACCATAAATAAAAAGATTATGTTTATAAATGAGATAAGAAGAAATTTTGGAGACTATGTTTAGATGTGAAAAATTTATCATATCAGAATATACTAAATGATATAAAAGGAAAAATTTTATTATTTGAGAAAATAAATGTGTGGATACCATAAATAAAAGATATACAAACTAATTGGAAAAATATCTATTTTATCAGTTAGGTGGCTAAGGCCGGCCCTAAGTAAGTGCAAGAAGGGCTTGCGCCCAAGGCCCACAAAAAATTAGATAAATTTTGTCTTCATATGCATCGAATTTGAGACCTTATGTGATTGAAATGTACATTTAACCACTAAGTCAAAGTGTTATTAATGATAAATATTACCTTATCGACTAATTATTGAATTATAAATGCATGATTATCAAATAAAAAGCAAATAATATCGAGCTCTATTATTAGTGCGTAACATTTTTTAATAAGGAAATTTCATGATATACCACTGAGTTTCTTCATAATTTACCATATACCACATCAAATGTTGTAGATCACCATATACCATTGAGTTTTAGTTCGTTAGCACAGCATACCATTAATGACAAATTTCGTTAGTCTGTTGTTTGTGGTAATTATTAATTCACCGTATACCATTACTTTTTGTTTTTTGCGTTAAATACCATTTTTTAAAAATAGTAATATACTATTACTTTTTTGTTTTTTTTTTCCGCATCAAATACCATTTTTGTTTGTAGTAATTATTAATTCATCATATACCATTATTAATTCACCATAGACTTTTATCAGTGATAGGATGAGGGTAAATTTCTTCTTTGTCTTTAATTTGAGATTATGAAGCTATGTACTAACTTAGTCTTGTTTTTCTTAGGGGGTTGAATCAACATTGTTTGAGGTGTTCCTAAGAACTACCAGGAAAGTATGTTGCTAACATTTGTACTCAAATTGCAAGGCTGCAGGATGGAGTGGAACAACATTTCATAAGCTATTTTGGATTGCTGCAAATGCCAACAATGAGTATATATTTGTAAAAGCCATGTTCAAAATAAAAGAGTATGATGCAGCAGCATATGATTATCTCACAAAGGTAAAAGAACAGTGGAGTGTGTACATGTTTGACAGGACAATTTGTTGTGATTATAACACAACAAATTTCGTAGAGTCATTCAATGCAATAGCAAGGGCCAATAGGGACAAGTCTGTGTTGACATTACTTCATTCATGGTTTCTAAACCAGCAGTACTATCACAAGGTTTAGCATGAGTCATATAAACAACCAAAAATTCCTAATCAATAACCGTGATTTGTAAATCACCACAAAAAGACAAAGAATAATATTAAAATAAATAAAATTAAAAAAGATAAATTAAAATAACAAAACACTCACCCTATCACATCCTACCACATAAGAGTGATTTATAAACCTCACAACTAACTGTTATTTACTAAGACCTTCTCTATAAACAACACCCTTAAATTTCGGTAACAACACAAAGAAAAGCATGCAAATTGGAGCGTCTTTTTTTTTTGAATGGGCGGCAATCTACTTTGACGAGTGAGCAAGAAATTTGTGAGGAGAATAGGAAACTGAGGGAAATTAAGGGAAGAATAAAGCCAAAGTTTTGATAATAACTTATGTATGACTAGGTTGAGCACAATAAGGTCTAAGCTTTCTTTACTATAGAGTAGACGGTCAGCAAGAAAAATTTATGTGAAAATCGAATCTATAATTTTAGTTATTGAAAATTATTATTATAGTTCTCAACTTCTACTAAAAACGAGTAAAATAATTAATTGTTGATTTAGACTTTTGTAAATTCAATCATATTTCAAAAATGTTTTTTTTTTTTCCAGATTTTAACGATTAAAAAGAGAAAGTGAAATGAGTTTAAATATAATTGTGTACAAAAGTGTAACTTTTTTTGAAAAAAGCAAAATAAAAAAGCAATTTAAAACTTGATACTCGATATCCAATCTAGCTTAAATCGGATACTTGGATTTTAGATATCTTTTTTCGGATTGAAATCTAATCATAACTTTTACTATCCGAAAAATAAAATATTTAAATTTACGGATTCAGATTGATCCAATATGTCGGCCCCCGCATAATTCCTATTTACCATCTCTTCTATTATATTCTCCCTTTCTTTACTAATTACTCGAATCCTTTCTTAGAAGCTAATTCAATTCTAACATATCTTCAACACTAACCATTTTTCCTTGCATTATCTTTTATGCTTTAAAATATTTTTGTTTCAAGTTTTTTGAGGTAAGTTTTTTGAGGTTTAGAGGAGTGCTCGCTCTTATTCTTTGGAGCACTAGCTCTAGCTCTAGCTTGTTTCGTCGGATCTAGGTGTTTTCAACGGGACGGATCTCTATTTTGAGCTCGAATTCAACTATTTTTTTATGGTTTTGTAAGAATCGGGTTAAATATATGGGACGGATCAAAACAGACTCTATTACTATCAAAATGAAACAGGCTATAAAATGGTCTAATAAGGCCATAAATGGGCCTTTATAAATAAATAAACGAGCTCTACTTATCAATTACAATGACAATTAAGAGGGATGGTTAAATTGTTACAATTTAATCATTATAAACGAAACTCTAATTATTATTAATTAATCTATGAGGATAATAATAATAATTTCTATTAATGAAAACGGGTGGAGTGGGCGGCTTTATATGGGCCAGCCCATATAAAATTTCTAGGGCTCTTATCCAACCTGACCTATATTCATTTAGCCGGACTCGACCCTTATCCGACCCACATAGGACACAATTTTGGTGTCTCCTTGCCCAGCCTCTTCGTGACTTCGCCCTCCAAAAATGAAGTTTGGCTATAAACCAGATACCGGCTACTTGAATTGCTAAAAAATGCGGCCCGTATCCAACACGAATACCCGATTTGAAAAACGGGTACTCAATCCAAATTACCCGGAATTTGTTAACATGGTAAATTTTCCGGTTTTTAAATTCGGATACGGGGTTATTCGGGTGGCCTGGTGTGTTTCTATTTTCTGCCCCTCCTGCTAATTTGTGTTGTGCAGCAAAGCCATAAATAAATTGCAAAAAAAGCTTACTCATTGAAGCACATCTTCCGCTTCAATTTTACAAAAGGTGCCAATGTTAACGATCACGGTGGGATTCGAACCCACAATCTCCCGCTCCGGAGGCGAGCGCCTTATCCATTAGGCCACGCGATCAGATGGTGTTATAATAATGTAATAACTAATATACACTGAATAAAAATTCTTGCAGACACTTTAGTACAGAGAAAGATTCTAGCTTTGAGAGACTGAAGAAATATGGATGAGAAATTAGGAAAGGTTACAAAAATCATAATCATAATTAATGTAAGAAATAAAATACATTTGAATATTGATTAGTATACATAGTGCCCGTGCGGCATTTTTTGACATATTTTTATATTATTATATATTTATATTTTATTTTATTATGAACAGTTGTATACATTACGTACATTATATCATATTTTACATTGTGCACAATATAAATATATTTATACTTTTTATTTTTTTATTTTGAATAAAAGAGCAAATGGTTCTCACCTTAACTACAATAAGAAATTATGAATTTTTTAAATAAAAAATAATATATTAATTTTTCTAACAAAAATACCTATTAAATTAATTTATAAAAGTATTAAATATTATTACTATCAATAACACACTTTAAAATCAAATATAAATACATAGAATTATATAAAATTATTTTATTAGTTTAAACGACAAAGATGATTTTTTTCTCATAAAAATATAAGTGACTTACATAAAAATAGTTACAACCTAAATCATATTAGAATTAATCATTGCATTTAAATAAAGTAACCAAGAGTATAAATAACAAAAACAAATCCTAATAAAAGTATACTATGTTTTAACCATTTTAAAATATCCAATACACTAAATAATATGGATTTAATAAATGAAACTGAAAACATTTTATAAATAATTAAAATAAATAAAATAAAAATATATAGTTTTCTAATACATTAAATGTGATTTGACCTGAAAAGTAAAAAAAACAATTAATAAGAATAATATGCTCAAAATAAGAGATAGAAAGTCAAAGATCATAATAAGAATGACATCATCATTTAAATTTAGAGGGAAATTTTTTAATAAGGATGCGACACGTAAGCAATTTTAAAAGGTAATAATGTAAGCCGTGTTTTGTTTTAGTAATAGTTAAATATATAAATACATGCCATTAGATTTGAACGTTTTAGATTCATACAAATTATATTATAGAGTGACATCAAATTTATGATTTGATTTCTAGTATGACAATGATTTACCATTTTTCATAAAAAGATAGACCCGTGTTATAATTATATTTATCTAAAATTTTGCTGTATTAGGTTTATTTTTAATCTTATTTTTCAACATTTTGATTTAAAAATAAACAAACTATAAAACTCTAGATAAAAATAAATGAAGAATTAAAAATCAATAATACCTATTACCTAGGATCAAATATACAAATATACAATTTCAAACAATGACATCATAGAAAAAGAACAAAAAATTTCAATATATTAAACAAAACACCATAGGACACATTAATTTGAAGACCCTAAGTGATCGCTCATAGTGCTTGTGTCAAAAAATTTCTAATGTCTTTAGTTTCTTGAGACTTCAGCCATACTGTAAAAACAAATAGATCGTATCGCCTTGTCTGCATTATAAAGGTTTTAAAAATAACGGATTGATATTTTTCGTGTTGTAAAGGTTTAAAAAAAGCGGATTATGGGCAATATTTAAAGTATATCTTATGGTTTTAATCGATATTTAGTCGTTACAATAACTGTATCACTCTCAATACTGCAATCGTGACTATTACAGCATGCTTTTAATTATTACAAATTTACAATCACATAATCACTATACTATTAGAGTAACATTCTAGTTATAATATGTTTCATTTATTTTTGACACACCTAATATTTTAGATTTTCCATTTAGGTGTTCGGGCGGATTTCGGATATAAAATCTAAATTTTCGGATTGGAATTATGGTTAATGAGTATATATAAATTTCTTAATAATCTGATTTGATGTTTAATATATAAGTAATTTCAATCATATTTATTAACCCATATTTAATTTTAATTAATCGGATTAATTTTAGACTGAGGTAATGAGTCGTATAAGTACCAATTAATTGGCATGCCGCATTCATAAGTTGATGTACTTCCTCCGTTTTTTTTACTTGCAACATTGCTGACTGCGATACTATTTATTAAGCAAATTGACTTTTATATTGTCGGTAATTTAAAAGTTAAAACATAGTCATATGAGATCTTGTTTGAATCATCTGGATTCAAAGTTTATTAATTTTGAGTTTTTATAATTTTTCAATATGTATAATTAGAGTTATTAAAGATTCAATTCGTACATTAGAAAGTGTAAAAAAGCAAATGATACAACTAATATGAAACGGAAAACTACTATTAAAGTGGGAGTGTGACACTATCCTCTTAGTTTGAAGTGCACATGAGCACATGGGAGTTTGTCTGGTGTACCTGTCCCAACATGGCTTCAACTGATCACCCTAATATTTTGTCTACTTTAAGATAAAAGTTACTCTATTTGAGACCTATTTACTTTCATAATACTTTTTATTAATACTGATATTTTTCACACATGTCATATTCAGTAGCAATTATTATGGAACGGAGGAAGTACTATTTTGTCCTATATATTTTGAAGTAAAGAGAAAGTAATTGTTTTTTAAGAAAAAAATAGTTAATGATAATAAATGAATAATGAGAATGAATTGTATGGTTGAAATTAAAAGATAGTTAAAAAGTATGGATGAAATTAAAAAGAAATGGTGAGCCGTAACCGAAAAAATAGAAATGATACAAATTAAGTGAGACATATCAAAATGAAAAATACTGCAAATTAAATGGAATGAAAAGAGTATAATTTTTATTCTGAAATGTTCACACAATCATACCTAATTGTGACATATTATGCGGAAAGATCATTACAAGAGCAAGTATAAACAAAGTTAGTATAATATTAACCCCTTAAATAAGTAATGGAAACAAAGTTAGTATAATATTAACCCCTTAAATAAGTAATGGATGGGTGTAGATTTGACTGTTTTGGTGAATTTTTGGAGTATGATATTTTATGTTAGGTTTATTATATCGTAACAATCCGTGAATCTTTGTGTGGACACGAGACATCCGTGGAGACAGGTCTACAAACCTATAAGTCAAGAGCGTTGACTTACACACACACTTGATTAGGTTTATTGTTTTCCAAAACCATATGTTACTCAATTTCCTCCTAATTATTAAATTTGTAAAAATATGTTACTCAATCTCCCTCTAATTACTACTTCCTATTCAATTCATTAGTCCTATTTATTTTTTCACACTTGCCGAGACAACATTTTAACCTTTAATATCTCAAATTGTTTTTAATTAAAAATTATAAAAAGTAGATATTAATTATCTTTGTATTGAGACGAATCAAACAAGATCTCACATGACTGTGTTTTAACTTATAGATTAAGAATAAAATACAAATTAAGAATGATAAGTGAACAGTGAAAAAAAATCAATGGGACTAATGCGTAAAATAGGAGTGTTAAATATGAGATCACTTGTCAATCCTATCAAATTTAAACAATTTCAAAGTAGTATATATGAATATATGATAGAATTTAGAAAATGGGCCTAGGCAACCCAAACAAGGAGGAAAAGAAGTAGTTCACTCATAAACCCAAAGAATGTTCACTACTAAAACCAATTGGTAATAGTAGGAGTTACTCCTTGAATATATAAAGTGATGCATACTCTTCTCTTTTTTCGATGTGGGACAACTCACATGTGGGTAACACATAGGCACTTCAACACTCCCCCTCACATGTGAGTGTTCTTAGAATTTTAGCCCACCAGAAGGGTTACAAACCTATTGAGAATGAACATCCAATTAAAGGCCCCTTAACCAGTGGTAAGATTAAATGCCCAGTATAAAGGCCCAACAACAAACGTGATAGAATTTAGAAAATGGGCTTAGACAACCCAAACAAGGAGGAGAAGAAAAAGCTCACTCATAAACCCAAGGAGGAGAAGAAGTAGTCCACTCATAAACCCAAAGAAGATTCACTACTAAAACCAATTGGTTATAGTAGGAGTTACTCCTTGAGTATATAAAGTGATCCATACTTTCTCCGATGTGGGACAATTCACATGTGGATAACACATGGACACTTCAACAATATATGATATTTCATCGCTTTCATATTACTTACACTATTTATTATTTTATGGTAATTATCATATTTTGGCTATAATATGAGCAAAAAACATAGTTATATATAAATCTTGTTTTATTTGTCTCGTCACATATTTCATACTCCCTTCGAATCAATTTAGTGTAAGTATATATATAAGCAAAGAACATTTGAAAACGGCGATGAAAGATCTTTTATAGTTGCCACTTTTAAAAACTTTTAAAAACGGCTATAATACGAGGAAAGAACATTTGAAAACGGAGGGAGTATTTTGAAAGAAAGGAAGTATAGCATGAAAGATTGGTTCATTTGGTAATTCTACTAAGATTGTCTTTCTAAGAGGAAATATTTGAGAAATAATATAAAAAAAGAATAACCAAAATAATTAATTAAAAAAGTCACTCCAATCAAATAAAATATATATTACACAAGAAAGAATTGTCAAAAGTAAATGTAAAAATAAAAATAAAAAAGAAGTTGCCACTTTACATCATCAACATAAGGTAATCCAATCAAAGAATGGACATGAACTCATAAACCATAAATCAAAATCAAAATCAAAATAGAAGTCCAAAAGCCAAAGCAACAAGAGACGCAAATGCGGTAGGGAAGAATGCGGCAGCGTCGGAGGCAGGTGCCGGAGCCGGAGCGTCAACTGCGGCTACATTTTGGACGGAGAATACGGCGATGAGCATCAACACGACGGCGAAAGCTGCTCTCATTCTCATGGCCTCCATTTTAAAAGTTTTTTAGAGAATTGGGATGGAGATTGGAGAGAGAATAAGCTGAAATTGGAAGAGAATTTGAAATTTGAAATGTTAATTTGCGTTGAAGATTGGGGAGTTTGGGGGTTTATAAAAGGGGAATGACGGGCAGACCATGAAAAAGAGCCGTTGAGAAAGGTGTAACATTAGGAATTAGAATAAAGAAGTGCCCGTTGCCCGAGGTAAGTGAGGTTGTTTTGACAGATTGGAAAGTGGCTTACAGCTGGTGATTTTGAGGATTTGGGTTGTATGTGGGACCCTTTTTGATGTGTTTTTATTCAACCACCACATTCGCTTTTTACTCAATTCATTTCTAAGAGATTCTTTATTAGTCACTCGGTTACTAATGAAGTTCCCAAAAACACGTTTAAGAAAATTAAAAAAAATAAAATATTTTAGATAGTAGATATATTATTAAATTGAATAATAAATTTGATTGGAGAAAAGTAAGACCATAAGCATTAAAAAATATTAAAAGAAAGTTAGTGGAAAAAATATAGAGATCGCAAGTTCGCAACTAATAAACAATTAGTTTTATAAAGTTAGTAGGAAATATGTGGGGCTCATAAGAAATTTTAAAATGTTAAATTAAGTTAGTGGAGGATATGTGGGATACAAAAGCATTATAAAATTATTAAAGTGAGTATGGATAAAGTTATTTTTGTCCAAAATTTGTGATATAAAAGGAAAAATTCTCTATTGAAACAACAAATGAAACACCTCAAAATGGTAAATGCGAACTTCTTTAAGGAACGAAAGGAGTAATAAATTGAAATGTTTGCGAATAATAAATTGTAAATTACATTTTTATAGTTTAGTTAATTTGTAAATTAAAGATTTAATATTTTTTTGCGAGTTAGACCGCCAAATGATCAATATCTACATTAGGTGAAATTAAAAAATGCCTAAATTTTAAACTCAAAAAAAAAAAACGATCAATATAAGGTGGAAGTCATGTGATTTGGTTTGAACTGTGTTTAGTGATTGTTATTTGCAAAAAAAAAAAAAAAATTAAAAAGCTTGAAACTGTAATTTGCAAAATGCCTAAATTTTAACATTGTAATTCGCATATATTCGTAAAATATTGATAAAAATCACTAAATTGTTTGAAAAAAATTTGAATTTTTTTTTCTTAACGCTCGTAATGTTTTTAATTTTTTTCTTACCATCAAATTTTTTCCACTTAAACATGTATAATAAATTATTTGAAAATTTTGATATTATTAAAATCCAAATATTGTTCATTCACCCAAAAGATCCAATTATCAAATAATTAAAAGTACTCTCTATTGAGGTTGTAACCTTATGACGTATTGTGTAACTTATCACCCAAACTTATTAACCTTATGACGTATTGTGTAACTTATTAATATCCACATTAGTAAAAAAAAAAACCAAAACATTGACCAAAAGTTTTCTTATTTTTTCCGTATGAAGTAGCTTGCCCATCGACAAGACTCGAGCTTTATTAGCTCAAATTGGGTGATGGATAGAATTTAAAAAATAGGCGTGGACAATTCAAATAAGAAAGAGAAGAACTAGTCTATTCATAAACCCAAAGAAGGTTTACTACTAAAACCAATTGTTGATAGTAAGAGTTACTCCTTGAGTTTATAAAGTGATGCATACTCTTCTCTTTCTCTGATGTGGGACAACTCACATGTGGGTAACACATGGACACTTCAACAGTGATGACCAAAATAAAAAAGTGACATAATCAAACCACTTAGTAATAACAAAAAGAACACAAATTCTTACTTGAGACCGTCTTTTGTAAAGACGACTCTTAAAAGCCCAGTCCAATTCTAAATATATATTGTTACAACTCTAAATATAGATTTGGGCTGGACTTTTGAGAGTCGTCTTTACAAAAGACGGTCTCTCAAGAAAGCACCTGCAAAAAGAAATGATTCGGAAAGAACATATCCTAAATTACGAGAAAAATGTGAATAAAAGATAAAGGTAAAAGACCTTCTCGGTATCCCACACAGAAAAATGTGAATATTTAGTGATAATAACTGAGATAGTGCACTAACCCAACAACATATATAAAAGAGGCCCATTTATTTAGTTATACTCATAGCATACGTAGCAATAGCCATGCTACATGCAAATTATACATACAACCCCCCTTGTAATATTGGAATAAGTACCAAATATCAATACATAGAAAGCATATATCTTATATGTTTTATTTAGTCCATTCTAATAATACAATTATATATGGCTTAAGATGGACTATAGTATCTATTATCCCATTAATCGAACTCTGCATAAACCACATTAGCCTCGATTCGAGCCTTAATTAAAGTACGAGTATATGCATCAATGTAGGAAAAGGAAGACGATGCTTCATCCAAGCCCTTTTCAACCTTGTCCCAGTCTATGTTCATAAATTTCTCCAAAAGACCACAATATCCATACGTCTGCAAAAATAACACCATATAGATTGTATAAAAATATATGAGATTGGTAAATATATCTGGACTTTTTAAGTTAGCTTATTTGATTTGTTAAGTGCTGCTTATTTTTATTGTCATTGGGTTACCCAAGTTTATTCTAAGAAAATACCCCTAATCATGAAAATTTAAAATTATTTTAGGTAATTTTTCCCAAAAAAATAACATCAAACAAACTTTAAGAATATAATTCGCAAATTATTTTAATTATATTGGTATACATACATACCTTTCTTATATTTTTTCCATCCTGAATAGAGTCAGACCAAGCCAAGAGATAACCATATTGATTAAATGGATGTTCACTTGTTTTGCGAGAATAGACCACAGCACTCTTTATACCGTTTTCCTTTCTAGTTGTTTGAACAAAACTAGCTGATTCCTCAATATCATTTGGATATTTCTTAAAGAAATCACCAGACCATATATTCTCAGCAAAAAGGTGCAAGGGTTTGTGGGTACTGCTCTTGTTGTACAACAATCCTCCAAATATCATCTCATCTTGTGGACGACTTTGGTTAGCTTGTTTGATCAGCTCGTTCATTGCTAATTCATCCTTCCTAGCCGCATCTTGAGCCGAAGCCATATTTCTTTGCTTACTAGCTAAGAAATTGTTATGAAATTTATAAAAATAATTAAAACATACCTTATTACAATCAAAATAATTAGATTGTTTCTTTAATAAACAGTATTAAATTTTAATATTTCCCTTTAATATGATATCTTGTACGATCAAAATAATTACTTTTCAGTAATATTAGGAAATTTTTTTGGTAATGACGTTATATTATTCCGTTCAGAATAAATTGAGTTTTTATGTTGTTGTATTAATTGAAATATGTATTATTGTTATTATTATAAATTTTAAAAATTATAATTTCATTATGATAATATGCAACTTTTTTTGATTATTTTTTATTACTCTTTTATTTAATTATTCATTGACTCATTATGTTTTTATAAACAATTAATCAAAATAATTAGTTTTCACTTTTCAGTAATATTAGAAATTTTTTTTTGTAATGACATTATATTATTCCATCTAGAATGAATTGAGTTTTTATGTTGTTTTATTAATTTAAATATATATTATTTTACTTTTTTTAACTATTATAATTTCATAATGATAATATGTAAAATTTTTTGATTATTTTTGATTATTCTTTTATTCAATTATTTATTAAGCCATTATATTTTATAAATAATTTGAATACATTATTAAATTTAATTTGTAGTACTATAATTTCATATTGATAATATATAATTGCACAATTATTTAAATATTATGTTTAAACAAATCCACTTTATAAACTCCGTGCATTCGTGCAATATACGGGGTTTATACTAGTATATTATAAACTTATTATTTTTGAATTAAGCATGATATTTATGGTAAGCATATTAATTTATTCTAACAACACATTATCACATATATGTCGTTTCCATTAAAATAAAGTAAATATTAATTTAATTATATATCAATAAATACAAAACATAATAATCAAATTAACTGTACATAAGAAGCGAATAATAATGATCAAATTCAAATACTCGGTGTATATTGAACATAAATTAAACTCAAATGAGCATATATATATATATATATAATATACACCGAGTATAAAAATGATATTAATTAAGTCACATGCAGATTACAAGACTGATATTATTGTAGTTTTTAGCTTTTAATCAAAATCACTAAATAAGTTTTTTAAAAATAACAATGATCAGTGAAATTAATAATAGAGGAAAATTAAAATTACAAAGAAAAAAAATGAATTACCTTGATAAGCTATAAGAGAATTGAGCAAAGAACTTGACTTCTTGAGATATGTGTGAATATTAGAGAAGTTCTATATTCCAATATTTATACACCACCTATGAGGAATACGTACCTTTAAATTGTAATTTAAAGCGTGAATTTTTAAATATTGTGGGGAGAATTTAAATAGATGGAGAAAATATTTAATAGAAAAGGAAATTGACTATTAACGAAGAATCTTTACAACCAAAATCATTAATAAAGATGTGTAAAACATGTAGGGGTGTTTGGTTCATATCACTTTGCTTAGATTTTTGGTTAATTTTTGGCTTTTGACTTGTTGTTTGGTCAAACAGCCAAAAAATGTATTTGGTAAATGACTTTTAAAATAGCTGAAAAGTTGATTTCTAAGCCAAAATGAAAATGATGCTTCAGCTAGCTTTTCTGGTTAGCTTTTGGCTTGTTTGTCCACTTTTTCTCTAATAAATAGCCAACACCAATACTTAAATTTAAACTCCACAAATAGTCGACTTCTTCAGCTAGCTTAAAAGTCAAACAAAAATAACCAACATTTTCATCTGGTCAATTAAATCAACTAAAAAGGTCAACAACCAACAAACAGTAGTCAATTACCAAACACTCCGTAATATAATAGGGCCCAAATATTTTAATAAAGTGTTTTATAGTTTTAATGAGTTCACTATTAGTAGATATCACATAAAAATTAATTGAATATGATATATACTTATAGTATATGTTATTATATTTTACATATTTTTATTATTTAGGGCCTAATTTATTGTTAAGATTAAATGTTATCCTAAAAACATATAGTCTATTACTATATATATAGTATTTATTATATACTAATTTCTAAAAGTATTTTCTAAAAACAAAATTTCCAAAAATGCTCCCTCCATTTTTTCTTCACTTTTTTGCTTATACAATTTTCAATTTAAAACACCTCTTTAAAAAATACACACGATCACTTTCTCCTAAGTCCTAATGTATGGCCATCCCAAAAAAAAGTCCTAATGTATAGCCTTACTATTAGTCTATTACTATATATAATATTCCACTTTAAATAAGGGTGGTTGAGATTCGAACCTGTGACCTCTTATCACCCTGGCTTCTAATACCATGTCAAGGAACCAACTCAACCAAAAGCTTAAGCTAATGGTTGAGGCCCCAGGATATGTTATATACTATAACAGTTTTAGGAAACTAATTTTATGATAGATTTCTAATATAACTCGTCATTATATATTTTTAAATGGAATAAACCTCATTATAGTTAATTAAACTTAACAATAATCATCTACATATTTAACGACAAAATCTAAAAAGTATTAAAAAAAGAGTTGCTCTTACTTCAAAAATAAAAAAGAGTTGCTCTAATAAGAAGTTAAATTTTTGTAATTTAGAAAATTCCGTTTAGATAAGTCAAAGTTATGCTAAATTAAAGAAAAGTATATATTTGGACCCCAGAATAACAATAAAAACAACTTTATAAAGGGCCAAAATATATATACCTTTTCTTTCATATAGAATATGATTCTTCCACATAGAAAATCGATCAATGTTGTATTGGCATATATATATATATATATATATATATATATATATATATATATATATATATATATATATATATATATATATATATATATATATATATATATATATATATATATATATATATATATATATATATATATATATATATATATATATATATATATATATATATATATATATATATAAAACTAGAATAGAATCTAATGGAATGCACGGCTTTTTTAGCATCGACATATATAAATATATATATTAATTAAAAAAATAAAGTCTGATATATTATGTAGTAAATTACTCAATTTTGACAATATATGTATAAACTAAATTTGTAATTCTAGAATATATGATGAGATATATATATTTTCTAATTTACTCAAAATTTAACTATAAATAAATGCTATTCAGAGATAATTTAATGGTAGAGATGTTGGTTAAGATTAAATGTATTTTATTGATTTACTCAATTCAATTTAGTTTAATAAATATAACAATTAATTAATTTGTTTATTCTATGTGAAAAATCTTTGAAAGGATGCCACATGAAATTTTTTTTAGTTATTTAGTTAATAGTATGATTGATGAATTTTTTTTAGTTTAATAAATAAAATCAACTTTACCTTATTTAGTTTAATAAATATAGCAATTAATTAATCATATTATTAATAAATATAGCAAGAATCCAAAGATTATTCCGTACGGCAAATCATTGTGAGCATGCCACATGGAATTTTCCAGTTCTTTTAGTTAATAGTATGATACATCCAAACATGCAAAAATAACTAATTTTATAAATCAACCTCACGCACGAGCTAGTAAGGGTTTTAATTTAATTTCATACCATCAAAATTATATACATATATATATATATATATATATATATATATATATATATATATAAAAATTATGTAAAGTTGATATAAAAACTCCCTCTAATTCACTAGTAATGTCTCATTTGCTTTATGCACTTTATCCAATACACTTGTATCAATCTTTAATATGTCTAATTGTTTATAATTAAAAATTATGTAAAGTTGATATAAATAATCCTTGCATTGAGACGAATCAAACAAGATCCCACTTAACTATGTTTTAACTTATAGATTAATAATAAAAAACAAATTAAGATTAAGACATGAATATTGTACGTCCATAAAAACAATTGAGACATTACTATTTATGGACATTACTAGTGAATTGGAATGAATAACCGAAATTGACCTTTTTTTTTCCATATGAAGCAGAATGCCCATCAGCAAGACTCATGCTTTAGCTCTAATTGGGTGATGAACCCATATAAAATAAATCAAATAAGATGCAAAAATAACAATTTCTAACCGCTGAGTAATAAAAAAAAAAAACGGTTTGGAAATTAAGGTTATAATTCCTCGGTTTCATAATGCTTGCTTCTGAGTGTGACATATTGTGTGGGAAAATGTCACAATGAATAGCAAAAATTGTGAACGGAAGAAGCATATAAATTACGAAAAAAGTAAATATTTAGTGATAACAATTGAGATAGTGCATTTATTAAACAACATAAAAGAGGGCCATTTATTTAGTTATACTCGTAGCATCCATAGCAAGTGCCATGCTACATGCAAATTATACATACCATCCCTTGTAATATTGAAATAAATACCAAATATAAATACATAGCAAGCATATATCTTAAATATATTTTATTTATTCCATTTTAGTAACACAACATATACTGCAAATATATATTATCCCATTAATCAAAATCTGCATAAATCATATTAGCCGCGATGTAGGCCTTAATTGAAGTACGAGTATATGCGTCGATGTAGGTAAAGGAAGACGATGCTTAATTCATCCAATGACTTTTCAACCTTGTCCCAGTCTATGTTCATAAATTTCTCCAAAAGACCACAATATCCATACGTTTGCAAAAATAACACTACTTAGATCGTATAAAAATATAGGGGGTTGGGCAAATACCTGTCGATTTTTTAGTTAGCTGGTTTGCGTTGTTGTAAGAGTTAAAGTATTTTTATCGGCTTTTAAGTTGGTTGGAAAAACTAGTTGTTTATGGAGGTATTTTAAGAATTTGAAATTGATTATTGACGGTTTATTAAAGAAAACATAGGCGAAAAATCAAAAGCTCACTAAAATGCATGTCAACCTCAAACTCATTTACTAAACACCCTTTAAACTTATCAACTTGTTTCTAAATTCTAATATTCAAAAAATCATTTAGATGTTTTTTTGTCAAATTTTAATATTTCAGTAAGTTGATTTGAATACTTGTTTCTAAACCCCAATAGTATAAAAAACTATTTTTCAAGAATTAATAAAAAAAACTTATAGGCTTTAAGCTATAATTAATAGTAATATGAATAAAACAATAATATATCTATAATCTGTTGTATCGAATCTAACCGACTTGAAACCAAACAATCAATTTAATTGACAGGACAAGATTATTAATAGCATCTTAATTATGAATGATTTGCGAATTATAACCTTAAAGTTTTGCGAATTACAACCTTAATGTTTATTTATTTGTTAATTACATCCACTAAAGTATTAAAGTCTACATCATTTAGGCAAAATCATAGAATTACGACTATTTAAACTATAATTCTGATCGCCAAAATGGTCGAAATACTTTGATTTGACCTGAACGCTGTAAACTTTTATACTTTGGTGGTTGTTATTCGCAAAAAATAAACGTTAAGTTTATAATTCGCAAAAAATGCTAAACTTTAAGCCTGTAATTCACAAATTATTCTACTTACATTAGTATACATACCTTTCTTATATGTTTTCCATCTCGTATAGAGTCAGACCAAGCCAAGAGATAACCATAGTGATTAAATGGATCTTCACTTGTTTTGCGAGAATAGACTACAACACTCTTGATACCGTTTTCCTTTTTAGCTGTTTGAACAAAACTAGCTGATTCCTCAATATCATTTGGATATTTGTTAAAGAAATCACCAGACCATATCTTCTCCGTAAAAAAGTGTAAGGGTTTGTGGGTACTACTCTTGTTGTACAACCACCCTCCAAAGATCATTTCATCTTGTAGACGACTTTTGTTAGCTTGTTTGAACAGCTCGTTCATTGCTACTTCATCCCTCTTTGCTACATCTTGAGACAAAGCCATATTTCTTGCTTGCTTGCTAGCGCGCTATTCAATAATATTGACGGATGCTTAGCTAATTGCTGTACTTCTCTTCTGCAGTGTACAACGTTTTGTGTGTAGTCCTTTATTTCTCATATTTAGGTGTATGCATGCACATTCTCTGCTGCCTATGTTTTCAGAGAATATTTTCTTTGCTTTTGTACTACAGCCTTTCCTTTCTTGCCTATATAAGCATGTGTGTATACTCCTCTCATCCTCAGGTTGAAGTTCTATGAAATAGAAAGAAATATTCTCCTCCTGCTTTTATTTTGTCATCTACATCACATTATCTTCATGGTATCAGAGCTGAGGCTCATTTTCTGATATTCTTAACCTTCTGTGTCTGCTTTCTTCCTTCTTCATTCATTCCTCTTGTTTTCTGTTCTCTCTTGTTCTTTTCTGTTCTCCTTTATATCTCACCTCATGGAAAAAATGAATCCTCAAAATCCTTCGTACCTTCATGGAT
Source organism: Amaranthus cruentus (assembly GCA_019425755.1). Lineage (NCBI taxonomy): Eukaryota > Viridiplantae > Streptophyta > Magnoliopsida > Caryophyllales > Amaranthaceae > Amaranthus > Amaranthus cruentus. The sequence goes on from CM033466.1 coordinate 10,309,667, forward strand.
CAGATGGTCCAAATACCGTTAGTGTAGATAAGCTAACTGGCACAAACAACAACAGAAGATGGAGGAGATCAATGGAAATAGCCTTATCATCAAAAAGAAAACTTGGCTTTGTAAATGGTAATGTGGTGAAGGATGAAAATGATAGAGTAAAAGCTGATCTATGGGACACTTGCAATGATACAGTCATTGGGTGGATACTAGGCTCTGTCTCAGATGCTATACGGCAAACCATCATGTATATGATGACAGCCAAGGAAATATGGGTATACCTAGAAAAGAGGTATGCTGTGTCAAATGGATCTCTTAAGTACAAGCTCAACAAAGAGGTGTATGGTTTGAAACAGGAAAACAGCACCATCAATGAGTATTATACAACCATGAAAGGTATGTGGGAAGAGTTGGATTCACTTGATCAACTTCCTGCTGTATCAAGTGAGGCTGAAGATGTGATAAAGCTTTTGGAGGCACTTGAAACTCAGAAACAAGAGAGGAGACTATTTCAGTTCTTGAATGGGCTGAATGAGATGTATGGTGTGCAAAGGAGTCATCTACTGATGCTTGTTTCCTTACCATCAGTAGAATTTGCATGCAATACTCTTCAACAAGAGGAGTCTCAGAAAAACATATTTGAACCTATGAAGGGTGTCATGGAATCATCAGCAATGTACAGCAAGGGTAGGAATGAAATCCCTGTGTGTGGTGCCTGTGGAGTGAAAGGGCATCTAAAGGAAAAATGCTGGACACTAATAGGGTACCCTAAATGGCACCCAAAGTTTAGAAGCAATGTGAAGGGAAGAGATGTAGGAGAAAACTCCAACTTCCAGGGAAGGAATCAAAGTACCTTCTTTAAAGGAAGAGGAGGTAAAATAGCTGCTACTGCTCAAGGGAACAGATATCAAGGAGGAAACACAGAAATCACAATTCAACAACTGGAACAATTGCTGAAAAGTCTTCCAACTACTCAGTCCAAACCTGCTTCATCAGATGATGAAATGGAGCAAAACTTCGCTGGGTTTGCAGGTATGGCATCACTTTCATCTAAACATAGTGGTGAAGTAGAATGGATAATAGATTCTGGAGCCAGTGACCATATGACTTGTGATGTTTTATGTGTTGAAAATGTTAGATCTGCAAAAAGTGGAATGAAAATAAATCTCCCAAATGGAGAATGCTCAGAAATCACTGAATATGGTGTTGTGAAACTTAAAAATGGGTTAGTTCTTGAGAATGTTCTTGTTGTTCCTGATTTCAAACACAACTTGATGTCAGTAAACAAACTCACTAATTCTGGTAAGTGCAAGGTGAATTTCTGTGCTGGTTACTGTGTAATTGTGGAGTGTGACACCTTAAAGCTCAAAGGCTTAGGAGAATGTAGAAATGGATTATATGATTTGATCAATGATGACATGAAAAACCTAGTCAGTCAGCTCTCAAATCTCACATCACCTTCTGTTCTTAATGCTACAAAAACACCTGTAAGTGTCACACATGGATGGCTAGAAACAGAAAACCCTAGTCATATTATGCTGTGGCACTTGAGGATTAGGGCATGCTCCTGAACAAAAATTAACTACAATGAACCTTAACATTAAACCGAGCCAGAAACGAAACACACACAACATATGCTCCACCTGTCCTATGGCCAAACTCACCAAACTCCCTTTCCCAAAAAGCCAATCCCATGCCACATACCCCTTTGAACTAATCCACATAGACATATGGGGGCCCTATAAGGTGCAAACTTGGAGTCATCATAGATTTTTTCTCACAGTAGTTGATGATCATACAAGGACTACTTGGGTTACCTTATTACACCACAAATCAGATGCTTTTGATGCTCTTGCAAAGTTCATCAAAACAGCAGACACTCAGTTCAAGTGCAAAGTAAGAGTAGTTAGGTCTGATAATGCTTAGAATTCAAAGATTAGCACTGTCAGACCATGTATGATCAGTATGGGATTGTGCATCAGACTAGTTGTGTCAACACTGCACAACAGAATGGAAGGGCTGAGAGAAAACATAGAAACCTCTTGGAGATGGCTAGATGTTTGAGGTTCCAGGCTGGGCTACCCAAAGCATATTGGGGTGACTGTGTGCTCACAGCTGCCTATATAACTAACAGACTCCCAACACCTGTGTTGCACAACAAGACTCCATATGAAATGCTATATCAGACTCCACCAAACTATACTTTACTCAAAGTCTTTGGGTGCCTAGCTTTTGCTCACAATCCTAATAATAATTCTGACAAGTTTGATGCTAGAGGTGTGCCTTGTGCCTTCATAGGATACCCAGCAACTCAGAAGGGGTACAGATTACTCAACCTCTTTACTCATGAGGTCTTTGTTTCCAGGAACATAAAATGGCATGAACAAATCCTTCCCTACACCTTACCAAAAGATCAACTACAACAACTTATCCCATCTTTGTCTGAACACCACATTCAAACTATCCCACCTTGGGAATCTTCTTCTGATGAAGATTCTGATGAAGAATCTGATCCCCCTAACCCTGCCCCTCAACCTGAACCAGACTCAGATTCCCCACCATCCACCCCTCCTCCACCCCCAATACCTAGAAAATCCTCAAGAACAATTCATCCTCCCACATGGCTTAAAGACTATATCAATCCCATCTCAAACCTCACCTACACTTCTGTCAACCCCAACTTTACATGCTTTCTATCCTCCTTATCCTCCAACCATGATCCTATACACTTTCATGAGGCTATTTGTCACCCTCACTGGGTTAAGGCAATGAATGAAGAGCTGCATGCTCTTGAGGAAAACCTCACTTGGGTGGTTACAGACTTACCTCCTAACAAGAAGCCAATTGGGTGCAAATGGTTATTCAAAACCAAATACTTGCCCAATGGAGAGATTGAAAGGCATAAGGCCAGGCTGGTCATATTGGGAAACAAGCAAAAACATGGGGTAGACTACCTTGAAACCTTTGCTCCTGTGGCTAAACTCACAACTGTTAGATCACTTCTTGCAGTGGCTGCCATAGGAGGTTGGGAAGTCTATCAATTGGATGTGAAGAATGCCTTTCTTCATGGGCATCTTGTTGAAACTGTTTACATGGCGTTTCCTTCAGGGTATTCTGGTCCTGGACAACCTATAACCTCTGATATTTCCACCTCCCTCCTTTACTCTAAACACAACTCCCACAAAGCCTGCAAACTACAAAAAGCCTTGTATGGTCTCAAGCAAGCTCCCAGGCAATGGTTTGCTCGACTATCATCTGCCCTTCAATCATTTGGATTCATTCAGTCCAAGCATGATTACTCCCTCTTCACTAAACACCATCAAGATCATCACACTATCATTCTTGTATATGTTGATGACCTCATTGTTGCTGGCAATGACTCTCAAACCATTACTCAATCCAAACTTTTTCTTGCCTCACAGTTTCACATGAAGGACCTTGGCTCACTTAGGTATTTTCTGGGTACTGAAGTTGATAGAAGTGTGGCTGGTATATTCCTTTCTCAGAGGAAGTATATTACTGATCTTGTCTCTGAGTATCACATGCAATCCAGTAAACCACTCAAGCTTCCATTGGATCCTAATGTCAAACTCCATCAAGACCTTGGTGATCCACTTCCTCACCTTGTCTTCTATCAGCAACTTGTTGGGAAATTAATTTATCTCACTCTCACGAGACCTGATATAACCTTTGCTGTACATCTCCTCAGTCAATTTATGCATAAGCCTAGCTCCATTCATATGCAAGCTGCCAAACGTGTACTGCGTTACCTTAAAAGCAATCCATCTCAAGGCATCCTCCTAGCCTCTTCCTCTACAGCCACATTAACAGCCTTTTGTGACAGTGATTGGGCTGGCTGTCCATACACTAGGAGGTCCACTACTGGATTTTGCATTATGCTAGGTCAATCACCTATCTCATGGAAGTCAAAGAAGTAATCTGTTGTAGCTAGGAGTTCAGCTGAAGCAGAATATAGGGCCATGGCCTTAACAACATGTGAAGTGCTTTGGGTTCATCAACTTCTCAAAGAATTGGGGCTGAAGCACTCCTCCACCACCACTCTGAACTGTGATAACAAAGTAGCATTGTCTATTGTGGCAAATCCAGTACATCATGAGCGTACAAAACATGTAGAAATTGACTACCATTTCATCAGGGAAAAGCAAGCTTCAGGTGCCATCAAACCTCAGTATGTCCCCTCCACACAGCAGGTGGATGATATCTTCACAAAATCTCTGACAGTAACACAACATCAATACCTACTCTCCAAGCTAGGAGTTCTCAGCAAGCCTCCACTCCATGCTTGAGGGGGGTATTGACGGATGCTTAGCTAATTGTTGTACTTCTCTTCTGCAGTGTACTACGTTTTGTGTGTAGTCCTTTATTTCTCACATTTAGGTGTATGCATGCACATTCTCTGCTGCCTATGTTTTCAGAGAATATTCTCTTTGCTTTTGTACTGCAGCCTTTCCTTTCTTGCCTATATAAGCATGTGTGTATACTCCTCTCATCCTCAGGTTGAAGTTCTATGAAATAGAAAGAAATATTCTCCTCCTGCTTTTATTTTGTCATCTACATCACATTAAAGTTTCTGTTGGAGCATATAACATATTGATCATAAGGACTCAATAAGGAACAACCTTAATCAAAAGTCAAAACTTTTTGTTGACGAGTTGGTTCCATGACATGGCATAAAGTCTCTGAAGCAAACGTGGCAAGAAGTCACAAGGTCGAATCTCAACTACTCCTTATTTAGAGTGGAATATTCAGTGCCAAGTATCAGAAACATTTGTACTACATTCACGCTTCTAGCCCAAAGAGATCTTGTGTGAGGAGGTGTGTTAGAGTGTATAACATATCTTCAAGCCTCCTCAACTATCAAATTCAAATTTTTGATTGAGTTGGTTCCATGATATTTTCGAACCAATAACCTAAATTTTTTTTCTTGAACTTTTCTTGAAATTTAATGAACAAAGCTAGCTCGTATAGATGATAAGTTTGCTGGCCCTAGGTTTTTAGGGGGCGAAAGATTATTTATAGGTCCCTTAACTATTGTATATACATATATAGAAATTAAAGTTCGAACCTAAGCACTAGTTATAGATTAAAATTCTTAAACAGTCATACACAACTTGCACTTGCTTAGAGTCAGCCTGAATGGATAATCAACCAACAACGAAGGACATATACTTTTGAAAAAAAGTAGGATAACGAAAACTTCCCTTTACAAAAATTTGGTTTAGAGACTTAGGGGTATACTCTCCTGTCCTATAATGGAAATTGTCATTTTAACTCAAAAAATTTTAAAAAACAAGTTAATTATATCGGTCTCAATAAAATAGAGGAGTATGAAGTACATGTATTATGTGTTAAAAATTAACAAGAGTGATATTATACATGTGTTATTTGATTTTAACTAGTACTATTTTTGTATCTTTTTAATTTGCATTATTTTTTTATATGTTGGATTGATTTTGTATTCTTTTATTTATTGGTTATAGTCCCACTTTTCTTCTAATTTTCAACAAAAAATGCGAGTGTTGTTTATTGAGGCTTTGAGAGACACATGAAGTATACTAACTATAATCTTTATACATGTGAATCGGTCAAAATTTTTGGTTAGCACCTAAATAACTAATTCATGTGCTGCTTGACAAATAATTGATTGCTGCTATTTGATTGAAAATCACTGATTTAACTAATTAATTTTATCAATTAGTTAAACTAATTGATTTTGAGCGCATATATATATATATATATATATATATATATATATATATATATATATATATATATATATATATATATATATATATATATATATATATATATATATATATATATATATATATATATATATATATATATATATATATATATCCCCGTAACAAGTTTTTTAAACCATTTAAGTTAACAAATAATAACATTAATTGGCTTGACTACGTAGTTTGTCATCTATTTGTATCAAAATAATCTGAAATTGTGAGTAGATTATGTTACTAATCCCCTTTTAAATAAATAAATTATTTATTTTAAAAAAAAAAAAAAAAAAAATTATTTAATGATATAACAAGAAATGTAAAACAAAATAATCAATTCAATTGGTTTATAGATAAGAAGCGAACAATGATAGAATTGCAAGAATGATATTTGAGTTTTTAATTAAATTTACATCTATTAAATAAGTTTAGTCTTAGAAATAATCTATAAAATGGAAAAATAAAATTACAAAGAAGGGAATTACCTTGATAGAGAAGTGAGTTAAGAACTTGCACTACTTGAGATATATGCGAATGATAAAGAATACTCCAATATTTATAGACCGGCTATAGGAATACTTACCTTCAAAATTTTTTTGCTATATAATACTTCCTCCAAATCAGTTTAGATGTCCTATTTCCTTAATTAGCAAAACCATACCAATTGTCTCATTTCCTTTTTTGTTTATTTTTTTTACCTAAATACCCCCACTTTTCCAATTTCCAATACCCAACTACTACTTTTACAATTAATTTAATCAATTAAAATACCCAACTACCACCTTTTTAATAGACCCCACTCAACCCTTAAAATCCGTGAAATCCCAAATGGGACATTTAAACTGATTTGGAGGGAGTATAAATTAGTGTATGAGTTTTTAAATGTTGTGTAGAAAATAAATCATCATCACCAGTATATCCTGCCTATTGAAAACTAAGGTTAGGGTCTGGAGAGGGAATGACGACGGTAACTTATACCTATAGAGGAGAGCACGGCCAAAAGAGTACCCAACAGTGGCGGATCCAGGGTTTGAAATCCCCCCGGGCACCAACGAATAGACGAAATTTTGATATTTCGGCAAAATGAGTTGTAAAAGCGTAATAATACCAAGAGTCTAAGATAAATCCAAATTGATATAAAAAGGTAACGAACAAAATACAAACGTTCAAATTTAAAATGAAAGCGTACACCAACAAAATGAAATTTACAATTGTTCTCGCCTAGTTTTCATATTGTGGAATCGATGTACTATAGCATCATTACTAACATTGAGAAACAAGTCCTTCTCTAAAAAGGTAATCATACAATCATTCAACAATTGTTCTCCCATGCTGTTTCGCACTTTATTTTTTATATGATTCATCGCGAAAAATGATCTTTCGACACTTGCTGTCGTCACTGGAAGAAGCAATACAAGCTTCAATAGCTTGTAAACATCTGAATGAGTTTCATGCATCCTTGTCTCAACAAGTTTTAAAGAAAGTTCGTTAAGAGTCTTCATTATTTTGATTTTCAAACTCTAGCAAGAAGATTAATATATACATAATACATTAATACATTAACATAGATTTTTATACCAAAAAATCAAGAACAACCCAACATTTCAACTATTCATAAATCAACAAACACATCAACAATTTATTAACAATTAACATTAACAAAGACATTAATAATTTAACATCAACAACAACAAGTCAACAATTAACAAACATATTAACAATTAACATCAACAAAATTCAAAATTGAAGGTTAAAACTTAAAAGAAAACAACAAGGCAATAAGATTAGAATTTAAGATTAAGATTAAAAGATTTGAACAAGATTAAAATTAAGATTTAGAATAAAGTTGAGTAAAATACCTTCAACAAAATCAAAATTTTGATTTTTAGGGATTAGGGTTTGATTGAAGAACAAGTATTCTAGCCGTCAGTGGTGCGTGGTGGTGGTCGGCAGTGGGCTGGTGGTGACCGGCAGGCGGTGGGCTGGCCGGCTGGGACGCTGGACGTGGTGGGTCTTAGAGAGGGAGAGAGAGAGTAATATTTGGGATATTGGGTTTTTCACTTGTTTGAGAAGGGATGCAAATCGGAAAAATAAAAAACGCATAGTACATCAGAAATTAGTTTTCCAATTTTTTTTTTTTAAATTTTTTTTCGCCTGGGGCACGTGCCCGGGGGGCCCAAGAGTGCGTCCGCCACTGGTATCCAACTCCAGATTGAAAAAGCTAAGATTCTGATTCTGCAACTGGTGGGGTCGAGTGCAGCTGCAGCGAACTCCGCAAGTCTGGTTGATAGCGGTTGCAATTGGTGTAGAAAATTCAGATAAATGCAGAAAATATATATTTTCAAATTGGAAGTCAACTATTAATGAAGAATCCTTATGACCAATAAATTACTATTAATATAGATGTGTTTTAATAAAAATATGTAATATAATAGGCCCTAACATTTTAATAAAAGGTATTACAATTTTGATGAGTTCATTATTAGTTTGATTTAATAATGTCAAATTATTAAAATAATTTGTATTATATGATATAAAAAAGACTTAATATGATAAACTTATAGTATATATTATTATATTCTACATATTCTTATTATTTAGAGCCTAATTTATTATTAAGATATAGTTAATGAAAATTATTTAAATTATACTTCTATATTATAAAAATATAAACTAAAAATTCTTTTCTAAAAATGCTCCCCGTTTTACTCAATTTTTTGCTTTATATATAGTATTTGTTTTAGGAGACTACTTTTATGATGTATTTCTTTCATTTTCTAACTCAATTTATATTTTAACCTAGCTAGCTCATTATAGTTAATCAAATTTAACAATAAAAATCTGCATATTTATAGACAAAATTCTAAAAGTATTAAAAAAAGTTGTTCTACGTAGTTAATATAATTAAGTTTTGCAATTTAGAAAAAAATTAAGTTTAAATAAGTGAAATTATGATAAATCATAGAAAAGTATATATTTGGACCAAGGAATAACAATTAAACACTACAATATAATTTACTTTTAATGGGATATATTTAGCGACATTTAATTTAAATGTCGCTATTTCAAATTTCTTATAGTGTATAATGACATTGTTACAGGGTGCCATTGAGGCAGCCATGAAAGCTTCACAGAAGCTTTCCTAATGATGAAGAAATGGGTTTTAAGAGAGAGAAAAGAAAAGGAATCTCTCTGTTTTGCTATTCTTGATTAATTGTCTTGTAGTGCAGTACCTCTCTATTTATACGAGAGTAAAAGACAAAACACTACAGCTATTACATGAAGTTATTACATAAACAAAAATACTACTGTACAGCCAATACAAGAATACACGTATGATAGTAGTAATATTAAAAGACATTTATTAGATCCTTTAACAGCATATTAAAAAGTCACACTAAAGCTTTTAGCGACATAGGATTTAGTAACATTTCTCACAAATGTCACAATAGACTATAGTGACAATTACATATGTCATTTAAAACCAAATTAAGTGTCGCTAAATCACTTTACGGTGGAACTTAAAATAAAAACCAATAATTATTATACTAAAAAATATGAATCAATAATTTTTTTTAATGCCACTAAATTTAATGTCGCAAAAAGCTAAATTTGTTACAGTGAAAATAACTTTTATACAGGACCAAAATATATATACTTTTTTATCATATAGATACAGAATATGATTCTTCCACCTTGAAAAAGCTATAGGAATACGTACCTTCAAAACTGTTTTTTAGAAAGGAATTTATGTCCAACTAGTTTATTTTATTTTAAAGAATACATGTGTTCTATTTTGTTTATCAAAGGAATATACATCAAACTGATGTGAAATTTTATTTAATAACAAGCAATCATATTGAAAACATGAAAACTATAATTAATTAGTATAAAATTTTGTGCAATGTACAACGTTTGTTAATATGAAATTATATATAAATATAATTTCACTGAAATATGCAATTACTCTATATAATTTATTTTTGAGAAAATGTGAAAAATAAATAAAAGCATAGGAAATAGTATATTTAAGAAATTACTTTCTTGATAAATTTTAGATATAACTCATTATTACATGTTTGTCTAAAAGTGTGTCTATATAGGCATCAATATTTCATTTAATTTTAAAAGAGAACATGGTCATTTCAGAAATGTTGTGGTATTGAGCGAAATTCATTTTAGCGAAATAAAACATGATCATGTGTCTGATTATTTTTTATAAGCTAAGTAGTGGTTTATAAGCTAAGTAGTGGTTGATAAAATATTATATGTTTTTCGGTTTGAAATATATAAATTGTTATAGAATATTCACCGTCTCTCTTTAGTTTTTATGGTTTTATGTTTTGTATCTTGTTCGTTTTTATACTACACGTCGCAGGGTTTCTCTTTGTCTTTCTTGAGCCGGGGGACTCCTTTTTGGTTGCCCTCTCCTTTATGGGTATTAGTTGCCGCCGTCCTTCCCTCTCCGGACCCTGTCCACAGTTTTTTACGTGCCTTCTCTCAACCGACTCCTCCATGCACATTTGTCCAGGATCATGCACATTGCACTCACATCAACTTTACACACAGTGAAAAACCATCACTAATATTATAAATCACACCGTAACTTGCGAATATCACTAATTTTTATAAATATATTTTTGACAAATTTTGATATACAATCCAACAATTGTTTATCCACTCAAAATATCCAATTATCAAATAAATTAAAATACTCCTTATTGAGGTTGGAGTAATTTGTTACCCCTCCGTTCTTTTATGTTCTTCCACTTTGGGTATTTCACACATATTAAGAAATATAGAATCTTTCGTTGTAATGAGTATTATTTTATTTAAATAGTAGTGGGAAGTAATAATTGTATTGAAAATATGAGAGAGAAAATAGTTATAAATGAAAGTAAAACAAAAAATTGATTTTATTAATGTAATTAAAGAGGAGAGAGAACCGCACATGGAGGAAAATTAACCGACATTCTTGGGAAAGTTTAGAGTTCTATTCTAAAAAAAGGAGAGAACTTAATCCATCCATACAAAAAATGAAACAACCATACAAGGGAACTCCCAAATCCTAGCATTGGCCAAATTACAATTACATGATTACAATCAATATATTGAAAAATATGACCATACAAATTCTAAATCAGCCTATACAGGCTATTGCTGTGCAAAACAGTCAGAGGCGGATCTAGAAAAAAATCAAATGATGTCGATAACGATAATAATAAAAAAAATTACATAATGGAAAATGGGTAGGATGCAGTAATGAGTTATTAAAAAAATTAAAATATGTTGTCAGGAGGGTTTGATCCTGGGTGGATGCTGTCAAATACAAAACCTCCTACCAACTGAGACACATTCTTCATCAATAAATAATGGGAAATGGACATGTATATAAGTCAAATGCTGTCAATTGACAGCATTGAACAGGCCTACATCCGCCCCTGAAAACAGTTACCAAAAATCAGTAAAACAACCTTACTTAACATTCCACAAATCCTTCATTTATCTTCAAAATAGTAGCCTTAATTAACAGTTTGTGAAGAAAATCAGTTGCATCATTGCCCTTCAATGGCTTCTGGGAGAGAAGATGAACAACTGGGGGCTTGGTACTTTGGAACAACTTCATATGATCCACAATCTAGTTTAGAATCACATGGAAGCACAAGAACCACAACAACAAGATCATTATATATAAGCCAAGGCTTAGCAATGAGTTAAGGCATCTTATTTTCTAAGAAATGTTGTCACTAAAAGTTAGTGACTCACTTCCTCATGGTACATTCATCCGGATAGCTCAAAAATACGGTGATACTCCAAGAACCTTAAGAAATTTATGGAAACGAGAAATTCAAACCAAAGAAGCAAACAAGCCATACGTTGTAGAATCAAAGTATAAAAATTGTGGAAGGAAAAAAGTGGTATTACACCAAACATACTTGAATCTAAACCAATGGGCGAACGTACTTGCATTAGAGATGTGGCGACATGTTTAGACTTGGCACCGTCAACTATTCAGAGGTTGATAAAAAGAGGCGAAATAAAGGTACATTCAAATCCATTACACCCGTCTTTAACCGATGCCAACAAAATAAGAAGGGTTGAGTGGATTTTAAGCCTTATACAAGAAGACACCATTCAAAGACACCCAATATATACAAACCCATGTACGATTTTATTCATATTGACGAGAAGGGTTTTATTTAACCAAGAAAACGCAAAGGGTGTATTTAGCACACAAAGAAAAGGTCTCGTATAGGGCAGCAAAGTCATCAAAATTTATACATAAGGCCATATTCTTAGGGGCGGTTGCAAGGCCTAGATGGAATTGATATGGCCAATGTAAGTTTGATGGGAAAATAAGAATTTTCCCTTTTATCAATTGTAACACCCCGGCCCAACGGACCACCGGTGACTACTCATGGAGACTGTAGACTAGCCCCACAAACCAACACAAGTCTTTCTAGCGCACTTTGGCCTTACTCGTGCGCACCCAGGAAAACTTTCCAGGAGGTCACCCATCCTAAGATTGCTCCCCACAAAGCACACTTAACTGTGGAGTTCTTAGCAAATGGGCTCCTTAGAAAAGAAGATGCACCTTGTTGATATGAGTGGTTTATCAATCCCTTTTCAAGCTAAATTTGGGGTATCACATCAATAGGGTGGCAGCACAAAGAGATTCAAAAATTCGTCCAAGGGGGTCAATAAAGATTAAACCAATCGAGTCAGTTACTCAAGAGGTTTATAGGATTATGCTTATACCACAACTCATTCAAGCTATACTAAGAAAATGACCAAGTGAAGGTCCTTCCATTATTTTTATTCAATAAGATAACACAAGGGCTCATAGCACAAATGATGATCCAATTTGGCAACAACACAATAGACAAGGGGGTTTAACATTTATTCTAATACAACAAGCTCCATACAATCTAGATTGTAGGGTTTCTTTAAGAGCATACAATCACTAATGCATAAGAGAAGATGCCCCAAAACATGATTGAATTAATCACAACAGTTGAAGATGCATTCGGAGAGTTACATCCAAAGACCATAACAAATGTGTGGATCTCATTACAACACCATTTAAATGAAATCCTAAAGGTTAACGGGTGTAATGACTACATACAACTACATTTTGGGAAGAAAGTACAAGAAGACAATGGTAGGTTAAGGATCCAAGTATGAATTCCAACGCAGCTAGTTAGAGAAGCTGTTGCTTTGCTCAACCCATACAAAGTTCAACAACTAACACAATCAGAGAATGAGGATGCTGCACAAAATTCCCAAATCATTCATGAAGCATATAATGAAGCAATTAAAGAAACTCAAGGATAGTAACAAACCACATCCCTTCAGTTTAACTTTTGTTTTGATCATCATCAAATTAATGTTACTTTAAACACATAGGAGCAACAAAGTGTCAACCACAAAGCATATCAATGATTAATGTTCATGTTTTGCTAAGTAACTTCATTATTTTAGATTATTTCAGACTAAAGCCCCCTGATTTATCATAGAGGTTGTGAATCCTCTCAGATTTTAGAATATTCATCAACAAATGAAGCAACTAAACATGTATAGAAAATCAATTGATGTGTTTAGGTTAAACAAATACTACTCAACCAAGTAATTAAAGTTATTTTTTCAGAAATTACAGATAAAAAATCCTTAATAAAATATTCATCACATGAGCATATACAAACATCAACATAAACATAGATAAAAATTTCAGAAAACAAAAATGGAAACAGGGGCACACACGAAACATCAACACTTTTCAAAAATAGAAACAAAAGATCAACATAAACCAGTAGCAAACATCAAATCAAAAACCAACACCAAAATTTCAACAATAATTGTAAAAAAAACGAAAATTAGAAAAGCCTTACAAACATCAAAAACGTTTTTTTAGGATTTGTTTTAGCCCTAGAAGCACTAACATCTTTAGAAGTGTCAGGGACAACCAAATCGAGTGGATCTTTTTCACATTTGGTGAACTTGAAGGATTTAACTAAGATGGAGATTCATACAACCATTCAACAATTGTTGGTGGTGGTTCCTTTTTAACAAAAGGAGAAGAAGATGGAGATTCATGATAAGTAGATGTAACATCGTCTTCAAAGGACTTGTGATATGACTCAAGATCTTTGTTGGACCATCTTAGAATTTCATTTGAGTATGAAAGTGAACGACCATGAAAAGAACAAGAACAAAATTCTCCATATTTACAAAGACCATTATAAAGATACTAAGGGATTGTAGAATCACTCTTAGATTCATTTTCTCCATCTCAAAAAAAAGTAAAGCTTCAACAAAAGAATAATGGCGGATGAAGAAAGGTCAAAACAAGGGGCATGCAAATCCCAAACTATTCCAAAAATAACAAAATGAACCTCAATATGTAGATCAAAAACCGATCTTTATTTTAATTCATTTAAAATGAACTAAAAATGATCAAAAAACAGGAGGATGAGAGTTCAAGAAGTCATGAAATTGATTTTGAGAGGAGAAAGAATGTAACGTCTAAAACAGAAGGGAGGAGGGGAAATAAATCAGAGTAATAATGAGATCACACAACGCCCAAAGAAATAAAGGAATCCAATGAATATAAACCGTGAGTATAAGGGGAAATGGGGATTTTAAGGATATAAATGGTAAAAAAAACTTTTAAATTTGAGATTTTTGCACTTATTAAAAAAAATAAAAGAAGCCCATTTATTTAGTTGTACACATAGGCCATAGCATCCTTAGCATGTGCCATGCTATATATATTCAAATAAAATTACACTTACAAGTTACAACCCGTTGTGATATGGTAATAAGTACCAAATATAAATACATAGCAAGCATATATCTTAAATATGTTTTATTTCGTCCATTCTAATAACACCACATACACCACAAATATCTAACTTAAGGTGGACTATATGGTGACACTATAACATAATTTGCTTTTAGTGGGATATATTTAGCGACATTTAATTTAAATGTCGCTATTTCTAATTTCTTATAGTGTAAATAGAGGATATTGTGACATTTATTAGACCCTTTAGCAGCATATTAAAAAGTCACACTAAAGCTTTTAGCGACATAGGATCTAGTGACATTTCTCACAAATGTCACTATAGACTATAATGACAATTACATATGCCACTAAAGACCAAATTAAATGTCGTTAAATCCTTTATGGTGGAACTTAAAATAAAAATCAATAATTATTACACTAAAAATATGAATTAGTGGCATTTTTTTAATGCCACTAAATTCAATATCGCAAAAAGCTAAATTTGTTGTAGTGTTATCTATAGAACTCTGCATAAATCACATTAGCCACGATTTGAGCTTTCATTGAAGTACGAATAAATAATTCGTCAATGTAAGAAAAGGACGACGATGCTTCATCCAAGTCCTTTTTAACGATGTCCCATTTTGCGTCATCAAAATTTTCAAATTTCTCCAAAAGATCACAATATCCATACGTCTGCAAAAATAACATCATTTAAGTCGGTATAAAAATGTATGTAGGGTGTTTAGTATAGATGCATGTTGACTTTTTTAGATGGTAAATGCATGTTAACTCTTTTAGACGGTTGGTTTGATTTTTTTTAAGTGTTGATTGTTTTTATTGGCTTTTAAGTTAAATGGATAAACTAGCTGTTTATGAAGATATTAGTGTAGAACCCCGTGCAATGCACGATTTTTTTAACATCGACACATAAAAACGTATGATATTAAAAAAAGCTAGAAATATTATGCAGTAGAAACACTCAATTTTGACAGTTATATGTATGAATTAACTTTGTAGTTTTAAAAATTTTCAACAATATATTAAGCAGTATATTATATTCTTTAATTTACTCAAATTAACTATAAATAAATGTTAGTCAAAAGATACTAAAAGATACTTTAATAGTAAATGTAATAAATGTTAGTCAAAAGATACTTTAATAATAGATATATTGTTCAAGATCAATTGCCATAACATTAGTATTTAGTCAATAAGTGAATTTTGGCAAGTTCTCTTAAAAATTGATGACACTTAGAATTTTCCGAGCTTTTTATTATAATGTATGATGATGATTTTGATAAAACTTAGTATAGAGAATTTTTTGTTTATTAAAGAAAAAATAGATTGAAAGTCAACTGAAAATAGCAACCGAAAAGTGATTTTCTAAATACCTCATATACTTATACTTAGCTTGTTCCTAATATTCAATACTTCCTCCATTTCTTTATGTTCTTCTAATTTTTTTTTCACAGTTTTCAATGTAAATTTTAAACCTCAATATCTCTAAATATAATACACATAATAAAATTATAAAAAATACACAATAAAAAAGTATACATTAAGATAAATCTAATGAGATGTCACATGGATAATAATTTATCTTCTAAATATACGTCAAAAATATTAATTAAATTTCTCTTTTCTTAAAATGGAATATTTCAAATAGAAATAACATTAGAGAAAGAGGGAGTAATTCATATTCATGACGCTTTTTATTGTTTATTACAATCGTAGGTGCTTTTTTTCTGATGATATTACTTTTCAACCCACGAATGTCAATGCATATTTTAAACATTAGAAATTAAAAAGAAAAATTATCTAGAATAACAAATGTTTTTATTATTTTCCTATAATAATTTCATTTATTGATTAATCATGAATAATTCAAATTTTAGGAAATATTTTTCAAGAGTAAACCCGATAACCGAATGACTTTCTATAGCAAATTTTATTTAAAAAAAGATAATGTAAAATTAATTGTTGGAAAAAATGTAAAAAAAAAGTTAATAGAAGTATATCTTTTTTGATTTTTTTTAGTATTTATAAATTTTATGTAAATTTTCAAAAATTTTCTCTAATTTTACATCAATTTTTAGTTTATTATTTGGTATATTACGTATTATAGCATGTCATCCAGTTATCCGAGTTGACTCTAGGCAAAAACCCTATAAAATTAGAATTATTAATGTTTAATCAATAAATGAGATTATTATAGATAAAATGATAAATCATAAAAAAGTTGAGTAAAATAATATAAAAAATAAAGATTATATTGATTAAAGTGTAAGTGTAATAATATCATTAAATTTCATTGGGTGTACGTAAAGTAAATGCATTGGAGTTTAACATGTATATTAATTTCTATAGATTACAGTGTAAGTGTAATAATTTTCTTGAAATCTATTGGTTACTAAAATAGAAAGATTCTAAATGTGAAAAGCTTTTAAAAATTTCCAAATGGAACATATAAAAACGGATGGAGTAATAATTTTACGATTCGTTAAAATAAGTATGACCGACTTGCATTAAACCGAGCGATCGATTTGACCAGTCAAGATAATAGCATCTCAATTATAAAGGTATACGTACCTTTCTTATGATATTACCATCCTTATCAATTGAGTCAGACCAAGCCAAAAGATAACCAAGGTGACCAAATGGTTCATCAAGCAATTTGCAAGAATAGACCACAGCACTCTTTATACCATTTTTCGTTTTAGCTGTTTGAACAAAACTAGCTGATTCCTCAATGTCATTTGGATACTTGTTAAAGAAATCACCCGTCCATGTCTTCTCAGCAAAAAGGTGCAAGGGTCTTTGGGGATGGATCTTATTGTACAACCACCCTCCAAAGATTATCTCATCTTCTAGACAACTTTCGTTAGCTTGTTTGATCAGCTCGTTCATTGCTACTTCATCCCGCTTTCTTGCTGCTTCATCCAGCTTTCTTGCTTTTTCTTCTTTTTCTTGAGCCGAAGCCATATTTATTGAATGATCTGTTAGTTATGGAGCATCAGTCATGATACATCTTAGCCAAAAGTTTAAGTTTTTAATTGAGTTAAATTCTTATAGTATCAGAAGCCAGGGTGACAAGAAGTAACGGGTTCAAAGCTAAACTATCTCTAATTTTAAGTGTAATAATAAGAAACG
The DNA here is from genome assembly GCA_019425755.1 of Amaranthus cruentus. Lineage (NCBI taxonomy): Eukaryota > Viridiplantae > Streptophyta > Magnoliopsida > Caryophyllales > Amaranthaceae > Amaranthus > Amaranthus cruentus. The sequence goes on from CM033466.1 coordinate 10,327,352, forward strand.
CCAGGTATGAGGAGGGTATACCACATTTTTAGCCCAAAACGCTATTGTGGGAGGAGGAATGTTAGAGTATATAACATATCTTTGAGCATTCACTAAGAACCAACTTAACCAAAGGTTTAAAATTTTGATTAAGTTAGTTTTTTGTGGCAAGAAGTAATGGGTTTGAATATCAACAATCTCTGATTTAATGTGAAATATTTAGTGCCATATATGAGGAGAATCAGTGTTGCATCTACACTTCTAACCCAAAAGCACTCTTACTTTACATAAATCGATTCAAAGACTTAGGGTACACTCCACCGTCTTCTTTAGATTGCATAATCAACTTAAAACGTTAAATCAAGTCTCAATGAGGCAAATTAAAACACTATAATAGAAGTAAATGTGTAATGTGTTAAATCTTTAACAAGACTGCTGATACTCATGTAAATACCTCCCAAATAAAGTTGGTGGCAATATAAAACTCTTATGGTCTCAAAATTTATTACTTCCTCCAATTCTTTATTAGTATAGTATTTGCTTTAATTATGTATCTTATTCAGTTGATCACTTATTTAATCCTTAATATCTTGTGTATATTTAAAAATTATGGAAATTTGATATGAATAATTCTTGCATTGAAACGAATCAAACATGATCCCACATGACTATCACTACAACAAATTTAACTTTTTGCGACATTGAATTTAGTGACATTTAAAAAATGTCACTGATTTATATGTTTAATGTAAGAATTATTGGTTTTTATTTTAAGTTCCAATTTAAAGTGATATAGCGACATTTTATTTGATTTTTAGTGACATATGTTGTTAGAATATACAATATATTTTAGTATATTTCATATTAGGAAGTATATTATTTTAGGCGTGATTTGTGTATATCCTTATTATTTTTTCTGTTTTTTAGCCTAGATCCCTTGTATATAAACACAGTTATGGAGGAGTGGAAGAATATACAGAAAATTAGCCCTACAACTGAAATTCTTAATTCTTTCTTCTATTTATCATGGTATCAGAGCCGAAGGTGGTTCCTGGTATGATGTGGCTCACATGTGAGGGGGAGTGTTGGAAATACTTCACATGTGAGACAAGATCCCACATCGACAAAATAGTGGGTTGTTGACTTGCATATATAATTGATGAGATACTCTTCCTACTACTATATGGTTTTGGGACGCAATGAAACTCGATCACCAAGTGTATGTGCAAGTCAACGCTCTTGACCCGTGGGTTTGTGGGCCCGAGCTCACAGGTTTCCCGTGTCCACATGAGTGGCCACGGTGAGATTATGTGACGAATTGTCACGGCCTATCATATGTAATTGTTACAATAGTTTATAGTGGCATTTGTAAGAAATGTCACTAGATCATATGTCGCAAAAAGCTTTAGTGTAATGTTTTATTATGCTGTTAATGAGTATAATAAATGTCACTAAATCCTCTTTGTATACTATTAAATTTAAAATAGCGAAATTAAAATTGAATCACTACAACATAATTTGCTTTTAGTGGGATATATTTAGCGACATTTAATTTAAATATCACTATTTTCAATTTCTTATAGTGTATATAGAGGATTTAGTGACATATATTAGACCTTTTAGCAGCATATTAAAAAGTCACACTAAAGCTTTTAGCGACATAGGATCTAGTGTCATTTCTCACAAATGTCACTATAGACTATAGTGACAATTACATATGCCACTAAAGACCAATTTAAGTGTCGCTAAATCACTTTACGGTGGAACTATAAAAATAAAAACCAAGAATTATTACACTAAAAATATGAATCAGTAGCATTTTTTTAATGCCACTAAATCCAATGTCACAAAAAGCTAAATTTGTTATAGTGAATGTCACTAAATATATCGCACTAAAAGCAAATTATATTGTAGTGTATGTTTTAATTTATAAACTAATAACAAAATACATCCTCCATTCTGAAATACTCGCTACATTTCGATTATGTACACTATTTATCGTTTAAACTTATTATATATACATATATATATATATATATATATATATATATATATATATATATATTATATATATTATATATATATAATATAACATATATATTATATATATATATATACATATATATATATATATATATATATATATATATATATATATATATATATATATATATATATATATATATATATATATATATATATACATATATATATATTATATATATATATATATATATATATATATATATATATATATATATATATATATATATATATATATATAATTGGTATAAATTAAGAATAAGAGATGAATAGTATCATAAAAGTAAATTGGACGTTAGTGCTGAATTGGAGTATCAATAGACGATCATAATAAATCATGCAAATGTATCAAAAACAGTAAAGCATCACAAGTCGTACCGTAAACATGCATACGAGGAAGATAACGTGCATCTCCATCATCAATATTTTTCTTATATTCATCAGTGAAAATATCATAGAAATCTCCAATTAAATTTTCAAATTCTTCGCATACGGAATCAAATTCCTTATCCGAATTCAAACCCGTTTCGAGGGGTGTTGATGAAGATGGAGCATGATAGTCAAACCTAAGGTCTTTTTCTACATCCTTGTCATAGAACTCAACAGTTTTTTTCGATGGTGAACCCATTTTTGAACTACAAAGGGAAAAATCACAACAAATTAGGGACTTTGTCTGAAATTAAAGAGAAAGTTGATCACAAAATCTAGGGTTCAACACCAAAATTGCCAATTAATTTTTTTTTTACCAAAAGCTAATTCTAGAAGAACCTAGAAGGTGGGAGGGAATCAAAAAGAGAAAGTAGTTAACAGGTATTAGGGCATGCTTGAATTGCGTGTAATTATTTAAGGGGAAATAAAGTCAAACTTATAAAATGAATGCAAATAGAGATTCATTTGAAGTGGTTGAGATATTATGATCAAGAATATAAAATGAGAATGAAATAAAATAATAAAGGAAAAAAAGATGACTTTTCCTATTATAGAGATACAATTCCCTACCTTCACCGAGGATAAATATTTACCCCACAAAATTAGGAGATCCCTTCATTTTTTCTTACTTTGCAACAATTTTTCACCCCGTTTTCTCACTTTGACTTTTTTTTACCCCTTAAATATTTACACTCAATCCAAACATGCCCGAGAATTGATTAGGGCGCATTAATGGGTAGTTTAAAGGGTTGATGAAAATAAAAAAGAGGGTATTTTGTAATTTTAAGGGTAAATTCATATAAATTGATCATAAATAAAACTAGAAATTTGAGATGAACTTATGCAATAAAGAAATGAGACAATAGATCATGTGAATCGGAGAGAGTATTATAAATTTGTTATTTGATTATATATATTTTTTTTACCTCTTAATTAAAACATTTTTTTATTTTTTATAAGTTAGATTGATTTTGCATTTTTTTTATCATGGTATCCTCTTGTTTAATTTTCAACCAAAAAACAAGTGACGTTTATTAAGAGGGACACATCAAAGACCAAGCACTTTTGAAATATATATTAGGAGAAGGATATGAATATAGCTACTAACAACAAACACTTAAAATAGTACATAATACATGTTGACTTTTGCAATTTGATTATCTATAGATATCTTCTATACTATATACTAAATGCATTCTTCAGTACGACACGTGTCGCTTTCATATTTATTGTTTTCCCTCCAAAAAATTTCATTTAGCTAAATTAGGTAAGTAGAATAATTAAACTTAAATGCCCTATTATTTAATCAATTAACATTTCAAATGACAATAAAAAATTGAACAATATGAAATCAATATACGTATGGTCAAAATATCATTCTATAAAAATGGCAATAAAAAATTGGACAATGTATGATCAAATTCTTTTTTATATCTTCTTGATTCTTTATTTATGTTATATACATATATTGGTTTATATCATTCTATAAAAATGGCAATAAAAAATTGGACAACAACTCAAAATTTATGTTATTGATCATTCTACAAGTTCATTTAAAATAATTCAAGCCCAAAGTTTAATTTTAGAGTTTTAAAATTTGAAATAATTAATGTAATTCAAAGACTAATTTTTCTCACACATCAAATATTATTTTCTCTATATTTATTATGTTTACCAAATATAAGAATAATTTAAAATAATTTTATTTATATTAAAGAGATCATTTAAATAGTTTTTGATTATCCGTGCTTGGCACGGGATTCAAGCTAGTTAATATAATAAATTCATTATTTTTGAACTAAGCATGATATTTGTTGCCATTGTATTTATTTTTTCCACTAAAAATCATAAAACTAAATGAAACAAATATTCAACAATAAATAATCAAATATTTGTCCTTTCCATTAATGTACCAAGTAAACTCTTATAATAATAAATAAAAATATAACCTCTATCATCACAAATATTAATAGATATATAGTATTTTTTATTGATATATAATATTTAAATTATTAAATAATTTTTTTTTAAAATAACACACTAATCTATGAAATTAATAATATAGAAATAGTAAAATTACAATGAAGAAGGGAATTACCTTGATATATAAGAGAAGTTAGGAAAAAACTTGACTTCTTGAGATATGTGCGAATACTAGAGAAGTTAATATTTATAGATTAGTTGTTGGGTCATTTTCTACCACTTGAAGAAGCCTCTATCTAATATTTTAAATTTGTGCTTAATATTAGTCTTGTGGACTAATTAATTGCAAAAGGAGGTAGTTATAGTGAGAGATTTTTTTTTGGAAATTTTGATATTAAACGTATGAACTTTGCCTCATTTACTTATAAACGTTCGAATTTTTATTTATTTTTTAGAGGCATGAACTTTGGGGGTCATCCGCTGAGAAAGATACGGAAATTAACAATAAACTAGCAAATTGAGCACAATTTTTGACAGAATTTAGTTGTCGAAAAGGGTTTCTTTTGGTGGGAATATATTTATATTGAATTTCATCTCTAATTAGTTACTAAAATCTACTTGCAATTTAATCTATGTTCAGTTTTGCCAAAACATAACTCAAACCCAAATTCTTTTCCAAGTCAACAAGTATAGTGCAATCAAATATTATGTTTCTTCTTCATTAACTATTCCTCGAGCACGCAGTTAAAACTACGTTCTTTTTAAATGTAGAGATATTAATAAAAGTTGATATTCTGAATTTTCCAAAAGAATTTGATAAAAGAAAAAATTGCTTGAATTTCATGTAAATGAATAAGAGATTTTTAGAAGAGGACTTTGATTTCGAGAGAGTATTTTGAATATTTAAATATTTCTTTTGGATTGTACAATGAGGTTTACATGACATTTATTGCCCTTTTTATATTATTTTGATAGTAACCTGTGATTATTATTCAATTATTTTGCTCGTACAAGTCAGATTGGAGTAACAAATGTTCTAGGTTTGTTCATTTAACCAACAAAACTTTGTCTAATGAGAAATTGATGAGAAATTTCATAATCAGAGTTTGACACTAAAACTCGTAAATTTCATTTGAAAAAAACATTTCAAAACACAGGAAATAAATCAAATTTAAAAGAATAAGAGGGCTAATTAAAAATTGTTTTAGGTATATTTACATCATAATCCAAATTAAACTTTTAGAAGGTTAAGTTTGTTGCATGTAAATCCAAATAGCTTCACACACCATGAATTAACCATAGCTACTATCATAAATCACACCCAAACATGCAAAAATAACTACTAATCTTATAAATCAACCTCACGCAAACAATCTTACCATCAAAATTTTTCCAAATCTATATATACATATATTTCGAAAACTTGATATTAATACAATAATCCAATAATTATTCATCCACTCAAAATATCTTATTATCAAATAACTTAAAAAATTCCATGTTGAGGTTGATAACTTTTAGCTCAAATTGGGTGAACCCATATAGAAAATTCAAACCAGATTGTACTTATCTTTCATTTATGAGTGCGAGATAAACTATTTCAATAAAAAGTGAATATATCAAGCGAGGCAGACAAGTGACAAATATAGCAATATAAGAAATGATTTGGGAGAAAGATTCGATGCCTTCTCATTATCATCATAAGAATATATACAAGATTAATCTATGGTTTTTAGGAAACTAAATAATTACAATATATTCCTAATATTATTTCCTAACATATAAAGATACACTAAATAAACAATATATGCAAAATATTCTTTGAGAATATTTATTATTCTAGCACACCCCCGCAGTCGAATCGGGAGGTTGACGAACGCTGAGACTGGATCGAAAATCTTCAAAAAGATTGAATCAGTGATTATAGGCCAGATTATAGTTATACAATTTTCCGACACCAAATTAAATCATCACTTTAACATAAATACCAAACAACAAGAAATAATTCAAAAAGACATATTTTAAATTACGAGAAAAATGAAAATATTTAGTGATAACAATCGAAATAGTACACTTATCAAACAACATAAAAGAGGCCCATTTATTTATTATACTCATAGCATCGATAGCAAGTGCCATGCTACATGCAAATTACACTTACAAGTTACAAATATCAATACATAGCAAGCATATATCTTATATATATATATGTAATATTTAGTCCATTTTTATAACATACCATTTGTTGTAGATTAGATATGGGACTTAGGATGGATATATTATCCCATTAATTGAACTCTGCATAAACCACATTAGCCACAATTCGAGCCTTAATTGAAGTACGAGTATAAGCGTCAATGAAGCTAAAAGACGGCGATGCTTCATCCAAGCTCTTTTCAACCTTGTTCCAGTCTATGTTTATAAATTTATTCAAAAGACCACAATATCCATACGTCTGCAAAAATACACAAATTAAGTCGTATAAAGATATAAGGTGATTGGTAGATGAATGTTACATTTTTACTTGGCTTGCTTGGTTTGTCGGAAGTGTTGAGTGTTTTTGTCGTCTTTTAAGCTAGGTTGCTAAGATAGTTGTTTATGGAAATATTTGATAAAAATTGGTATTGACTATATTTAGATGTTTGTTAGAGAAAATGTGGGCGAAAATCCAAAGGCCTGCCAAAATACATATCAATCTAAAAGTCATTTACCAAACACCCCATAATCTTAGCTTGTTCCTAATATTCAAAAATTCATATGGATGACTTTTTTTATCATTATTTATTACGATATAATGAAAACACTTTTCAACAGTACAGGAATGTCAATGCATATTTGTAACTTCAAATCTAATAAATTTAAAATACTAATTTTTCATCAAATTTTAATATTTGAGTGAGCAAAAATGACTTGAAAAATTATTTTTAAACCCATAAAATATTTGAAATAAATTTTGATGTATTAATATAAAAAGTTACATTGTATTTGTAGTTGTATAATAGTAAAATGAATAAAACATGATAAATTTACTATTTTTTAAATCGAGTCTGAGTCACTTAAAATCAGGGTCGTTTCAGAAACTTCGGTGGCCCGGGGCGAAGATATAAATCAGCGCCCTAATTCACATATAATATTTTAAAAGAAAATAAAAATTGGGTAGGAAAAAAAATACATATTTTATTACTTATAAAAAAAATACATATTTTATTACTTATAATAATCTTTAAAAAAGTCAAATTTCATATAGATAAAACATCAAATTTCGACGGTCGAAAGACTCAAAGCAAATCAAGCAATTAGGGCCGTAGCAAATCAAGCAAATAAGCAATTACTCCAATTAGAACAATCAAAGAAAAGATTTTGATGAATAAATAAAGTAGAATATACAAAGAGGATTATATATAACTAGTGTAAAAACCCGTGCATTACACGGTGTTTTAACATCGATATTTATAAGCATATGATATTAGAAAAATAAAGTTAAAGTTATTATGCAGTAGAAATAAAAATAGAGTTATTATGTAGTAGAAAAATAAACTCTATAAATTTGGAAATGTCAATAGTATATTATACATTATATTATATCATCTAATTTACTCAATTTAATTAACTAAATAATTATTAGTCAAAAGATAATTTCATGATAGAAATATTGATCAAGATTAAATGTCATATTTTTTTAGCCAAGAAATGAGTTATATTAGGAAAATCCTCTTAATATGTGACACTTGGAATTTTCCAAGCCTTTTAATTTAATGTATGATTAGATGAATTTTCGTTGATAATTGAAGGATAAAATTACCGTTTATCATATTCACGAAGGAGAAGGAATTAATCTACCTGAAAATTAAATTGAGATACATTTTAAATAACAAAATCACTGAGGGGATAGAATTGAATTAATGACAATTTTTTTGGTGAATCAAAATTCACTTAGGAAAGTAAGTATTTTGGGAGAAAAATTAGGGAGGAAGAAGGTTGAATAGTGGTGTTTAAAATTCTTCTGAAACTTCTTTTCCTAATTGCTTAATAGTTTCTTCCTTTTGTTTTCTTTTATTTTTTGTTATCTTTTTCATAAATAATTATTTTGGGGGCCTTCATTAAATCTGAAAATGGGTTTTTGATTAGAGGACCCAGGGCGATCGCTCCACCTACCCTGGCCTTGCTACGGCCTTGCTTAAAATCAAGCATTTGATTTGACAAGTTAAGATAATAGCTTCTTTCTGATATTCAATAAGTTTTACGTGACACATCACCATAAAAACAAGTTCATATGATTAGCTTACTTCTCTTATTAATTACTTTAGGATTATAAGTAATCACTTAAAAACAATAAATATATATTGGGTGGATCCAATATAGATAGTCTCACAGTGAGACCGTCTCAGGTTCGAATTTGTGGTATTATATTGGTAAATGGTATACATACCTTTCTTATGTTATTTCCATCCTCAACAGAGTCAGACCAAGCCAAGAGATAACCATAGTGATTAGAAGGATCTTCACCAGTTTTGCGAGAATAGACCACAGCATTCTTTATACCATTTTCCTTTTTAGCTGTTTGAACAAAACTAGCTGATTCCTCAATATCATTTGGATATTTATTAAAGAAATCACCAGACCATGTCTTCTCATCAAAAAGGTGCAAGGGTTTGTGAGTACTACTCTTGTTGTACAACCACCCTCCAAAGATCATCTCATCTTGTGGACGACTTTTGTTAGCTTGTTTGATCAGCTCGTTCATGGCTACTTCATCCTTGCTCGTTGCATGATCTTGAGCCAAAGACATATTTTGTGTTTGTTGGCTAGCTAGCAATTTAAAAATGTTTTGTTAGAGTATATAATAATATTCTAAGCTTCAACCAAGAACCAACGTAACAAAAAGGTTAAGATATTTGTTGAATTTGTTCCTTCATATGGTATCAGAGCAACCGCGCCAAGAGGTTAAGGGTTTGACTGATTTTTTGGATTTTTTGTTTAGCCATCATTCACTCTTCTTCATTTAATCTCATCTACAAACTTAATTTGTGTCTTAATTTTAAGCAACAATTTCTATCATTCATTTGTCTTTTTGTTTTATCATCCAACCTGAATTCTCCTTTTGCTATTTTTCAACAAAAAGAAAGTAGTGTTTATTGAGAGGTACACGTGGAGAATAGTCACACGCCTAAGTTATAACCAGCTAATGGAATGTTTGACAAATAATTGATAGTTGAGCTGATTGCAGTAGTTGATTTAACCAATTAATTTTATCAACTGTTTGGACCAACTGATTTTGAACATTTTGTTATAATAGCTTCTCCATAACAAATTAATTGACCAATTAATTTACCAAATATTAGCATCAAATAATTTTACTATTTTATCATTTATCGCGCCAAAATAAACTTTAATTAACATAAAAAGCCAAACACTTTTGAAATTGATCATGAAAATGATATGAATATAGCCTCTACCATGAAACACACTTAAAAGTAGTACATAATACATTTTGACTTATGGATTTAGAGCATCTAACGATACTAATGTAATAAATTCATTATTTTCGAAGCATCATATTTGTGGTTTTTTCCATTTAAAATCTAAAGAAAAACAGAAAAATTTCAATAACAAATTATCAAATATTAGTTTCTATTAATATAAAGTAAATATTTATCATAATAAATATATGAACACATATAGTATTATTAAGTGATATAACAACAAACACAAAACATATTAATCAATTCAATTGGTTTAGTCGTTTAGATATAAGAAGTGGATAATAATAAAATTCAAATATTCAGTGTATTAAACACATGAACTTAAACCAATTTATATAATATACCATGTGTATTATGAAATGTACTTGCAGATTGCAAAAACACAAATTCTTGTCAGAGACGTTCTCTTTGAGAGACCAATTCTAATTGGGTGACCCATAAAGGAAAATATAGAATAAGAGTAAGAATTAAACTCTAATGGACTGGGCCTGACAGACGTATCTCAAAAAGACGATTTCTTATGAGACTTGCTGAAAAAAATGATATTAATTAAGTTTTTGAGTTTTCAATCAAATTTATTTCTATAAAATAAATTTAATTAGTCTAACAAATAATCTATGAAATTAATATAGAAGAAAAATAATATATATATATATATATATATATATATATATATATATATATATATTATAAAAAAGGGAATTACGTACCTTGATAAGAGAAGTGAGTAAAGAACTTAACTTCTTGAGATATGTGCGAATACTAGAGAAATATTAAAAAATAGAACAAATTGTTCATCTTCTCAATAGATTGATGAGGTCATTGAATAAAGATGAATATATGAATATTAAATGTTAATGATGTATTTGACCTTCATTCAAAACTTTAGTTGGGACTATAACATATACTATTAAAATTTGAAAAACAATGTAATAAAAAGTACTTCCTCCGTTCCTTTATGTTCTTCCACCTTACTATAACAAGTAGTTTCAAAAGTTCTTCCACTTTAAAATACTTTCTATTTTTGGAAAGTTTTCAACTCACTTTTACCCCTTAAAACCCCACTTTCCTTACTTCACACTACTATTTAATTATTTTCTCTCTCATACTTTCAATACAATCATTACTTCATACTACTATTTAATTATTTTTTCTCTCATGATTCCAATACAATCATTATTTTCCACTACTATATAATTAAGGGAAATTCCACATGGTAGTATCCAGTTTTGATGAAATACCATTGGTAGCACTTTTTTAACAAAATTCCACATGGTAGCATTTAGTTTATGCACTATCTAATTGCCATAGCATTTTCCGTTAAGTTGTTGTTAAATTCCGTGAAATTCATCATTTTGTAAGTTTTTTTCGACAAGGTAGCATCCAGTTTTTGTTAATTTACCATTTTAACTTTTGATTCACCATTTTAATTCACCGTTTAATTCATTAATGCTCATAAATGTTAGATTTTTATTGAAAAATTATAAGAAACTATCTAATCGGGTCGAAACAAGTACTTATTCGCCAATTTTTCGATACGTAAACCGAAAAAGATATTTGGCGTCATTTTTACCTATCATAACGATTTTTTTTCAAAAAACGGACGTTGCAATTATCCTTAATGGGAAACTCTTTAGAAAATCCGGTCGAAACAAGTACTTATTCGCCTATTTTCTGATACGTAAATCGAAAATGATATTTGACGTCATTTTTACCCATCATAACGATTTTTTTTTTAAAAAGAATGGACGTCGCTACTATCCTTATGGGATAGTTCTTTCGAAAATTCGATCAAAACAAGTACTTATTTTGAAAGAGTACTTGTTTCGACCGATGAATTAAACATTAAAATGGTGAATTAAATGTTAAAATTATTTTTCCGTAAAATTATTTAACATTTATATTTTTTTCCATAAACGGTGAATGAAACAATAAATGGTGAATTAAACGTCAAAATGGTGAATTAAACAAAAACTGGATGCTACCATGTGGAAAAAACTTACAAAATGAAGAATTAAACGGAATTTAACAAGAACTTAACGGAAAATGCTACGGCAATTAGATAGTGCATAAATTGGATGCTACCATGTGGAATTTCCCTATAATTAAAATAATACCCACTACTACCAAAGATTTCATTTTTCTTAATCTTTGTGAAAAGCCCAAATAGGAAGATCAAATAGGAACGGAGGGAGTAGTATGTAATAATGATGCACAAATTATTATCTTTGATTTTTAATTTACAAATCATCATCAATTTATATTTATTTAAAAAAACATTCATTCATTTACAAATTAATTATATTATTTTTAATTATACTTTTGAAAAAAGTTCACTAAAATGCTAATTATATTATAGATACAATTTACAATGACCCACTGCTTTATCATTATTAGAATGATAACTATTAATGTAATATTATAGATACAATTTAATAAAATGTGTATTAAAAAATAATTAAAATTAATGTAATATTAAGCTGGACCTATTCAATTTATTTGTTTTTTGCATCAAAATGAAAAAAAACCGTGCATCGCACGGGGATTATCTAATTTGTTATATAATGTAAATTAGAGTTTGACTTTTGAATATTGTGTAAAAAATTAAAATTAAATAAACAGAAAAGATATATAATAAAAAAGGGAAAATTACTTTTAAAACTCTCAACTTTTCGCGGTTTAAATATAAAACTCTCAACTATTGATTATTATTCAAAACTCCCAATTTTAGGCCTATTTTAATTTTAAAGCACTGATACGATTTCATAACCTGTTTAACCGGTTACCATTTTGTTAAAATGAGAGGGTACGTGAAGGGTCGTGTAAGATTAAGGGGGTAAGGTGATTAATAAATACAATTGGGTCCCATTACTACTCTACTAAAACCAATTTATCCGGTTACAAGTCATCTTTGACTTTAAATTTAAAATGGGCCTAAAATTGAGAGTTTTAAATATTAGGAAAAATTGTTGGAAATAATCCAACCTATTTCCCATTACCTACCAATAATCCCACCTTTTGAAATTTTTATTAATAATCCAACCTTTGCTATCAATTCGTTGCCAATGGACCTTTCAGATTATGACCTGCTATATCAGGTTATTTTCATGTTTTGTTTTCTTTACAATAATCCAACCTATTTCCCATTATCTACCAATAATCTCACCTTTTAAAATTTTTATTAATAATCCAACCTTTGCTATCAATTCGTTGCCAATGAACCGTTCAAGAAGTAAATTGAAATTTCTATTATTTTCGAAGCTTATAAACTTCATTATTGCACTAATAGTAATTTTCTTTGCATACATATCCCATCAACATTATGGATTATAAAATATCATCCAATAAGGATTGAGGCTACATGTGTTAGTTAACTAGTTTGCTAAATACAAAATGATTACATTAGTTAGTCAATTACAAAATGTCTTACTTAAGTTTGCCAAGTACAAAATGGCTAACAAAATGATTAGTAAACTACACATTCTTTGGTACACTCGAGGTAGATGTTTGCGTTGAACAAATGACCACTTTTTGAGATGTTTGTGAACACATTGACCTTGCCATGCTACTCTTCATGAATGAAGTTTAATAAACTAAATTATTAGCATGATTAAGTTTATTAAACTTATCTAATGATGGCCACGGTCCGGGTTGGGCCGGTTCCGTTCCGGTTCCATCCGGTTCCGGTTCCACCCGGTTCCGGTTCCATTTGGAACCTGACCCGAACGTTTCCGGTTCCGGTTCCGGTTCCGGACGGTTCCAAACGGTTCCTTGGCGGTTCATGTGGCGGTTCGGCGTTCCAATACCGGTTTGGTGGGTCGGACCATCGGTTCCATTCTTATTTTTCCTTTAATTTTAATATAAAAATACTATAATAATGCGTACGTATCCTTCGACTTCACGATTACTTGATTATTATCGAAATTCAATTCTTGTAATCGTAAAAATATTTACTAAAAAAAAACAAAAAAATAAATTAATAAGAAACGAATCAACGATAAAGATGAATAATAAAAAAAGGGGGAGAGAATGGACTTGAACCTAGTATCCCGAAGAAATACTAAGCTGCCTACGTATCCCGAAGGAATCAAAGCCCACGTAGTTCTTTTCGTACCTTTTATATTTAATGTCGTGGTCCGATATTCCGTATTTGTGATCATATTCTTAATCGCATCAATTGGTTGGTTGGATGCTTCCGGCTCCGACTCTCCTCCCGACGCATGATGCGACGTATCCATCATCATCCATGGATCATCTTCCTCTGATCGTCATCGTTCTTGATTCCTTGCATTCGGACCTCCGCTTGATCCCAATCTTTTTTGCAAACACATATTTGAATACTATGTGGAGCAAGACGGGATCTCTTTTCGTCCAAAACTCTTTTACCTGCACTAAAAGCAGACTCCGACGCAACAGTAGAAGCAGGAATTGCAAGGATATCCTTTGCAATTCTCGATAATATTGGGTATTTTATTGATTTTTCTTTCCACCATTCTAAAATATCATAATTACTTTGGTCGATTTCAAAGTGATGTTTTAGATAACTATCTAATTCTAAATATGAACCGGAAGAAGATGATCCTACAAAACTATCATCTCGACTTATTATGTTAGCTATTATGGGATTATAATAATCGGGACGTGTCGAGACGCTAGCACGCCTAGACGTATCGCGACTCGGGTTATATAATCTAGAATAATGATCGTAAAGGTCCGCTAAAAGCTTTTTACAATTTCCTACATAATTATGTACATCAGTAGGCGGGCGATCTAATGCGTTGTAGTAAAATCCTATAATTTTACTTAGGGCTTCCGCCCAAAACACGGATCTAATATTGTCGCAATACCATAAATATAAGGGAAATCAGAAAATATGCCTTCCACTTGTCCATCATTTCTGCAAGAATCGGCTTTAAATAAACGTTAGTATCATCATGAGAATATGTAAGAAGATGATAAAATAGTAACACATTCACTTATCACTAAGTGAATGTTTGGTTGGTAAACATATGAAAAATCTTAGTTGCGTGGTCATACGCTTCTAATATTTTTGTACGCTATCGCTAGTTCCCAACTATCATCACTTATACTGCTATCCTAGAACTCACTATACAATTGAGTTATAACCCACGATAAGCAATCGCTTCTTTAATAACTCATGGGTCAACCCCAACGTAGGAGTGTCTAAAGCCCAATATACTTTTTTAGTTCATATTGGTCACATAACTGCTTATATCTTCGCTTTTACTTGTCCTAATCTAAGCCATTCTCTTTTAATACCTACTTGACAAGACAAATTAACAATATGAGCACAACAACGTATATGTAACAAACTACCTCCTAGGATACAAGTAAAAGCTGGTTAATTATATAAAAGTTCGATGCATTTAATATTTGCGGATGCATTATCGGTAGAACAACTAAATATCTTATCTAGTAAGTTCCATTCTCTACATATTTCATTAGTCTATATTTTAAGTTTTCACCCGTATGTTTTTCAGGCATTAACTCAAATGCAATTATTCATTTTTGAATACACCAATAACGGTAAATCCAACGAGCTGTTACAAACATAAAAGGCTCTAAATGTGGGAGTCGACCAAATGTCTTGTTAAGCTAACTCTACCAAGAAAAGATTTAAACATTTGTGCTAATTCATATCGCTTTGATTCATATAATTTAATGGTTCGCGCTTAAGGGTATTCCTAGGGATTGCTCTATATTGTGGTTGTAAACATTTTCTATTAAAATATTCGTGATCTCCTGCTTTCACCGTGGTTAAAAGGCAACTCATCACCACATACATATTTCAAAATTCATCAATCATATCATTACGATTAGATTTAAAAGGCGCATCTCGGTCCACGGGAAGTCCGATGCCCATTGTAGTTGTCCGCCTCCGCTTGTTGTCCCGCCGCCGCTGTCTGCATGCGTTTCTTTGTGATTCCATGTTTTTTCGCCAAATGTTTGTTGAAGGATCCCGTACCACCACCTAACACGTATTCACAAAACACAATAAATGAATATTTAATACATTCTAACATTTTTGATGTACAAAATATAAATATCATGTATAAAAACTTAAAAAGTATTTACCTTTGGTAAAATTGTAAGAAACTAAGGGCTTTACTCCTTGACTTTCACAAACTTGACAAGTGCATAAGAAAACATCCGGGTCGTCGGTTGGTACTTTTGTAAAATACGACCAAACATGTGACGTAGCTCTACCACTAGGAGGTGGATTGCCGAAAAGGTTGTCTTATCGGTTCATTTTCATCTAAATATAAATATAAAAACATTATTAAAATAAATAATAATTTAAAAATACAATAAAAATGAAGAATAAAAATTAGAAAACTAACCAATACTTTGGAAATTGACTCGTTTACCACGAGCTTGTCTTTGTTGTTGTTGTGCTTCTTCAGCTAATCTTGTTGATGATTGTCGAGATCTAAGTATCTCGATAGGGGTTGTTGGTTCTTGTTCTTCTTCTTCTTCTTGTTGTTGTGCTTCTTCTTCATCTTCAATTTCTATTTCTCTTTCAACATGTTCCGATACTCATGTAAATCCTACGTATGGCTCTGATCTTCGATAAGTCGGTTCGTAATTACTAACCAAGGTGTTGTTGATATCGATGGAGTTGAAGTTGCCTTTGCTTTGGAGTATGAGCTAGAAGAAGAACCCCCCAAAGATTTTGCCACTTTAGTGACTTTTTTAGTGGCTTTTTTCAAGAATGAAGACATGATAATATTTATGTAATTAAGAAATAATTAAGAAATAATTAAGAACTAATTAGAAGACTAATTAAGAAATAATAATTAAGAACTAATTAAGAAATAATTAAGAAATAATTAGAAAACTAATTATGTAATTAAGAGAATAATTAGTAATTAAGTAATTAAGTAGAGAGAGTAATAGAGAGAGTAGGAGAAGAGATGAGTTGTGAATTGGAATGTTTGAAAGTGATGGGTATTTATAGAAAAATTGTAACGGCTACTTTGACCAAAAACGGCTAGTTTGACCGGTTCCAAAGAACCGTGGCTGCTGGAACCGCATTGCCCGGGTCCGTCCGTTCCGCTCCATGGAACCGTTGTGGCTCAACCGGACCGGTCCGCTCACTGCTCGAGTTGCCTTGAACGGCATGGTTGAACCTGGTCGGACGGTGAACCGGCCCACTGCTTGGTCCGTTTATGGCCTTGTCGTGGCCATCACTAAACTTATCTAATCATTTTGTAAGCCATTTTGTAATTGGCAAACTTAACTAAGACATTTTGTAATTGGCTAACTAATCTAATCATTTTGTATTTAGCAAACTAGTCAACTAACACATGGTAGTCTTAGTCCTTCTTGTATGATATTTTGTAATCCACAATGTTGATGGGATATGTATGTAAAGAAAATTACTATTAATGCAATGATGAAGTTCATATGCTTCAGAAATAATAGAAATTTCAATTTTCTTCTTGAAGGGTCCATTAGCAGCAAACTGAAAGCAAATGTTGGATTATTAATAAAAATTTCAAAATGTGAGATTATTGATAGGTAACGGGAAATAGGTTGGATTATTGTAAAGAAAACAAAAGATGAGAATAACCTGATATAGCAGGTCATAATTTGAAGGGCCCATTGGCAACAAATTGATAGCAAAGGTTGGATTATTGATAAAAATTTCAAAAGGTGGGATTATTGGTAGCCATAATGGGAAATAAGTTGGATTATTCCCAACAATTTTTCCTAAATATTAATCAATAGTAGGGAATTTTATATTTAAATCGCGCATAGTTGGGATTGGAGTTTCTAATGTAATTTTCCCAGGGAAATTAACTATTAATGAACAATCCTTACGACCAAAATCAGTAATACAGATGTGTAATAAAACACGTAGATGTAATATATTATGCCCTAACATTTTAATAATTAAATGTTTTTTAGTTTCAATGGATTCATTATTAGTTTGATTTTATGAATGTCAGATTATTAAAATATTTTGTATTATAAATCATATAAAAATTAATTGAATATGATAAACTTATGGAGTATATATTTTTATTATTAGGGCTAATTTATTATTAAGATTAAAAGTTAATGAAAATTCTATAAATTATACTTCTATATTATTAAATATTTGTACAAAAATTTCCAAAAATGCTCCCTAGATCCATTTTATTTACTTTGCTTTTTATATAGGAAAAAGTATCAGAAAATATCTAATGAAAATTTATTTTTCCAAAAAGTACCATATAAAAAAATTTTGTAAAAGAATACCTAACAAATTTTTTACTTTTCCAAAGAGTATGGATTAATGTTTTCCTTCAATTGACCGTCAAATATAACGGTTGACTAGTCAAAATCGAAAATTCTACTTCATCATCTTTAATTTCTTTTCCAATTCAATTTCCTCACAATTTTCTTCCTCTACCTTTTACTCAAAATCAAAATTAAAATGGAAAAAAATTGAAGAATAGGAAAAAAAAATTTCGATTTTCACCAGTCAACCGTTATATTTGACGATCAACAGAAGAAAAACGTTACATGGTAATCTTTAAAAAGAAAAACTTTGTTAGGTATTTTTTGGCAATACTTATTTTATTAGGTACTTTTTGAAAGAAAAAAATTATTAGATACTTTTCAACAATTTTTCCCTTTATATATAGTTTTTATTTTAAAACACCTCTCTCACAAAAAATCATGATCAATTTCTCCTAATATAAAGGATTATTGTATATAGTACAGTACTATATTTGTGTTAGGAGACTACTTTTATGATATACTAGTATAGAAACTCGTACAATGCACGATTTATGAATATAAAATATATAAAAATATAATTTCAAAAAATAATGCAAGTATATATTATTGTTATTAAATTTATTAAATACGTGACTTTTTTAAAGCAAAAATTAAATACTGATTTTTTAAAAAAATATTTATTGAATACATCACTTTTTATTCAATTAAATATATCAAATTCTAGGTTAGGTTTATAAAATTGCTTTAATAAATTGAATAAATAATTTTTCCTGATTTCGTTTCAATTTAAAATAATCAGATTCTAAATTAGATAAATATTGTCATGTTAGCAAATATCATCCACTAAAACAATTCCATTTATCAAGCTCCCTAAGGACAACAATTATCATTTTCCAGCATTTTTATTAATATGTATGATATGATATGATTTCTAATACAACTCAATATATATTTTAACCCCATTATAGTTAACTAAACTTACCGAAATTCAAAAAGTATGTATATAAAAAAGGAAAAATTACCGTGAATAATACAACCTTTTGTTAATTTCCCTACAATAATACGAACTTTTGATTAACCATGAATAATACCAACTTTTCCTAGAATAATATCAACTTTAGTTTATTAATTAATTTACTAATTTTTTTGGTTATATAATCACCTATAGTTTGATTTTTAACATGTTAGGTATATTATAGGGAAACACCCCCATAAGTTGGTATTATTTATGGTTAATCAAAACTTGGTATTATTGTAGGGAAATAAGCAAAAGATTGTATTATTCCTGTTAATTTTTCCTATAAAAAATTGTTCTAAATAGTTAAGTTTTGTGATTTAGAAAAAACTCCGTTTAGATAAGTGGAAATTATAATAAATCATAGAAAAGTATATATTTGGACCCTGGAATAACAATAAAAGTAACTTTATAAAGGACCAAAATATATATAGCTTTTCTATCATATAAATATAGAATATGATTCTTAATTCCACATAGAAAAAGTAACGTTGTATTGGCATCTATATTATCCTTCAAAAATTATTTTTTAGAAAGGAACTTATATGCTGCTAAATTATTTTATTGTATAGAATACATGTGCTTTAATTATTTGTTTAAAGGAATCTACATCAAACTGAAGAAATGCGAAAATAAGACTGATTTTGGTTTTGAATATTTGATTTGTATTGAATAATAATGTGAGGTACTACCTCTATTTATACATGAGATTACGACTAAAAATAAGGAAACAAAATAACCTTAATATTCTAAATATTAAAAAAAATCTTAACTTCCTAAAACATAATATTCTCAAATAATATCTTTATTTTATTCGACTTCCTATTTTCCTACACTCTCCTTCAAGTTAGGTCTCGGGATCACCGAAACCTAACTTGCACAATTTTATTCAATGTTTTTGATCCAATTGTCTTTAACAAAAAATCTGCTAGTTGATTTTTTGATTTTACTAAGGACATTTTGATGATATCTTCGGCGAATTTGTCATAATTGACTTTCAATTTTTTGAGTTTAGATGATAAAATAGATTGGGTTGGTTTAATTTTGGTTTTTGATCAACAAATTGAATTTTGGGTTTTTGGATTAATTGAGATTCAAAGATAAAATTGGGTTGATTTTGTTTAAAGGTTAGATGGGTGGAAGATGTGGATTTGTGGGTTAGTTTGCGGGTTAATTTGTTGGGGGTTTGCAATATGGGTAGTTTTATTAGGTTAGACAAGGATAACAAATGAGCCTCCATATATAAAATTCATTTTTTAGAAATATACTCTTAATTTCCCTTTTTGGTCTTTCTTTCTCTGCTGATTTTTGGGATTCTGAGTTTGTGGGTTCAGGGATTTGGTTACCCTTGCTTACTTCTTCGGTTCTTCCTTTGGAAAACCTTTCTCTAGGTGTTTTTCGGATTGGGGTTCGGGTGTTTTTGCTTCTAGTTCGTTCGTCCCTTCTTATTTTGAAATTTGATTTTTGTTTTCTATTTTACTCTTCCTCTCGCCATCAACTTGCATACTCAATTCGTCTACATTACTCCCCTCGCGAGTAAATAATGCAAATTAAATGGGACGGAGGGAGTAATTAACGAAACAAATATATACCTTCTTTTTTCATAAAGAATATATGATGCTTCCACATGGAAATAGTAATATTGTTGTGGCATCTTTATCCCTACGAAAATAATTTTTCGAAAAGGAATAAATATCCTACAAAATTTTTCATTATATAAAATGCACGTGTTCTAATATAAAGAAAAAGAAATTATTTTTTACTTCAAAAAAAAAAGAAAAAGAAATCTAATTTTACTAAATTATTTTAAGAACTGTTGTTGAATTGGTCTTACTGAAAGTGTCTCATATATAGTCTATCTAACACACATTAATAGACTACCAGATTCTTTATTTTGAGATCGCCTAATAAAAAAACGTTCTGTCACAAGAATAGTGTAAGAATATTTGAAATTGTTTTATAAATTTATTCGTCAAATATCATATAATCAATTTCTTTAGTTCCTTTCTTTTCTTTGGTCTTCTCCATTCACTAGTTTTCGGATTCTCATATCCATTAATGGGTCCATAATCTGTTTATTTTTTCATTTTTCAAGGAAAATGATGTTTAAATTATTACATGAATATATCTAAATTTAGTTCACACAAATATAATATTTCATTTTATTAAATTTATAGTGTGTGACTAAGTATAAAATAAAAATCCATTAGTATGAACTTGTGAATGGAAGATTGAGAAAATGTGGAAAAAATAGTACTCCCTCCTATTCATAGAGAATGAGACATTTTCTTATTGGGCCAATTTACTCAAAATATCTCATTTCTATTTTTGTTATTATTTTTTACCCTTTACCCTTACTACAACAACACAACACATAAACATCAATATCCTTTATGCATGGAAAAAGAGAGTTTTGCACTCACTTTTAAATGATATGTAAGGAGATGAAGGAAGACCTCAAGAGAATGAAGGACTTGAAGGTTGGGAGAAGAGATGGTGAGAGTAGCGGGAGCGCCGCTCTAGGCTTTTGTTGATGATGATGACTATGAGGGAGCACTTCTTGTTGATGGGGGGAGTGACTTGTAGTAAGGAATGGGTGATTGACTCCGGTTGCTCATTCTATATTTGTTGTGAGAGGAAGAAGTTTGCTAAGCTTAGCTATTGTGATGGAGGCCTTGTCACCTTACCTAATGATGAAAGGGTGAAGGTGGAAGGTATTGGAGAGGTTGTGATTGTGACACATGATGGTGTCAAGAGAAGGCTAGGTGTTGTGAGGTATGTTCCTAAGCTTGAGAGGAACCTTATATCACTTGGTAGGTTGGAGTCCAAGGGATGCACTTTCAAGGCTAGTGGAGGTTTGATAAAAGTCATTAAGGGGAGCATGGTGCTCATGAAGGGAAGAAGGAGTGAAAGCAACTTGTATGTGCTACAAGTTGAAGGTGGTAGCCTAGGCCGCAATGATGTTTGTAAGTCACCCAATTAGAAGGTGACATTTGATGAAGGAAAGGGAATTGGTCTTGAGGGGGAGATTGTTGAGTCAATACCCAATTCCCGCGACGTCGATGACGGCTTTGAGCATCTCGTGGCTCACGCGATGTCTTACACACTCGAGAGTGGTGCGGAGCGTGGCACGGAGTATGGAAGTGTTAGCTTTGGGTCATTACATGAAGTAATGAATGATGATGAGTTGAGGATGATGAAGTATGGAAGGAGGAGAAGCAGCAGCCTTGAAGAAGGCTCGACCATACGAGCTGAGAAGAGGAGGTCGGGTAGCAGGTCGAGCAACACAACTCGACCATTCCAGTAGCTTCAGATTACACGCTCGACCCAGTCGAGTAGGGCCGCTCGACCCGAGCGAAATGCCCAGTTCAAGTCAGGGAGTTTCTGTTTCTTGGTCCGGTTTTTTGTGGGCCTTAGGCCTTTTGTCCTACACTCTTTGTATATGTCCTAGCATTATATAAGGAGTCTTAGGAGTGTCCTAGGGTTAGTGTGAGAGCCAAATACAAGGGTTTTACTAGGGTTTTAGAACCAAAAGAGTATTATTCATTGTATTTGGGTTTTGTGTGGGCGAGATTGAAGAAAGCTTCAATCTTTGCTTTGGAAGAGTGTTCTAAAGCTTGAGAGGTGAGTCTTTAATGTAATGTTGATTATATTAATGACAAGATACTTGATTTGAGGGGGAGGTATCATTAGATACCTCATTAGATTGTTGTGTTGCTTCCTTTGTTGCATTGCTCTGTTTTTGTTTAGTTTCTTTGCATTAGTTTGTTCTTGTTTCTTCATCATTAGGCTTAGCCCATTCACAACAAAGACAATTATTAATGTAAAGTTAAAGCATGAAAAGTACAATTATATTTTGTTTGAATGGCGAATAATAGAGGAAAAGGAAGAAAAAGGAACCATTTAATAATATTGAGATAATAAAATATTTTTGTTATTTTTGTTGAAGGGAAGGAATTAATTAGAGGAATGAAAAATTTTTTGTTCAGATAAGTGGTGAGAAAGAGGAATTTTGTAGAATATTAATATTATAATTATGAGTGTAAACTTTAAGGTAGAGAGGTAAAAAACTCAATATTATTAACCTAGTAGCTTGACAAAACTTTATTTAATAAATTACATACATCTGGCAGAGAAGACATCGTGTATTTCTTTTAGTGGTTTTGTAAAAAGTTCATCCTACATGGATGAAATCGTGGGAATTATTTTTTCTAATAGCTTAATTATGTTATTAATTGTTTTTTTAATAAATTTTGGAAGAAGTTTTCTTCTATGCGACCTATTTTTATATCCTTAGTAAACTTTTTTGTTTGTTCCTCTCCCTTCCGTTCCCCTTCCCTTCCTTTCTGATATTCACTCACCTTTCTTTCCTCTTTATTTGCTATTCAAACAATGTATAATTTAACGGCAAAGTATGTTTAAGATTGCTCTAATTATCGAGCAAGAAAACTCATGAGCCATACTATGAAGTTATTATGAGAAAGAGTGATAATCAAATAGAGATATGAGGAGATGTACCTCCATACCAGAAAATCAAATTGGATTTATACCAGGAAGATCAACATTCAAAGCAACACTATTTATGAGACAAATGATATAATACTATAGACTTGAATAAGCGACTTGTGCAATGTTTTGGTGGCCAATGACAAAAAAGGTATTCATAAGGAAAAACTCCAATATAGTGCAAGGTATATATCGAAAAGTGAAGACGAATGCTACTCATATCAAGGGGAAACATATGATTTTAAAGTCTCATTAAATGGAGAAGAAGAATTCATATGGATAATTATCATTAATTAAAACCAATATAGATGTTCATATAATCGATCACATTCTTTAAAAATCAAGGATATGACATCGTTATTATTGTGTAACGACAAAGGTCAAAACTAGTACAATCAAAAGTTTAGATCACAAAAATAGTTTTTGATTTCAATAATTTAGATCCCATGTGTATTGTTTAATTATTGTGCAATTTACAACAAAGTTGATGCCAAGTATATGTCAACATCTTGTAATCAATTAATTAGGGACTTTGATTAAGACATATCAACTTCGTTTTATAGATACTATCATTAATAAGAAACTTACACCAATAAATAGTAAATTGTGATTAAAAATTTGATGATGTGTCTCAATGTTATGTAAGTACGTTTATATACAACTAGGTTAGCATGTGACTCGGTCAAACACAAATTCTTGTGAGAAACGGTATCTTTGAGAGACCATTTTTTATCGGGTTGGCCCATAAAAAAATGTAAAGGGAATGTTTGGCAAATTAGCTTATTGAGCAATTTTAGCTTATTTGGATATAAATAGAGAGTTGGGTGGTCAAACCGGCTAAAGATAGTGTTTGGTGAATTTTTTTGTTGAAACAACTTATTGATACGAATAAGCTGTTTTTGAACAAGCTGCTTATAGCAGCGGGTTCAAAATCAGCTGGTCAAACCAGTTAATAAAATCAGCTGGTCAAATCAGCTACTATAATCAACTAACAACTATTTGCCAAACACCCTCAAAGTAAATGTAGAAAATAAGCTTTGATGGATTAAGCCATAGAGACGGTCTCTCAGGAGACTAGCTGTTACTCAAATTATTTTTAGAAGCATTAATTTCAACCCAACTACTTGGATTATGTAGTAGGTGTGGTGATATTTTATAACCTCAACAATTCCCATGAATTAGCAAATCCATGTAATAATGGTACAAAGATTAAAAAATAATGATAATAATTGATTTCAACATTAATTAAAGAAAGTGGAGGAAAATGTGAGGATTTTATTTCAAATAAAAATATTGCAAACTAATGGAATTGGACCAATATATAAATATTGGCAATCTCATAGTGACAAAGTGATTAATGATTTTAAATTATTTTCAGTCAAATTTAGATTTATAATCTACTATTATTCTAAGCAAATCGAAATTCAGTTTAAAGTTAAACACGTTTTACTAAAATCTATTGTGCTTAATGAATTTAAAATTTAAAATTTAGACTAAATTAAGACGAATAACCTTAGGTTGTATTTGGAAACTAGCATTTTATTTCAAATTAATTACCCAGGGTTTTTCATCCAGTCCCTCAGGGTTTCTTTCACCCCACACAACTTTTTAATCACCCAGCTTGCAGTGATGAGTGCATTGAAGCACATCTGCCACCTTTCATATACACCCCATGTACCCATTTTACCCAAAGGGAATCATACAATGTGCTTATGTGCCAAGCGATTTTGCCTACAACTGCTAAGTTCTAGATTTGTAGATTCCGGATTTCGAGCCCGCCTTCCTTTTTAGGCCTACAAACCTTCTCCCAGTTCACATTCCCTGGAGCTTTATTGTCTGTTTTCCCATGCCAAAGGTATGAGCGACACACGACATTGATTTGGTCTATGACTCTCTTCGAAAGAATAACAGTTTGACTCTAGTAGTTAGAAACGCTCATGAGCACCGAGGTGACCAACTAGGTTGTTATTATTATTATTATTATTATTATTATTATTATTATTATTATTTATACTACTCCTATTAAAATCTCACATAACAATATAACATGATGAAAATAAAATCAAAGACGCCATAATTATGGTCACCATCAAATTCCTCAAAAGAAGTTTTTTTATATTTTTATTTCTAGATTTAGTATATGGAGGTATATGTAATTAACAATTAACATGTATAGTAGGTATAATTCCTAACATAATAGATAGGCTGAAAGATACAGGTCACATAAGTCTCCCTCCAATCCATAGCATTTGTTATGTGTTAGAAACTGGACACAAACAAAATATTGATGATTTGGAATTAAGGCAAGAAAATGAGATACAAGTCTCTGTGTATTATTATTACATTGAAGAAGAGAAAACACTATCACTATATATAGACATGTGAAGTGATGACATGTCACTATTCACAAAACAACCCATATCAACTAAACTAAATAATCAGGTATTAGTAATCGTATGTTCAACATCCCCCGCAAGCTTGGCCTTGTAGGAAACATCCCAAGCTTGGACATTAAAGGACGAAGTTTAGTAGAAGGCACGATTTTAGTGAGAATATCCGCAGGTTGTTCATGGGTGGAAATGTAACGGAGTTGGAGCAGCCCCTCTAAAACTTTCTCCCGAGTGAAGTGACAGTCGATTTCGATATGTTTTGTCCGTTGATAGAGGACAGGATTATGGGCTATTTGGAGGGCGGATTGATTATCACAAGCAAGAGTAACTGGTCTAAGATTCTAAACACCCAACTCTTCAAGCAAGCGGACTAGCCAAGTAACTTTGGATGCCACAGCCGCCATTGCCCGATATTCTGCTTCAGCTGATGACTTGGAGACTGTATGTTGTTTCTTCGACTTCCAGCTCACCGGAGAAGTGCCAAGAAGGATGAGATAGCCCGTGACGGAACGCCTGGTGTCTAAGCATGCACCCCAATCTGAATCAGAATAGGCATGTAGGCGTAGTTGGTCAGAGCCATTGAGAATAATGCCTTGCCCAGAGGTAGCAGCAACATAATGTAAAGTGTGTTGGAGGGCTTGGTAATGATCCACTGTTGGAGACTGCATGTATTGACTAAGTAATTGCACGGTAAACGCTAAATCAGGTCGCGTGTTTGTGAGAAAATTCAACTTACCGACAAGACACCTGTATTCAGTAGCATTAGAATAAAGCGGGGAACAATTATTTTGTAATTTAAATGAAGGGGAAGGGGGGTGGCTACTTTGTGAAAATCAGTAATGCCACAATCGCGAAGAAGTTCATTTGTGAATTTCCTTTGGGTGAGAGCAATGCCATCATTGAGGTAGGTAACCTCAAGGCCAAGAAAATAATGTAATTTGCCTAAGTCTTTAATACTAAATATTCTATGTAAATGAGATTTCAAGGACTGTATATCAGAGATGTTATTACCTGTGAGGATGATATCGTCAACGTAAATAGCAGCGATGGTAAAGTAAGTAGAAGTTTTCTTAAGAAAAAGAGAAGAATCAGAGTGTGAAGAAACAAAACCTTGGTTTAGCATTTCAGTTGTAAGACGGGCAAACCATTAACGAGAGGATTGCTTCAGAACATATAGATTAGCCTGCAAACATGGTTAGAGGGAGCAAGGAAACCATCTGGGATTTTCATATAAACTTCTTCAAACAATTCGCCATGAAGGAAGGCGTTATTAACGTCTAATTGGAATAAAGGCCATTTTCTATAGGCAACAAGAGCAAGGAGACATCTAACGGTGGTTATTTTGACGACTGGTGAAAAAGTGTCGTAGTAATCAATACCGTATTTTTGGTTATAACCCTGGGCAACGAGTCTAGCTTTATGACGTTCTAAGGTGCCATCGGAGCGTAGTTTAACTTTGTAAACCTATTTAGAAACTATAGGTTTCTTACCAAGAGGAAGGGGAACAAGGTCCCAAGTGTGATTGTGAGCAAGAGCATCGAGCTCTTATTGCATAGCATGGCGCCAGTGAGGGTCTTGTGTAGCATCATGATAATGTTTAGGTTCATGCCAAGTGGAAGAGTTGGTAATATGAAGTTGAGAGGAAGAAGGAAGATATGAAAAGTAACAAGACTACAAACATAATCAGACAAGTGGGAGGGGGGTTTGTGTTCCCTTGTGGAACGTCTAGCAAAAACAGGAGTATGAGGTGTAGGTGAATTAGTTGAGTTATTTAAAGTGAGGTTTATGTTGGGTGAAGTAGGTGTCTAGGTGGGTAAATCAGTAGGTGTAAGGGATGGTAGAGATAAGGTGTTGTCATCTAGTGCACATGGATTGTCATTGTCAAGTTGGGGAAGAGTGATAAGCAAAGCATTAAGAGGAGTCATGGCACTAGTGGAAAAAAGCACATTGGCTGCAGTTTTTTGGGGGGTATAGGCTGCGGTTTTGACTCGCAGCATTAGTAATAGCAGCAGATGAAAAATATTATTGGCTGCAGTCCTAAAAACCGCAGCCTATACCCCATTTTTAGAACAAAAAAAAACTTGATTATTGGCTGCGGTTTTGGCAATGACCGCAGCCTTTGAGTTTATTATTATTTTTTTTTTTTTGCATTTTGTTTTATACTAATTGTAAGAACAAATACTAATTGCAAGAACATTAAAACCAGTAGCATTCATCTATACTAATTGTAAGAACAAATACTTCACAGATACTAATTAATATTAAGAACAATTTTCGTATACATATAAAAAAAATCAAAAATCTTCTACCAAGATCCAATTTACAATTTACAATCAAAAATCAAGAATATACAAATAATACTCTTACAATTTAAGAACAATTTTTCCAGATCTGTTGGAAAAAAAGGATGAAGACAGAGATTCAAACAATGAGAACAAATAATACTCTTCCAACGAACGCCAAGCAGAGAGGATGAAGATAGACGAACAATACTCTTCCAACGAACGACTTACATGCCTCGCCATTGTAGAACCTTCATGTTATCTATTCCTCCTTCAACCAAACCCTAGAAAGAGAAAAAATTAAACAAATACTTCAATTTGTTATTGTTTACAGTGTATGGAATCGTGGAAAAATAAACTAAATTAATTAAAATTGATGCTATTTTTTTTTTTGAGTTAAAGAAATCGAGAAGAAATCGAGAAGGAAGGAAGATTTTTTTTTTTTTGAGTTAAGGAGGATGAATGCGTAGAAGGAAGAAAGAAAATAAGGAGGAAGAAAATAAGGAGGATGAAAATAAGAAAGAGAGGCGGAAGAAAATAAGCTAGGGTTTATTGCTTTCAATTTTGGCTTTATATAAGGGCAGGTATTATTGGCTGCGGTCATGTATGAAACCGCAGCCTATACTAGTGTGTTTTTTTTTTGGTTTTTGGCTGCGGTTTTTCTAAAAACCGCAGCCTTTGTGCTATTTTTTTCGCATTTTTTTTCTTCTATTAAATGTTGCGTTTATTAGGAACCGCAGCTAATAGCATTTTTTCCACTAGTGTGGGACCGTTGGATAATGAGGAAGGAGTGAGAATGGAGTTGTCACTTTCAATGTTGGGAAGAGTAATAATAGGTAAGGTGTCATTAGAAGAAAAAGGGACAGTGGGTAAAATAGGAGGTGTAGAGGATGTAGGTAAGTAAAATGTAGAAAAAGGTGATGAAAATTTTTGTATATTATGGTAAGGGAAATATTTCTCATAAAAATATACATCTCTAGAGACAAAATGACGTTTTTTTCTAATATTAAAAACTTTATACTCTTTTTGAGCATATAGATACCCGAGAAAAATACAAGGTTCAGCTCTAGGGTCAAACTTTGTACGTCCTTGCTTAGGAGTGGAGACATAACATAGACAACCATACTTTTTAAGATGCGAATTATCAGGAGCATGACCAAACAATTTTTCATAAGGAGATATATTTCCTAGAACAGTCAAGGGCAAACGATTTAGTAAATAAGCAGCACATAAAATAGAATCACCCCGAAATTCAGAAGGTAAATTGGATTGAAAAGATAAGGCACGCGCAGTTTCGAGCAAATATTTATGTTTGCGCTCGACCACCCCATTTTGTTGGGGAGTCTCACGACAACTACATTGATGAATAATGCCTTGACTATGATAAAGATTCAACATGTCCCCAGCACATAATTCTTGAGCATTATCGGTGCGAACATATTTAACATGAGTGTGAAATTGGGTACGATTGTAATTAAAAAATTGATCTAATATCGAAACACAATTATTCTTGTTTTTCATGAGATATATCCAAGTAACTTTGGTATAGTCATCCACAATAGTAAGAAAAAAGTTACAACCATTATGAGTTTTATGGGAATAGGGACCCCAAGTATCGACATGTAAAAGTTCAAAAGCAAATGAAGTATTAGTACTGCTAATAGGGAAGCTACGTCTGTGCTGCCTAGCAGCTGGGCATATAGTGCAAAAAACACTTTCTTTCACATGGCTATTATTAATCTCAGGATGAAGCAATTTAATCTTGGAGAATGGGGCATGTCCCAATCGTAGGTGCCAAATTTTGGCAAGCTCAAGATTAGAGGATGCAACACCAGCTAAAGGAGTAGCGCATGTTGGAGAAGCCAAAGATGACATAGTATTATCCAAAGTATAATAAAGACCATGGAGCATTTTACCAAGAGGCAAAGAGCTTCTCATTAATGGGTCATGGATAAGGCAAGAAGACTTTGAAAAAATAACAGAAATGTCACTATTCTTGCAAAGTTGAGATACAGAAATTAGATTAAATTGGAATTGGGAACATACAACACATTATGGAGGTGTAAGGTATTTTTTAATTGAATATCACCAATAGTAGTAATGAGAAATTTTCGACCATCATGGATTGTTATGTGATTATGCAAGTGAGAAACATCTTTGCAGTTAGTAAAATAAGAAATGTTATTGCACATGTGATCGGTGGCACCACTGTCCACGATCCAAAAAGAATTAGAAGCAGCGGAGATAAGGCAATTACCTGCTAAATTGACAGAAGAATCGTGGGGCAACTGATCATCGTGAAGGCTGTCCGGATGGTTATCTTGTTTGCCAAGGTGAGTAAGGAGATTAGCAAACTGATCAGGTGTAAGACCAAAAGAGGAAGTATCAGGGGAAGTGGAGACAACATCAGTAACAGTGGAGGCAGCAGCATGTGGTTTCAATGGTGAGGGCTTGGACTTGTTGGGGTAGCCATGGATCTTGAAACAACGATCAACCGAATGGCCATGGACTTTACCATGTTCGCAAAAATACGGGGGTTTTCTAGAAGAGAAAGAAGGTTTGGGCTTATCTTGATATGAATATTTATGTGGTCCTCCATAGGTGTTGCTTCTGCGTTTGTGAACCACGAAGGCCATGAGGTCAGAGGGTAATTGTTGTGTGCTCACTTCTCTATGACACTCTTCTTGAAGAAGCATGCGATAAACGTCCTGTATACTAGGCAAATCTTGGAGCATAAGCAAATTAGTACGAACTTGGCTATATTGCTTGTCAAGTTTCATGAGAAAGTGCATGATTCTTTGATCTTGTTGAAGTTTGAAAAAATTAGTAGCGGGACTGCAGTTACATATGGTCAAGGGAGTGAGATCATCGAGTTCATCCCAAAGGGCTTTAACTCTAGTAAAATAAGTGGCAAGAGACATGTTGGGTTCTTGAAAGGTGTTTGAAAGCTTTTCTTGCAAGGAGTATATTTGGGAGGAAGATGTTTTGCCAAATCGACCCTCAAGATCGACCCAAATCTCACGGGCAGTCTTGAAGTACATGATGCTCTTGGCGATATAATGATCTAGAGCACTAATTAACCATCCGATTACAATATTGTTACACTGTTGCCAGGCGTGATCATCGGGAGAATTAGCAGGTGGTTGGGGCAAAGAACCATCAATGAAGCAGAATTTATTTTTTGCATGAAGGCCAATGGTCATGGATCGTTTCCAGTCAGTGAAACCGGTGCCATCAAAAACGACGGAGACGAGTTTCACGCCGGTAGAGTCTGAAGGATGAATATAGTAACAACTTGCAGGATTTTGGGTTTGGTCCAAGAGAGGAGGAGATGGTTGATCATGTGTGGAAACAGCCATTGAAGCTTGAGAAAGAAACAAAATAGTAGGTGGAAAGAAAATCAAGAAAAGGAAAAAAAAATTAGAGGAAAGAACCTTCTTCTGATACCATGTTATGGGTTAGAAACTGGACACAAACAAAATATTGATGATTTGGAATTAAGGCAAGAAAATGAGATACAAGTCTCTGTGTATTATTATTACATTGAAGAAGAGAAAACACTATCACTATATATAGACATGTGAAGTGATGACATGTCACTATTTACAAAACAACCCATATCAACTAAACTAAATAATCAGGTA
This sequence comes from Amaranthus cruentus, assembly GCA_019425755.1. Classification (NCBI taxonomy): domain Eukaryota; kingdom Viridiplantae; phylum Streptophyta; class Magnoliopsida; order Caryophyllales; family Amaranthaceae; genus Amaranthus; species Amaranthus cruentus. The sequence continues at coordinate 10,359,296 of CM033466.1, forward strand.
TTAGTAACCGTATGTTCAACAGCATTTGCTACACATAAAACTCATAAATTTTTAAATCATTGATAAGGGCAATTATTTGCGCTATATCCGTGCTATTTTTATGCTCCTTATATGTAGTTTTAGGTAGTGTTTTTAGTAATTTGTGATAATTTTGTCTTATGAGCTTTACATTGTGTTTTATGTGATATATGAGGCAAAATTGGAGTTTTTGTTACGTCCCGGGATGATAAGAGGGTGAAGGCTTGGAGAAATAGCATAATACCCCTTACATAAGTGAAGAGATCGTTGCTCACTTGAAGATGTTTCACAATGAAGATGGGCAAAAGAGAAAAGAATGGAAAAGTGCTTAAAAGACAAAAGTTTGGAAGTGAAATTTGATACATGCTCACTCTTTTGGTCATAACTTTTGATAGAGAGATCACATTGATGCAAAGTTTGCGGCATTGGAAAGTAGACTTCAAGATATTTCCAACGGTATATTATATGTCCATATCCGATAACCGTGCAAGAAATGACGGCCATTCAAAGTTCGCCAGTCAGACAGTGAGCGACAACTCGTCGCCTGAAATGTGACGCTCGTCACTTTTCCGTCAAAATGCATTTTTGACGGTTTTTCTTCTGAATTTTTGGAGCCATTATATATAATGGCGGTTACTATTATTATTTCCTGTCTTAGGCCATTTTTTATTTCTGCATTTCCTTTTAGTTTTCTTTCAATTTTCTTGCACTTTCATTATTGCAATTTCAATTCTCGCACTTTCATTATTGTAATTTCAATTCCCGCATCGTACTTTTGGATTTTCAAAGCTTTCCTTGAAGAATTCATTGTTGCATTTGGATTTCTTATATCTAATTTATGTTATCTTCCGGATTTGTAAGTTTTCATATTTTATTGTTTTGTTCTTCGTTTTTGTTCATTAATTATTATATGTTTTTCATGATGATGATTAGTGAGTAGTTTTCTTATCTAGGGTTAGAGTAAAATCCCTAATTCGAAGCATGGTTTGATATTTTATTGATTGATTGTGTGTGAATTGAGCCTATGACTGAACTTATGCTTAATGAATCTTGATTTAAATATCTTTATTAACCTTTTCAATAAAACGGAAGTTTGAGATTAGGATTAATTTAGGAGTGAGATATATTTAAGTTAAATTCTTTCTAGTATTAACCAATATAACGGAAGTTTGAGGATTAATACTAGTTGGCCTTAAATTGATATTAGTCAATAAAGCGGAAGCTTGAGATTAATTAGATCGCGTTTGATTATGTTAACGGCTTAGTTCCATACAATCATGAGAGTAGTTGAATTCCATGTTAAAATTAGGTGATGCCCGACGCCCTAGTGTTATCATATCTTGCTTTAACACCACCATTTTAATACTTGTTTTAGTTTCTTGCACCCTAGGATTAAATACAAAAACCATATTATTTGTTTTTCCCTTGTCTTGTTTATCATAAAACATACAACTTAGAATTATCTCGCCTCCTTGTGTTCGACCCGCACTACGCGTACACCGTGCGCTTGCGGTTAATTAAAATTTGCTCATCAATCATATACGTTTTAGTGTGTTAAAATGACCACTTACAATTTAAAAGCAATTAAATAGAGTTTTAGTATAATTATACGGACCCATCTCTAAGTGAGACATTCTCATAATTTATTGGAGAAGTGGAACAAATGTACGAATACGATGAGAAATATAAGTAAATGTATGAATGAGAATTAAATCAAAGAGAAAAAGTACTTTATAATGGCTAAAATTTATGATAAAAAATTTATTATTAATTTTTTTGTTACAAATTAGTAAGCTGAGAGAAGGAATTAATGAAAATTAAAGCGATGCAAGACTTAATTCTAAATAAAAAGAATATTAAGAAACTTTCAAAAGGGTTGAAAATTATGTTTCAGTAATTGGGTCAATTTTCATCATTATTATGTTGGATGTCTACAAATGTGGAGAATATAATGATATATGTTTAGTAATTCTTAAATGAGAGGGTATTATATTGAGACCATCTCTATTGAGCTTGTCTAATATATATATTTTTTTGTCTCAAAATAATTACTTATAACGTCAAAGTGGGTCGTGTTCAATGGGTCGGGTGGGGTCGGGGCGGGTCGGATCAAAATTTTAAATGGTTCGGGGCGGATTGGGTCTAAAATGTTAAAAGGGTCGGGACGGGTCAAGCCCGTTTAAATATGACCCACTTTGACCCATTTATAAAAGTTCATAAAATAGTTTTTTTTATTATATACTTTATGGACCTTTAGGTCAATTCAACTATGAATATAACAATATCATATAAAAAAGTGGTAAAATATTTTTTATAATCAATATATATCTATAATTATCCGACCCGGACCTGCCCGACCCTTCACACAAAAGCCCATTAATGATCCCACTCATTATTGACCGAACCGCTAATGACCCGTTAAAATGTGACCCGACCCTTGACCCATTGGGTCGACCCACCCTGTTGAACACCTCTACTCGTAACCCTAAAACAATTACTTATGATCTTAAAGTAATCAATTGAAGAAATAAGTTATTATGTGGACTTGACTCATGGTAAGACGGTCTCATACAAAACGTGGTGTACTTGTCTATAAAGTATGATATATCAAAAAATAGGGGATCAATTATCTTTTGTTAGTCGAATTTGCATGAAAAAGAAAACAACGACTTCGAAAAGGTTCATATTGAGACCTCAATGAAAACAATGTTTTAATTATTATTAAAAAGCAATTAATTATTATGTTTATTTTATATACTAGGAAACAGAAAAATTCTTAGGTTGAATTAAGTAAACTAGTCTATTTTTCATTAAAACTCATTATTACGATTTACATTAAGCAAACAATCCTGCGAAGACCATGCACTTTGAAAATTACGTTTATAATTACGATTAGATTAGGTCTTCATCTAGGTTTTCAGGTCGATTTTAACAGGTGTTTCAATGCAGCTTAAAATCAAATCTTGTACCCTTTTTGGTTTGGAAAAATTACCAGGAATAATACAACCTTTTGCTTATTTCTCTACAATAAAACCAACTTTTGATTAACCATGAATAATACCAACTTATGGGGGTATTTTCCTATAATATACCTAATATGTTAAAAATCAAACTATAGGTGATTATATGACAAAAAAAATTTAGTAAATTAGTTAATAAACTAAAGTTGGTATTATTATTGGAAAAAACCCCCCAAAGTTGGTATTATTCATGGTTAATTACAAATTTGTATTATTATAGGGAAATTAACAAATGGTTGTATTATTCACGGTAATTTTTTCTTTTAGTTTTTACATAACTTAAATATTCTTTAAGTTGAGTCAAATAGGATCCGTTTACAAGGTCAAGTAAATGGCAGATCATTCTCAATTTTAAACACCAAGCTCTAGCTAATTACAATAAAAAAATTTATGATGTATTTATATATAATAAGTGTGAATGAATAAAATAAATTAGTACATTATTCGTACGATATACAGGTAATGACAACTTATTTAATTTCTAAAGGTACTAAAGTACACATTGGATCAACTCACAGGTGAGTTATCCAATATCGAAGAAAAAGAAAAGAGTAATATTACTATAAAAACTTGAGAAATAATTATTATTTATAATTATCCCTGAGTAATTTCTACCATTTAATTTAATAAAAAAAACTTGTAAATTATCTCTTTCATATTTAAGTTGTCAAGATCCATTTTTTATAATATCCTAACCAAAACACTTGTTAAATTTATATAAGTAAAGACACAACAATATAATACAAGATACTTTATATTATTATAACTATATTTATTTTCACATAATTAAATCACCATATATTCAGGAAATTAACATATAATTACTCTATAAATATATATATAGACTTAATTAGGTTAAACACTTAAAACTACCCTATTAAGTATTTTCTTATACTCTTTTGTAATTTTGTTTTATAATACTTACAATTGATACTAACATTTCTCCACGCAATATGTTCGTATCACTTGCAACTATTATAGAATGGAGCATCAAATATACTAATATGCTACTATTACAATTGCTTAGGGCCTAAACTGCAGCATATAAGACCCAAAAACCGCAACAAATGAGGTTTTTTTTCAAGTAATTGGTGTAGAAGGAGGATTCCAATTAAGAAGCTCTTCAATCATTTGCAATGCAGCTTTATCTTCTTCATTCATTTCTCGACCTCCGTCTTCCACAACCGAGTTTGATGAAGAAGATAATGATAACGGAGCATTATCTACATAATCATGGTCATATTCAACTAAAACATTCGATGGATTAATGATTTTATCTTTCGATTTTCCAAGCTCGACCCTCATAACCCAACTAGAAGTCGAACAAGTTCCGGGTCTCTTTTGCCATACACCAATGTGAGAATTATCGGTGTCTAATCGAAGACATGTAAGGGAAGGAGAAGGATCTTTGCAGTATTTTTTGAGTTTAGCACTAAGTATATCTGATAATGATGAATTAGTGGTCTTAATCATGTTATTAGTGGTTGAATTAGTGTTGTTGTGTTCTCTTGGGAAATTGGTCTTCGCATTTTGACCATTCATTAATATGGCTGCTTGATCATATGCTCTTGCTGCTTCTTCAGCTGTCTCAAATGTTCCTAGCCACACCCTTTTCTTCCTACATTTTTTCAAAAATTTAAATAAAATTAAAACTTTATTAGTGAATTTTCAATTTATTAAGATGTTGAAACTTCAAATCATTTAAGATCAAGATGAATGATGTATATTGGTAATTAAAGGGGTTCAAATCAGATTCGGTGATCTGATATTTACCCGATCTTTTGAACGAATTCGATTTGACCCCACATCAAAAATGCATTTAACAATTATGTAAAGATCAACATAAACACAAGACCCAATTTTAAACCGACTTAAAATATGTGACCAAAAATAGATCCAATGACTCAAATGGACTCCTACATTGATGTATATGTTTGTATAACAAAAAACCCAAATTTGAAAAATGTAGATTCACATTAATAATAGTAAAAAGCAACTCAAGTTACTCAACTAAAAGATTAAGATGAAAATTATTTAGCTAATCTGTAATACATTATATACTTTATCACAGCCCATTTGTATATTTTACTAGAAAGACCGAAGGGTGGATGAGAATTGACTTGAAAGAATCAATAGTAAAAGAGATTTAAACCCGTGATTTTTCATATAAATTAACTACTTTTATGTAAACCTTATAAAAGTGATTGACCTATAATGAGTATTAATTCTAGCTAAGAATACAATAATTCCTATAATTCTTACAAGATTGACCAAAATGAGATAATCATCCTCCATAATCTAATACTTCCTCCGTTCCATAACACTTGCAACTGATTGTGACATATTTCCACACAACATGTCATACTCGGTAGTAAGTATTATGAAACGGATGAAGTATATCATAGTATGTAAATATGACCTCATTAAAACATATTTTTTTATTTCATATTGTTTGTTACCGTTTGATCAGACCATAATTATGAAAGCTTTTGGTATATATAATAACAACATAAATCGTATATAACAAAATAACAATAGTCTTCTAAATTTTGTAAACATGATTGACCTATAATGAGTACTCTAGCTAGAAATATAATGATTGACTTATAATTCTTAAAAGATTGAACAAAATGACATGATCATACTCCATAATCTAAGACCAAAGAATGTGATTATCTTAGAGTATATAACATATCTTAGTATCTCAACCATTAGCTTAAGCTTTTGGTTGAGTTGGTTCACGGGTTCGAATCTCAACCACCCCTCATTTAAAGTGGAATATTTAGCGTCATGTATGACGAGAGCATGTGTTGCATCTACACTTCTAACCCAAAGGGCTCAGTATATAACATATCCTGAGACAACAACCATCAGATTAAGCTTTTGGTTGATTTGGTTCCTTGACAGACTATGACCTCATTACAATATCCTCCTCCCATCGATTTTATATTATTTATTACACTTTGATCAGGCCATAATCAGTGAACATTTGATAAAATGTAACGAATAATATGAAACGTAGAAATAAGTTAAATAGAAGTATATATAATAATGTAATATAGGGAGGTAAATGGACTCACAATAAAGGGTGGCGAATTTCAGAAACCCAAGAGCCCCACTGGCGTTGCCTGACTCCTCTGAACTTCTTGGTAGGAAGTACCATGATATGATAATAATAAGTCTTTCTCTGATAATTCTATTATTTCAGACTTGTAAAACAGACAGAAACTATAAAAAATATTGATTTTTTCTCAGAGGGTTGTTGTGAAGTTATAGTATCACTCATTGTAGCCGTACGAGGGAGAAATTTGTCATTAAAATTTTAAAATCATCAAACAAATTAAGGAAATAAAGGTAAATGAAATTTAAAGTATGTGTACTATTGAGTATACTCCGTCCGTCTGTCTCACTTGATTTGCATCATTTTTATTTTTGGACTATGGCTCACCACTTTCTTTTAATTTCATCCATAAATTTTAACTCTCTCTTTAATTTCAACCACACAATTCATTCTCTCTTTTTATTTATTACCGTTATCTATTTTTTTCTTAAGAAATACTAATTTTCTCTTTGCTTCAAACTATATGGGACGGAGGGAGTAATAAGTATTTGGATGAATGGATGTGATTTGTCGGTGGACTTATTATTATTGGTGTAGTTATGTAGCTTAGTGTATGTGTACTATGTGTGATGAGGATGTTTGAGTTGGATGGCGGATTTAGAAATTAAAATTATGGGTAGTATTGATTTATAAAATAATTTATTTATAGATAGAGGGACATTTGGGTTTTACACTAAAATCTAAGAGGGGTGGGGGTCATTTAAAAGTGGAGGGAAAACTCTCTTTTTTCATAGGGCCTTAATAAAATGTGTTGTTGTGTTGTTGTATTGTTGTAGTAAGGGTAAGGGCATGCTTTTATTGGGTGTAAATATTTAAGGGAGTAAAAAAAGTCAAAGTAAGAAAATGAAGTTGATAAATGATAAATTAGTGAAATTTAATTGTTGTAAAGGTAGAAGAATGGTTGCAAAATAATGAAAAATAAAGAGAGTTTTCAATTTTATGGGGTAAATATTTATCCTAGGGGAGGGTGGAGGAATGCATTACCTCCATAATAGGGGAAATCATCTTCTTTTTCCTTCATTATTTTTATTTCATACTCATTTTACCTTCTTCACAACTACTTAGAATTGATCTCTATTTGCTTTTATTTCATTAGTTTGACTTTATTTACCCCTTAAATATTTACACTAAATACAACGTGCCCTTAAAAGATAAAAAAGAACGACAAAAATAGAAATGGAACATAATCAACGATTATCCAATAAAGAAATGTCCCTAAATCAATGAATATATATGAGGGAGTAAAAAATTTACAGAGTTTTGTTTGTAAAATGAATAATTAACAAAATTTCGTTACTTCAAATAGACATGTAGATGCAAAATAATACAATAGTAATCTCAAGACGTGAGAAAAGAATAATAGAAATCCTTATTCTTAAAACAGTAAAAATGAAAATGTAAAAACTGATTTTATTTAAAAAGTTCGTGGGTAGATGTTTAAGTGTAGATTTGTCTATGTTTGAGTTTAAGATATGAAAAAGTCTTGTATTGATTTCTATTTTAGTGTGAAGTGTGTACTAATTTAAAAATAATAAATATTTCTTAATTGTTGTACTTAAATGTATTTATCCGGTGGAAAAACACATTATTTTAGTCATTTTTAGGTTGCTAAACCAAGTTCACTAAAGACATTTTCTTAAGATATTAGGAGATTTGAATTATTGTCTTACACTTTCATCAACTTTTACTTTTAGTATTTCTCAAAAACAAGAACTTTATACTTTTAGTAGAAATGATTCCTTCAGCATCACACTGGGTAGGATGATGATGATGATTCATTTAGCATGATATCAGAGCCCAGCAGTTTAGAAAACCCTACGAGATCTAAACTTTTCCATTTATGTTTATTTTGTCTATGTTAAATGAAGGGGTGAAGATAACGTTGATCCTTCTTCTCCATTTCAATTTGCATCCGGTGATCAATCAGACAACTTAATTACCCATGTACTATTACGGATGATAGATTTGGACATAGTATCTTAATTTTAATGTCGTAAAATAGTGGTAATCACCCACTTTACACAATGTATGAGTAAAATATAACTCATACCTTCTCTATAAGAAGACGTGATAAAATATATACAACATATTCTGAGTTTCGATAATAATAATTAAACATTGTACTAGGTTATTTACATATTATTAAGTACTTGTTAATATAATTAGCATATAGATGGTTAGCCAAATAGTCTAATTAGAATTGTGTACTTTTAAAAGCATTTATAGTATCTATCTACCTGCCCTTAATAAATTTTTGGCACTATAAGCCCAAGTTTGGTATATCTTGATAGTTCCAAAGTTTTGGTGGGACCCAATAGAAAAGCAAATGATAAATTAAGAGAGCAAAAGGATGTTTTGTTTACACCTAGTTATTTCATATAGTGACTCACACGAGTTTAGTATCCAACCTAGCTATTTTTTATTTTGTGGTTACAAATTCTTTATGAAAGTCAAGTTTACAAATACCATGTAAATACATAAATCTTTTTATTTGGACCAATGAAAATGGATGGTTAGGAGTATTGTACAAGTATATAATGAACTATATTATTCATATATAATATTTTTTTATTATAGTGTAGGCTGAAGAAATAAAAGGGATAAATGATGATCAAATTCAAGATATTTTTTTAAATGGTATTTGCTCTTCAACTGAAAAAAATTCGATTTTTATGTTTAAATTTTGTAATAATGAAAACATGTGCTATACTTTAATGTACATGATCAAGGACACCAATGAAATAAAAAAAAAATTGTAGCATTAATAATATATTCCATATAAAACAAGTTTGAATCATTCAACAAAGATCTTATTCTAGCTTGAATCATTCAACAAAGAGCATACTGGTTAAGGTCCTAAGATATATTACGTATATTTTAACACGCCTCTTCATACAAGAATTTTTAGGGCTAAAAGTGTAGATGCAGACACATTCCCTTCCTACTTAGTCAATATATTTCACTTTAAATGTCGGGTGACTGAGATTCGAATTGGACAACCAAGGTTCTATTGCAACATGCCTACATTGTATTTTGATTCCATGTCAAGGAGTTATCTCAAAGAAAGTTTATAGTAATGGTTGGAGGCCCATAATTTATTATGTACTCTAACAACTAAAAGTTTGAATAGCTTAAAGTGGTCTTGTAAGTTAGTAAAAATTACCAACTACCAATATTAAAAGTAAAAGAGAATAAACTACTTATCAAGAAAAGTAAGTCACTAAAGAGATCAAGTCATATCTCAATTTGTATGACTTTTTATTTTAGTTTATTTCACTGATTCTCTTTTTTATTGGCAATGGTTTCACTCATTGTCTCTTGCCTTTTTGGTTGCTCTTTACCTTATTCTTTACTCTTATCTTTGTATTTGTTCGTATGCTTTTTATTCTATTTGTCAACTGCATGTTTCTCTCTCTTAAAAACCGTTCTCGAGCCGGAAGACTCTTTGATCGCACTTTTCTCTATGGGTATGAGTTTGTCGTCGTTCTTTTCTCCACAAACCCTAATTATAGTTTTCTATGAGCGGAATACACTTGATATGATAATGATACTGACTTTTTTTGTCTAATTCTCTAATCCGATTTACCTTTTTACTAAATTTCAGACATTTTACAACTTATAAAAAATGAGAGGGAGATATAATGATTTTTGTCTTTGTAAAGATATGACTTTGTATAAAATCTATAATCCACCAATAAACATCCTTTTTCCAAAAGTATGGCCGATGAAGATAAATGGCTAGGTTGTCACTCTTTATGCATATATATTTTCCTCCTTTTTTTGTGCATTTAGTTATATGTCATTTTTCATGGCAGATATATATTTATTAATATGAAATTAAGATGATTAAACTCGTAGGGTCAACACACTTTTTTTTTTGTGTGGAAAATTTCATCATCATTGAGACTACTATGATGCGTCACCATTCAAAACATTAAGAAACTCAAATTTATTTCAGTAATTTATTTTTTGATTGTATCAATTTCACAAGCAATTTTAAATAAATAATAATTAATAAATAAATTATTATATCAGGTTACTGGATAAGAAATGTTCTTTAAATGAAAAACTAATATAAAGTTCAAATTTTTTAATAGATAAAATAAAATCAAAAATTTTAAAAGCAGAACGCCTAAAAGTTTAATAGTTGTATTCATTTATCTATTATTTATCTATCGATTTATATATAAGGGGTATTAAAATAATCCCCTTACATCATAAACCCAAAAACATAATAAGTGTTAACTTGTGGTGAGAAAATATTTCTTGTACTAATGAAATATTGAAAATAAAACTTACAAATCGGTTACTAAATTATTAATAAACTTAAATTAATTTAATATTATTTTTCTATTGGTTAATCTAACTATTAATAATATGTATTTTTATTTATATAGATTATGACTATCTTTGTGTAATAAGTCACTTAAATTTCATGAAAAAGTTTGAATTTTTTTGTTTAAAACTTCTATAAAAAATTTTTGAGATATTATTATGTTATTATACTTATTTTTTTAAGTACGTTAAAAAGTTGAAACATTTGATATGTAAATTTTATTTTAATTTGCAAAAATTAGCAAGTTCTTTTTTAGATATAAAAATTTATAAATTTGTATTGTATCGGTGCTAACCATTTTCCTTGTATTAAAATAATAAACATATATAATATAATCAAATTTCATATATAATCCAATTTTTAGTCATTTAGTATTAAATCGTGGGCATGAACAAAATTTTTACTATCAACTGTTAAATAATCAAAATATAATAAAATGTATATAACTTTGTAGAGTGAAAAATAATAAATTAGAATGTACAACTTATTTCTTAAAAAAGTTTCTCTTACTTTACAAAATAAGTAAAATTGTAATTATCAAGCTAACCAATACTAAATAAAACTTTGACTTTATTTATATGATTAATTAATGATAAAAGATCCTAAGTAAAAGATTATCATTCCTTATTGAAGTCCAAAACTGTAACGGTCCGTTTGGTAGTAGGTGGTAATGGAAGTGAAAAATTAGTGTAATTTTAATTGAAAATCTCTAGGCTACCTTAATGGTCATGCGTGTCTAACTTTAATCATCTCATTTTCTTCATTAAATTCATTCAAATGCAGTACTGTTGGGAGAAGTAGTATTAGGTGGTAATAAAAATTTGTAAACACAAAATTTTTTTTTGATCAAAGTCTCGTTACCTTGAGAATGATATGGAGCTTTTGATGAATTTAAAAAAAAGTTAAAATATATGGATGGGATTAAAAGAAAGAGGTGAGTCATTGTCCAAATATAAAAATGATGTAAATTAAGTTAGACGGACCAAAATAAAAAATAATGCAAATTCAATGGGACCACAGTATTGAAGAAATGTCATTCCTAAACCAAAATATTTGTTATTACTCCTACAATAGAAGACATGAAGGGCATCTTGTCACCATTTAAGATTCTAATCACAAGAAGGAAATAAAATAAAAATAAATTAACCTCAAATGTACTTGACCTATTGGCTATTGGCCAAAATCAAAGTAATGGGAGCAGTTAGTTAGTGACTAGCTAGGAAAGGTTCTATTCAAGTAATGGAAGTTACCCCCACCAAAAAAAAAGAAAAAGTTATGGAAGTTGCCCTTAAATTTCAAGGTAAATTTATGACTCCCATTTCTACTATGATGTGCCCTAAAATAATCAATTTAACTATAATTTCTATGCCAATACTTAATTTCCTAGCATTATAATTATCAAATTATGTGTTATTTCAATTTTCATGATCTTCAAAAAAGTGTACATTATAACTTTTTAAGTATGAATATTGTTTTAATAAAACGTCTACTCTATTTCTACATTATAAAGTTTCTTTTATATACGAGTTTTAAAAACCTAATAAATAATTAATCTGACGCCTAATAACATCTCTTTATTCTTTTTTGAGTTGTCAATCACATAGATGCTTAGTTTATCCACCTTCTAACTAATATACACAAATTAATCTCAAGTTAGGCTTGACTATTGTTTTTATCCCAATGTCAAAACAACACATTCCCTAACATGCCTATAGAATACTCCCCCAAAAATGTTTTGAGTGTGGAGAACAAATACATGTAGGAACTTAAGCAATTGCACTAATGATTGATAAATCTAGCATTCAGGTCATCGGGCTGATTATCGATCCAATATTTCGGATCAGATCGAAATCAAGTCTTCTATCCACATTGTTTCTTACAAAATTGTAAATCTATTTTGAAATCTGGTTAAAGTTACAAAGTTGGTAAATATCAAATAGTCGGATTTATTTTAAACACCTATAGATCGATAAATCTCTCATAGTTCTATCCAAAGTTCTAGCTATTTACATCAATGGCTATTGAGAGTTACAATGATGAACAAATCAAGTACTTAAATGAAAAAACACATCTTATACCTAAATACCTATATAAGGTAATATACTAATTAATAGTGATCTCCATCAAAATATTCTTCATTACCATAAAAGTAAGCAAAAATTAAGAATATAATTCCCAACTAACCTTACATAGACTACTAAAACTAGTGCTTGAAGAAGACATCCACTTGGAACACTTACTATTTAAAGTAACCACATATTATGACTTAATTCCTACAAAAGACATTTCAAAAAAGTCATCAAATTTAGGTTAGTATAAAGAAAATTATAAATGAAATTTAATTTCATTTCAGTGATTAGGAAATAATAGTAATTATACCATGCAAGATTAGGAAATTAAATTAAACAAAAGTATCATGTAAATTTGTGGCACTTTAGTCGGAGGGACTCTGGATTACTTTTAGTGGTTAAAGATTTTCTCTTTCAACTTTGTGAAAGGGATTTAATTCTTACTGTTTACAGTTTAAATTAACTTTATTTTTCCTTTGTCTGTAGACCGGGTTTCTCTAGCCCAACCCGAAATCAAATTATTAATTTAGAGTGAGTTGAATACTTATATCGCCTATTATCTTTGAGTGTTACTTAACTTAACTATTACTTAAACTTTGTTTTTTTTTCAAATAACATACTATAAATAAAAGTTAAAATTTTTTTATGCAAATACCACTTAAGTTTGTATTGTTTATGATTAATTAAAAATTAATATTATTATAATCAAATTAGTTAATGTAAATATTATAGATGGTAATTTTTTCTAAAATATCATTCTATACATTGTGATATTGTGATAGTATAAATAATTATACTATATAACATGTTCACTAGCTTATCTCAAAAAAAAAAAAAAAAAAAATCATGGTCACTAGCTAGATTCTAATTTCTAGGTGTACTTCATTAATGCGAATGCTTCTAAGTTAACTTAAGCTGGTGAGAGGGATTTATCACCCTTAATTAATCACAAATTAATTATCAACTACACTAAAATGAAAATCTTAATTAATTAGAAGCAGTTAGTAAGAGTATATTATACTTCTAATTATGAGTTTATTAAGTCACCGTGTTAAAATCTACCCTAATTGATACGCATTTCACAATGTTAAAATTGATCACAAATTCTCATTTAAGAAAATCTTACTTTAAGGTAGTTTTATATTGAGCTAAATACTCTAATTAATTTAATTAAAATAATCACTTTAAATATAAAACAATCTTTTGGATTTTTACTCCATATATGTATATGTCTCATAATTAGACAGTCTCATATGAAATTTGAGAAGTCACAATCATCCAGGAGCACAATTCGTAACCCTCGATTGAGCATATATCCTAACTAATATGGGAACGTTTTAAATCAATTTTTACCGTAACCTTTTTCTTATATATAAAACAAATATTTTTGACGTTATATGTAGCATTACATGGCGATTGTTAGTTGACAAATACTATGGTCAGTAGGCAGGGGTGTTGAAAAATATTCGGCATTGAAAATCCGACCTAAATTATCGGGTATCCGATTTTTTTTTGTTTTTGGTTTTAAAAACCCTTAATGGTCGGTATTTGTCCAATTTCTTCGTAAACTATCATGGAAAAACAAGTACATGGCAAACAAACAGTGCCAATTGTTGAGATTAATGATAAGTAATAATAATAAGAAAATCAAAATTTAAAATTACCCTCAAGATTTTCCAACATTTTTTGTTATTTTACGAGGAATCTACATCAATAAAGGGTCATCAGAACCAATATTAACAAGTAAAGTAACAAAAAGTACTTTAGATGAATTAAGGATATAAAAAGTAAAAATTTTATAAATTGGGTTGTTTGAGAATCAATCTTTATATTGGCTTTCGGCTTTTCGGCTTTTCGGCTTTTGACTTTTGGTTGTTTAATAATCAATTAAGTTGTTCGGTAAATAATTTTCAAGTCAGTTAAAACGCTGGTTTTTGATCCAAAACTAAAAAGTAACTGTTTTGTAGCTTTTTTCATTGATTTTTGGCTATTAGCATATTTTTTCTCTAATAAACAGCGAACAACTAACATATAATTTTTACCAAATATCTTTATAACAATTAGCTTAAATAGTTGGCTTATATCAGCCAACCTTTTGAAATGTTCAAAGCAGCCAACAACATCATCCAATAGCTCCAATTGTATCACCCAACACTTTAATCTAGTCAAATCAGACAACAACATCAGTCAATAACTCTGGTTAACATCTATTTGCTAAACAAGCTCATTAATCAAAAGGGGAAATTTTCTAGTTAGGGTATAGTTGAGAACTTTAAATTGTAATTTTATATTCTTTAACCAAAATATTTTCAACTCGTCTTGTGTAAAAATGTCTCATTATGAGACGGATCCATATAACTAACTTAATTTTTTTTAATTGATAACTTTAAAAGTGTAAGTAATCACTTTAACACACTAAGTATACATGATTCAGATACAACAAAAATAGAAAATACAGTACAATTCAAAACCTATTTTTTTAGAACTTATTAGAATTAATTTGTCGACCACTTTCCTACATTTTCATTACTTAAATTATAATTTAGTCTAATTTATTCATATAAATTCAATTTCAAAAATTAGTTAGAAGTAGAAGTTGCCATGAGTCCAATTATTAATTATTGTCCATAAAATAAAGCTCATGTGGGCTCAATAACTTTGAACTTGTATGCCATCTTAATGAATGAATATAACTTAATGAAAGCATATTGACGATCATAACAAACAAATATTATCGTATAAACACTTTCGTTTATTGGTGCTCCAACGAGCAAATGCCAAAAAATATTCCAATAGCTTTCTGTCTCATAATTGCTCAAATAATTATGATCAACTTAAAAATTATCCTTATCTAACCCCAAAATAAACTGATTTAGACCTATGTTCAGGGCCCCTCAAAAATTTTAGTTTTCAATTAGTGATAAGGTTCGGACTTTTCTATGTATCCAATAGTTAGGGGCCCATAAATAATCTTTCGCCCCGAGCCCCTAAAAATCTAAGGCCGGCCTCGCTCGAACCAAATCATAATTGACCAAATGACCACATAAACCTTCTAGATATAGTTGACCCAATGACACAGAACAACCCTTGTTATTTTCAGCTGGACATTCACCTAAAGGCCTATTTGGTAATTGTTGTAAGTTGTAGTTGGAGGTTGAACAGTTGGTTAGTTTGATCAGTCGAAAATATTAGCTGATAAGCCAACTATATTAAGCTAACTACTTGCTTAAGTAGTTAACTCAACTGTACTTATAAACATGTTTGGTAAAAATTAATTTTTAATTAGCTGTTTATTAGAAAATAAATAAATAAAAGACCAAAACCATCAAAAAATTTACTCGAGATAGTATTTTGAGTTTTTTTTAAGTAAGAAAGTTAGAGTTTTTAAATTGTCAGAATTTTTTAGCTTTTAATTGATATAATAATTATTAAAATAATTGGCATCCACCATTCATTTTTATAATTATTCAACTAATTAAAAAACCAAAAAAATCAAACAATTTAAAAAGTTCTTCACCAAAATCCTCCAAATTGCAAAAAAAAATGGCTTTTATTTTTGTGATGAACTTAAAAGTTAAAAGTTAACGGCCAGTCTCCTAAGAAACTGTCATCTCTCAACTCCAATCCATTAAAGCTTATTTTCTATATTTACTATACATTTTCCCTAATGAACTAACCCAATTAAAGATGGACCGTCCCTCACAATAATTTGTGTAAAGCTAAAACCTAGGCCAAGGCAACCATTCTATCCATTCTAGGGCTTTCGTAATTCTTACCCAATCACAAGGAAAGAATCTTCTAGAAAGAGTTGAGGAACAATTCAATTTTATTCCCTGATAAGAGAATCTTCTTAATTAGATGAAGGAAGAATGAAGAATCATCCTAAGATATCCATTACTTTGCACCAACGTAGCTTATTCATCGACATTTTGGTTTTCTTCTACTACCTATTTCTATTGATTCATACACTTTCCATGTACCAAATTTTCTGGGCACATTCTAGTTCTTTAGAACTTCCAACTTTTCTGCAACTGCAATTAGGTTTTAGTTGGAGAAAAGGTTTCTAATTCTTGTTTTTTTTCAATCTGTTTCACAATATATTTTCTGGGTTTTTCTTGTAATGGGCTAATTTGTATTGTTTATTGAATTTTCAGGGATTGGTTAGTGTTTGAGATATGACCAGATTGCTTCATGGGGTTCTTACTGCAAAAATAGATGGGATTGATAAGCTGCATTTGGGTTGTGGGTTTCCCTTTAGACAGGTTAGTGGATGATCAGCTATCCTTGACCTTGTTTTTAGATTATTGGCTTGCAATTGTTTATTCGAGTTATCGGGTCATTTTCGAATCAAGTGTTTTGAGTCGGTTTAAAATTAAGTCGTACGTCCATGTAATTGTAAATACATTTTTGAAGTCAAGTTAAAATGTTAAATTAAGTTTGATTAGAAGATCGGATGTGTCGAGTAGTCTGTTTTGAAGACCTCTGCTTTGCCTATTTTATTTTGGACTATGTACTTGGAGCACCATATTAGAAAATGTGGTAGTGCTATGTGGACAAGGTCCGTTTTATGGGTATTCATAACATGTATGTTTGCTTGACAGCAAGTATAGTATTACATCCAATATATATTGAGGGTGTTTGGCAAATAGTTGATAGCTGGTAGCTGATAGCCGATTATAGTGGCTGATTTGACCAACTGATTTTATTAACTGGTTTGAAAGCTGATTTTGAACCCGCTGCTATAAGCAGCTTGTTCAAAAACAGCTTATTGGTATCAATAAGTTGTTTCAACCAGCTAATTCACCAAACATTATCTTTAGCTAGTTTGACCACCCAACCCTCTATTTATATCTAAATAAGCTAAAATTGCTCAATAAGCTAATTTGCCAAACACCCCATTGTTTTTGATTGTTTTGACTATGTCCCAACTTATTAGAAATAGTGAATAATAGATTAAAGCTTAGATATAGATTTGGATTTCAATAAATTATGTACAATATCTTTTGGACGAGACCGTCTTAATATGAGACGGATAGCCCAATCAGCCCAATTATAATTTTTCTCAATATCACTCACTACTTGATCCATTTAAGGTCATAATTAATACATTTAAGGTTAAAATTAAACTTTACTTTAAGGTCTGAATTAATCATTCTTAGATCAAAATTGAAATTTTTTGTAACAAGAAGCTCTTGTTTACTTCCAAGAGCATTCATTGAGTCAATTGGCAAACATAATTCGAAATTGAATCTTCCTCCACCTTCACATCCAGGGTAAGCAAATATTACACCTACAACTTTATTTCCAAGTCCATTATGAACAGAAACTGTTGAGGAAAGAGCAATATCACTATTATTGATCGATGATTAAAGAGTACAAGTACTCTTATGTTCCAGTAAAACCATTATGTATGCATTGAATAAGAGTACTTGTATTGTGCAATGTTTTAACACTATTATTGATAGTTTTTATTTATTGACCAGACATTTGTTGTTTGAAATTCATCCATAGAATGATATAATAATATTATTTTATTAAACTTCGTTCTGAAATTGTGAAAACTGAAACATATTTAGATAGAAATCGATCAGTTTAACGTCAAAATTGATCACTTATACGTCCGAATTGAAATGTTTTATTTTGATTAATCTGTTTAAGTTTTATTTTACGTTGAAATTGATACCTTTAAGGTTAAAATTAATACATTTTAGGTCAAAGTTGATAAATGCCCAGAAAATGGAAAAACAAGGGAAAGCATGTGATGTTGTTACACGCGCGAATTGAGCCGGCTCAAATTAACGGTCTCATAATGAGGCCGTCTCATCTAAGTTTTTGTGTAACTCTTATTTATGTGCACCCCTCATTAAGTCTTATGCACTTCTTATTTATTTGAAGTTGCGTATGACGTTTGTTATCAAGGGTCAATCAGAAATAACACTTTGTTAGTTTCATCATTAACACGAGTAAGGCTGCATATATATCAAATCGTTCACATGAATAAGAAGTTCATAGCATTTAGTAAGGCATTTTACTAATCCTTTGTAATCAAAAACCAAAGAATTATAGATTGTTGACTATATCAAAAAAGGATAGAAGTTCTACACTAGTGTGAGCAATACAAATTAATGAGGTTTACTCTTTTCCAAAACCATATGCTTTAGGAGCACTACCCACGCACTATATACAAGTCCACTACCTACTATTTTAGTGATGTAAAATCTTCCTCACATGTGAAGTATTTCCAACACATAGTCCATCTTCGTTTTCTTTCACTTTGAGTAAGATCAATTCATGAACATAGCATATCAAGATTATTCTGTCTAGAGGATATCCCTGATTGTGACATTCTTCTTTTTTGCTGGAAACAAGTAGGGTATGGATGATCCAAAAAGGGTATGGCAAACATTATTGTTCAGAATCAAAGCATATTGCTTCTGCAAGCCTGAACTGATGGACTATAGACTATATGCCACAGTTGATCTCGACAAGGCAAGAGTTGCGCGCACAAAAATAATTCATACTCCTTCGAATCCTTCATGGTCTCAGTCCTTTCACATCTATTGTGCTCATGAAGTATCAAACATTATCTTTACTGTCAAAGATGAAAATCCTCTTAGTGCTACTTTGATCGGAAGAGCTTATTTGTCTGTCGAGGAAGTCTATATGGGTCGTCCAGTGATAAGATGCCTTGAAATTATCGATGAGAGTGGTAAGCCCATACGATCCCAAATTTATGTTAATGTACAATATCGAGAAGTTTCTCTGGATCCAAACTGGTCTCGGGGCATCCAAGCTACAACTTATGGAGGAGTCCCTCACACTTTCTTTAGACAGAGACAGGGTTGTAAAGTCTCGTTTTATCAAGATGCACAAGTGTCCGACAAGTTCACCCTCGATTTTAGGCTTCCCGGAGGCAAGACTTATGATGCACAACGATGTTGGGAAGATATATTTGATGCTATTGTTGATGCAAAATACCTTATTTACATAGCTGGATGGTCGATTGACACCAACATTACCTTAATACGGAACTCTAATAAGGTTCTTGCTAGCCTTACGCTAGGAGAACTTCTGAAAAAGAAAGCCGATGAGCCAAACATGAGAGTTCTTGTACTTGTTTGGGATGATATTACTTCGAATCCATACAAAAAACAAGGGTTAATGGGAACCCGAGATGAGGACACTTTTGCGTACTTTCAAAACACAAACGTGCGTTGCTTCAAGTGTCCTCGGAAATCTGATCAAAGAAGTGTAGTTCAGGGTGTAAAGGTTGATACTGTGTTAACACACCATCAGAAGACAGTTGTAGTTGATTATGAGAGCCCCGAGTCACAAGGGCGGAGAATTGTGAGCTTTCTTGGTGGTATCGATCTTTGTGGTGGACGATACGACACCCAAGACCATTCCCTTTTCGGGACTCTGAACACAGTTCACAAGGACGACTTTCATCAGCCTAATTTCCCAGGATCTTCGTTACAAAAAGGCGGTCCAAGAGAGCCATGGCATGATATTCATTGCCGACTAGAAGGCCCTGTCGCATGGGATGTGCTGTATAACTTTGAGCAGAGATGGACTAAACAAGTGGGAAAACGATTCCTGTATACGCGAAATGAGCTTGCCGAAAGACTAGGTAAACCATCGGAAGTTAAGGTAGAAGACCAAGAAACTTGGAATGTTCAAATATTCAGATCCATTGATGGAGGATCAGTGGTAATTGATGGAGAACAAGGGCTAGGATTCCCGTCAGATCCTGAAAAAGCGGATCGACTTGGCCTCGTTTGTGATAAGGATAGCATCATAGATCGCAGCATACAGGACGGATACATAAATGCCATAAGACGAGCGAAGAACTTTATATACATTGAAAATCAGTACTTTCTTGGAAGTTCTTATGCTTGGAAACCCGATGAAGATATCGATGCTTTGCATATCATACCGAAAGAATTGTCATTAAAGATTATCAGCAAGATTGAAGCTGGCGAAAGGTTTTCCGTGTATGTTGTTATTCCTATGTGGCCTGAAGGAGAACCTGAAAGTGCTCCTGTTCAAGCAATTCTGTATTGGCAGAGGAGGACAATGGAGATGATGTATACTGATATTGCTGCCGCTATACAAAGAATGAAGATCGATGCACACCCACGAGATTATTTATCGTTTTACTGTCTTGGCAATCGAGAGGTTTTGAAGGTCGGGGAGTATGAACCTGTAGAGAAGCCAGCACCGGATTCTAACTATGCCAGAGCTCAACAAAATCGACGCTTCATGATCTATGTTCATGCCAAAATGATGATAGGTATATGTGCTTATTGTTGCATTTCTTTTACCTATGCTAAACTGAATTATTTGCCAACTTATTACTTTGGTTGAGTTATCTATTTTTAGGTTCATTATTTGGACTGTGTCATTCCTCTAAGTTCTGCCATCTTTGATAAGATGTCTATCTTCTTTTGTGTTTTAAAACCCAAAAAATAAAAACAATCCTCAGGCAAAAATCTCAATTAAACAATGCAACATAGGGTGTGTTGAGCATAGCGGTTTAAGTAGATGCTAGTGGTTTAATGAAACCCAAAACGCTATTTACAAAATGTCACAAATTAGCAGGTAGGATACTGTGGTGCATGTAGCTAGTTTCAGGATGTTACAACTTGTAGCATGCCAAATCAAAAGTATTAGTTTAAGAATTTTTCTTCATTATTCTCAACTAATCATATATCAACAGCTATTTTCACCGATCAATATTTAACCTACACAACTAATTAGAATATCTAACAGCTACACTTATATAGCTACAACTACTTAGACAACTAACACCTATTTGCATTGTTACCTTACTCCTAACATCTTTGTTTGTCACTCTGCCTCTATCATACTCGTATCTTTTTCTGATATTGTGTTTATGTACGTGCCTAGGTACGTTCGAGCCTAAATTCCATGTGTCCATCTTTTGTATTTTAATGTTAGATCCTTTTGGGCTAGAAGTGTAGATGTAGAACAGACCCTCCTCATACCTGACGCTTAATATTCCACTATTCCACTTAAAATGAGGGGTGGTTGAGATTCAAACCATAACCTCCGACCACACTAGCTTCTGATACCATATCAAGGAACCAACTCAACCAAAAGCTAAAACTGATGGTTGAGGCCCTAAAATATATTATATACTCTCACATTTAAACCAAACAAAAACATTCTAAGACTCTAATCTCAACAAAACAATGCAATATAGTCTCACAAACCCTAAGTCCCTAACATCTTAGTTTGTCACTCTATGCCTCTTCATACTTGTATTTATCTGTACTGATATTGAGTTTATGTCTGTGCCATTCAGTTGATGATGAGTACATCATCATTGGCTCCGCGAACATAAATCAGAGATCAATGGACGGGGGAAGAGACACAGAAATAGCGATGGGAGCCTACCAGCCGCATCATTTAGCAGCAAACTGGCCAGCAAAAGGTCAGATATTCGGTTTTCGTATGGCATTGTGGTACGAGCATTTTCATCTGCTTGATGCATCATTTCTGTATCCCGAAACACTCGAATGTATGCAAAAAGTTAACATGATTGCTGAGGATAATTGGAAAATTTATTCGAGTGAAGCTTTCGATCAAGACTTGCCTGGTCATATCCTCCGATATCCTATTGAAGTTGCTAATGAAGGAAACATTACCATACTTTCTGATGCCCACAAGTTTTTCCCTGATACTAAAGCTTCTATTCTTGGGAGCAAATCTGATGTTCTTCCTCCGATATTGACGACTTGAAATCTTTCGAAATGGTTGTTTTCGAATACGATTTACAAGCCACAAGAACAAATTTAATTGTAGACTTGTTTGAATCTTTAGATAGTTGTATGGATGCAAGTATCATGGAATGCTAATGAGAAATATGGTCCCTTTGTTTGAATGATAGTCGCTTTGAGTCTGCCTAGGTCTTGATTGCGCATAATCAGCTTGTATGAATGCGAGAAAAATTTGTTTTTCTTGTTCGATTGCTTGTACACAAATTCTTGGGAGAGACGGTCTTTATGAGAGACCATCTCTAGTTGAACTGGCCCATAAAGGAAAATGTAGAGTAAAAGTAGATATTAAGCTTTGATGGGCTGGGCCTAAAAGACGTCTTTCAGAAAGACGGTCTCTCTTCACCTAGTTATTTGCTGCAGTTTGATTCCACCCTCATTCAAGATCGGCTCGTAATTGATTATTTATCTGATTTTGCCTGTCCTCAAAGGTCGCTAATCTGGATTGGAATCTATTGTGGATTATCGTTAAAATTGATCTATTAGTTTATATAGCTAAACAAATTTTAGATTAAGGTTTCGGCATAGTTGATCATCCAAAAAATTTACTTAAAAAGTTATTTATTTTCGTACTTGATATCGACAAATTGACAATGTGGCTTCTATTATAATGTTTTCTTAGAAAATCCCTAATATTTTAAAAATCAAACTATAGCTGTTTATAGGACAAAAAAAATTAGTAAATTAGTTAATAAACTAAGGTGATATTATTCTAAGAAAATACCCATAAGCTGATATTATTTATTGTTAATTAAGAGTAGTTGGTATTATTGTAGGAAAATTATTATTCACGATAATTTTTCAAAAAAAAGTGTAACAAAATAAACCTATTCATTTTTCTACTTTTTAGTTTTTCACAAATTTTTTTTTTTTTGTTATTTTCAACTTTATTCCTCCTCTCTTCTTATTTGTTGGTCATTGAAATTACCACACAAAAAGGGCATAATAAATAAACCAATAAAAGGACACAATTTGTGGGTTGAGGAAACATACCAAATCAAACTTATTGCTTAAATTGTTTTTTTTAGCTCACAATTTCAAAATCTCTTCTTTATCTCTGTATAAATTTTTTTTCTTTAAAAAAATTAAATCTTTATTTATTTGGGTTGTTGATATCACCAACCAGTAGACAATAGACATCACTGTTCACTAAATTTTCCTTTTTTTGGGTTTTGGTTTATATGAAGTATGAATGTATGATATGATGATCTCTTTAATAGAGCTATTCAGTTTCTGGGTTTAATTGTTTTCCTTATTTATTGGTTGTTCTTCCTGTAATTGCAACTTTGGGAATCATCATCATCATCATCATTATCATTTCCTGCTTGGATTTTTAACATCTTTGCATGCATGGGGTGAGTCATTCTTCCTTTCTTTAATTTTTGTTTTTCCCATTTTTTCAATTTCTTTTTTGAGAATATTGTTCAAAGCTTGAATCTTTTTTACTTTTATATCCCCAAATTTATGCCCTTTTGGTTGAAATACTTTGTTTAACTTGAATTGGGTTTTTGGTTATTCCCAATTTTCTTTCTTTTTTTTTATTAGTCTTGTTGAATATGCTAATTTTCCATTTGTGTTTAAGGTCTATTTAGGTTTTGGGTTACTTATAAGTATAAATATTAAGACCCATAAGCTTAAATGGTTTCTAAATGTGGTACTATACAAGATTCTACAGCTGTGTGTCACATATATTAGTTTCCCAATTAAGATGGTTTTATGTTGTTCCCTTGACCTTGTGTTATTTAGATGCTTGAATAGTATAACTGAAGTTTGCTTGCTCATTGGATTGGAATCTATTGTTCCTTGTGTTGTGAGGTAGCTTGTGACACATGATTTGAGAGACATTAGACTTTTTTTGGGTTGCTTTGAGAATTCTTAAGATGCTTAATCATAATTTGTGGTGCACCATCTCTTTCTTTCCCTTTCCACTCTCTTCATCACTTTCTCTTTGTTCTTTGCCTCCATTGAGGCACAAGATATGAATTCAAGATGTTGTTTGATGATTGAGATTGAAAAATGTGTAGGGAGAAAGCCTTGTTGTTCTTTTCTTGGGCTTTCCCTTGCGTATTTTGGCGCTCTCGCGTGTTTGGTGATGGCTAAGTTAAAAAATGTATGCAGGATCCTTTTTAATGTAAGGTTTCTCATCATTTTTAGTGTTTCAACTTTCAAATTCCCCCTTCATTTGTTTAGATTTTGAGAAGTGGGTTAGAGTTTAGGCATTAGTTACAAAGTATTTGTGTAGGTAGTAGAGCAAACATGATTCAACATTCTCCTTGCAAATGGCGAATCAAAAGACGAATTACGGTTGGTTTTGGGCTATTTTAGGGTTATTTTGGGCAAATTGCGAATTTAAAAAGCGAATTAACTGGTAAAAACAACCTAGTAATTTTGGTTTGTGATGTTTTCATTGTATGTGGTGCACAAATACACTTATGTTTTAATAGTTTCAATAAAAGAGAGGTAAATCATTTTAAGAGTTTGTGATGCCTACTAGAGTTTGCTCCATTGACTCAAAACATTTGAGAGCTTTTTCGAGTCAATGGGGCACACTATGGTATGTAGTTGGATTTTAAATGCTAATTGAAGGATGAGGAGTTTTGGTATTGTGCCTGAAGTAAAATACATTATGAACATTGGATTGTTCCTTCTCAAAAGTTTGTCTTCGTTTATTTGATCTATTGGTGACGTTAAGCCTCTAATTTCCATTCATTGGATCCGTCTTTTTTATTTGTGGTGTTCTCTTAACGTCTTCGACCGTAGGCGCTTGCTTAATCGGCCGTCTGTTTGTTCATATCTGTCCCACAGAGCTGAGCTTGAATCCTGAATATCATAATCTTGTTTAGGTTGTCCCTCTATTTCATATATATCTGTGTGTCATAATCCGGTCATTTATTGCTCAAAATCGTTTTCCAAACATTCTCTCCGACTTGTTCAAAGATTTTTCCTTTCCCTCAGTCCCACTTTTATATTGATTATTACTCTGTACAGCGTGCACTTATTTAGTCTGCTGTGAACGGACTCGATGAATTTTTCATATTCGAGGCATAGAGTTGTTCTTGGAACTCAAAATTATAAAGTGAAATGGTGACCAAACAGAGGGTATTGCAAAAGACAGCTTGGAAATGCGGAGTTCCCCAAAGAGATTTGGTCTCGTGTATGTATAGGCACTTACGGTTAAAAGAACTTTTATTTTAGTCTTAATTGGCTTTTCCTTCTACAAGCGAGTTACCGTAGATTTGTAGTGACTCCTATTTTTCCGTCTCAAATATTAGACCTTGTCACTCTAGGAATCTGATCGAGTTTTAGTGGTGTGCTGAAGATGATAATAAGCTCGATAGGTTTTATTCGCGGGATCCACCTGACCCACTAAGAATCCTCCTCCCGTATCACCGTCCCAACCACGACGAGCACCCGACCCACGCGCACCTACTCCAAGGCCGGCATCACTACTTTCCCTAATGCATCCCGTAGCTGTTGGCAGGTCTCTTTAACGTCTTGGAAACGTTCTTACATTGTGTGTGTTGATTCCCTACGCGGGTTTTTCTCGTCAAGTTGAGCTTGCATTAAGACTCCATTGACCACAGGTGCTATTGCTTTCTAAAACCTTTTCTTTTGGGGGAGGGGAGGTGGTTGCCGAGTGTTTGCCTTAAGCATTAGATAGCTGTAATGTGAATGTCCGACCTTTCCATTGTAATTTTGAAAAAATTACTTTCATATTCAAATTATAACATCATACCTAGGTTTGATGTCTACGATACTTGAGTTTATTAACTTTTTATCCATATGCTTTATATGACAATTGCAAGGTTGAATGTTTAAACGAGAAAATGGTACTAATCATTTTCATAAATGCCTGATTTGCAACAGAGCAGAGGTTGTCTTGGATGTTGTACTAAGCCCCAACTAATCATCGCTGTGGACGAACCATCGAAAGGACTGAAAATACAAGGTCGAGCAGTTAAGAAATCGAGCATATCCGAAGATATTTGGAGTAGTAGCACATATGAAATGGACAATAGTGCAGTTCAGTCACAAAGAAGCATTTCATCGACGAGCAATCAGAACCTCGAACCTCATGGTGGTCGTGGAAGCACTAGCAATCCATCTGAATTTGTAAATAACGGTAAGCTTAAGAGTCTTTCTGTTCTCTTTGTGTTCCAGCCCAAGTCCCCAAAAGCTGCAGGTTGATTCTTATTTCTTCATGCCCTGTGCCGGTACTGCCCCCTTCCCATCTTTCGCTCTTGTAAAATTGTGTATCGTATCTCCCTATCAAAAAAAGTGGTTATGCTAGTTTTATATTTCAACGCTCATTATCATCGCGACTTCAATAGTCAGTTTACCTGATGCGAGGACATTGTTTGCTCACAGGCCTTCTTTTATGGACCCAAATAAGGCAGCAGTGGGTTGGTGACAAAAAGGCTCGCAACCAGCCAAAAATGCGCGAACCCAGGTTAAGGTATGGGAAAAAATATGGATTTCAAAAATTAAGCTTGATATGTGGTGAATTGTGTTTGGTATGTGGCTTCTTTCTAAATTTGATTGGCGTGGAATACTCATTTGAATCATGAAAGAAAAAACGGAAAAGGGGGAGTTGTACTGTTGTAACTTTGTAGGAAGTTAGATGGGAGTTCTTGAAAGGGTTTTATGGTCAAGTATCGAGTGCCGGAAGATTAATGATACAAAAACTTCTTCATTTTCTGAGAGCATTCTTGATATTGTCTGCTGAGAAGCTTTTGGGGTAAAAGATATGAACTAGACGTCATGTTCTATGCTCATTAACAATAGTCTTCCTAGTTACTCCCTCTGTCCCGAAAGAATTGCTACAAGTATAAAGTGTGTTTGGGGAAATGGTGTATTTTATGGTGATTTGAGAGAAATGTATGGATTTGATAAAAATATAAGTTAAATATATGGGTGAGATTCATGAGAAAGTGAGAATTAATGAAAGAATGTGGGTCATAGCCAAAAATAGAATTATAGCAAATTCTATGAGACATACTTAAAACGGAATTTCAGCTCGTCTTGTATGAGACTGTCTTATCATGAGACGAGTTCATATAATAAGCCTATTTTCCTAATTGATCACTTTAAGATTGTAAGTGATCACTTTAAGACTATAGACGTTAAGATTATAATTGATCAATTTAAGATTGTAAGTAATCATGTTAAGGTTATAATAAGTGATTGATTTAAGACTGAAAGTGTACATTAGACCAGCCTAATAGAGACGGTCTCACTGTGAGATGTCTCATTTGAGGATTTGTGAAGGAATTATATCAATTGATTCAGGAATATATGTTTAAAACTCCTTTTGCTTGTTGTGTACTTTTGAAGGTGAATTTTGAAGTGGTGAATTTCTGCCCGAACTCATATTCTAGTCTTGTTAACGATAGTTTCAATAGCTTGAAACATCGTTCCTTTCACCTGTCTTGGGTATTACATTGTCATGATGGTCAAGGTGTATTAGAATTGTTAGCTCGATCAAATGATAGGCAAAATTCTATTCCAATAGGCAGCTCGTTTAACCTTGACTCATTAGTTTGGCTACATACGATATATTACTCATCAAGGGCCGAAATTTTTTCCCACAAGTTGACGATTTTGGATCAATTCAAACCAGGTCTTGAATAACTTGCAAATTACGTTTGAACTAGACCAAAGCCCGAAAATTTCCCAAAAAGTTCAGCCAGCTTTAAATATGCTCTCCATACTCTTGCCCGAATTCAGCAGTGTCAACCGTGATAAGCTCCAAGAAATTTTCCTTGATTCGTATATCTGATCTTTTTGTGTGCGCTCATTCACCACACCCATGTTTTTTCTTACTGCATTCTACGAAATAATCGACAAATTATTTGTATTGTGCAGTTGGAATGCCACGTATGAGACTCTACTGGGGACGAATAAACCTTTTCCGCAACCAATTCCTCTGCCCGTAAGTATACACGAAACATAAACAATTCTTTCTCTTTTTTTTTACAACAGTCGTGTTTTTGAATCGGGATTGTTTCCCGACACCTAATTGCTATTTCATCTGCAGGAAATGGTAGATTTTCTTGTCGATGTCTGGGAACAAGAAGGCTTATATGATTGAACAATTCCGTTTCCAAAAACTGGGAAACTGATAACTTGTTTTTCGCATTTTTGCGCGTATTTTGTAAAGGTTTGGTGCCTGAAGGAGATAAATAGCAAAGCTATATAATCGCCTCGACAGCACAATCATTTCTCAAAAACTGGTCTGTATTCCGACTTAATTTTTAAAATTCATCGACTCTTAAACTTTACGATTAGCTTTGATTGTTAATATTGTGTTGTCGGGTCTCAGGACTCGTTAATTTGCATGATTAGTAGTTATTGGGTATCTTCTTTGATGATCTATTCTGCAGAAGATGATTGAATTTAGCATGTTTGATGGATTTTGTGATAAAAACTGTGTTAGGAAAGCATGTATTGTTGAAGGTAAAAATTCATGTTATGAAATTTAAATTAATCTCGGTTTAATAGTTATATGTCAGTTATCAAAATCGGTCACAATTCGGATTTAGTTTTCTAATTTTCATTTATCAACTGGTTCGGGTGTAATTTCAGTTTGGGTATTATCGGTTAGTAAGCCTAATAAAATAACATATTTTTCGAATTAGGTTATTGGGTCGAATCACATTTTAAAATCGATCAATATGGTAAGGTGATGTAAAGAATGATCAAGTATTACCTTGCTTATTCTATGTTGGTCAACATTTATTTGATCTAGAGTTTACTCTATCGAATTTATTGTAATTGTGTCGTTAATTATTTTGTCGATACACTATTGATAAAAAAATGTCATACGAGATCTACAATAGAGTAACAATCGATTAAATATATAACAATTTTAATTTAACAAAATTCTATATGTGAAAACCCACGATCATTATAAAGGAAATCTAACTTTAAAATCTTTTATCTATCACATCGTTGTTTGATACAGCCTCCTTTGAGGATGTCTTTAGGTCTGCTGTGGCTTTGAATTAGAGATTTGATAATATTGACTTATTAGCAGAATTGATATTCTTAATGACATTATATATCTTTTTACCATCAAATTAACTATAAGTGGTTAAACTCTCACCATGAGAGACATTAAAACCCAATATATAGGTAGAGCGAATCCAGTAAATAATAGAACAACTCTTAATATATAGAGTATGAAATTTTATTTGTAACTAAAAACGAGAAAAGCAAAAATAAAGAGATTGGGGGCTTATTATCAACATCAGTAGTTCCAAAATTAAAAATAAAGGTTAGAGTTTTCTTAAGAGAAAAAAGAAAGGGAGAGAAAGAAGGGAGAGAGTGGTGGGAGGTTAAAAATAGCACTACTTCCTTTTTTTATTATAGAAATACTTTTAACTTTATGTTCTTATTTTGCATCAAAAGCAAAAAAATTAAATTTAGTAAAAAAAATTGAGTTGGAAAATAAGGCAAAAAAAGAAAAACAAGTAGAGCATATAAATAAGTAGTCAAGATGGGGATAGAATATAAGTTCGTGAATAAGATCAAAAATAAAGAGCAAGGTCATTGCCAAAAGTAAAAAGTTGTAAAATCAGTGATATAACTTAAAATGAAAAATAGTGTAAATGAGAGGGACGAAAAAGAATACTCATTTTGTTTCATTTCAAATGTCTCATTTGCTTTCTTAAAAAAAAGTCTCAGTTGCTTTTTTCAATACTTAATAGTAATAATTGTGTATAATTAAAAATTATAAAATCTAGATATTAATAAACCTTATGTTAAAACGAATCATACAAAATTCAATTGATTATATTTTAGTGCGTGGATTAAGAATAAAATATAAATTAAAGTGATGAATAAATATAATCCAAAAGTAAATATGACTATATATTTTCATTTTGGTGGGAAGGGCTTTGGATTATGAAAGATCCATTGGATCATTTCATGTTGGGGTGGAGGTAACATAGATTGGTTGAGATATGACACCACTATAAATAAAATTTGAAATAAATAAGATTATTCATAAAAAAAACATACAATAAGATCATAATCAAACTTATTCCAAAACTAAGCGTGTAATTCGCAAACCTTAGGTTCGGGCTATTCGCACTTAGTAAGTGCGAAAATAGCGAACAACCTGTTTCAGTTTTTCAGTCTGTTCGCACTTACTAAGTGCGAACAACTCTTGTCTTAAAATTAGCATGTTGACCCTGTTTGACCTGTTCACAGTTACTAAGTGCGAACAGACATTTGATTTTTTTTGACCACTTTATTACTGTTCGCACTTACTAAGTGCGAACAAACTCGAACCTGTGCTTTAGGGTATCAGACGCTTATATTTGGAATAAGTTTGATTTGAATCTTATTGCATTTTTTTTTAATTAAAAATCTTATCTATTTCAAGTTTTCACTATAAATTTGCATTAAAGGAAACGTTTCGTCTAACATGTTTTTAGAACAATTGAAATATTCTATCATTTTGACTCAAATATCATATCAAAAATATTTTTAATTAGAATCTAAACTAATAAATAAAGAAAAAATTACCATGAATAATACATCATTTTGTTAATTTCACTACAATAATACGAATTTTTGATTAACCATGAATAATACCAATTTTGAGGGGTTTTTTCCTAGAATAATATCAACTTTAGTTTATTAACTAATTTACTAACAATTTTTGTCATATAATCACCTATAGTTTGATTTTTAACATATTAAGTATATTGTAGGGAAACACCCCCATAAGTTGGTATTATTCATGGTTAATCAAAAGTTGGTATTATTGTAAGGAAATAAGTAAAAAGTTGTATTATGCCTGGTAATTTTTCCAAAAAATAAATTATTAAAATAGTTATATATTCTATGAATAGAAAATGATAAAAAATTTCAACTAAGAAAATGACTCCAATTTATCTGACAAAAATGTGTTACTTTTTTACTAAAAATGTGTTATTTTTTGACAAAAAAAGTGACTTTCTTTTTTTTTTTTTAAATGATATTTTTAGGTAAAAAAGTGTTACTTTAAGAAAAAATCTGAAAAAAACTCACTAAAAGGTATTAGTTTTTACATTAAAAGTTGAAATTTCGGAGAAAACGTGTTACTTTGTATTATATTTATTTTTTAAAAAAATATTTT
This sequence comes from Amaranthus cruentus, assembly GCA_019425755.1. Classification (NCBI taxonomy): domain Eukaryota; kingdom Viridiplantae; phylum Streptophyta; class Magnoliopsida; order Caryophyllales; family Amaranthaceae; genus Amaranthus; species Amaranthus cruentus. The sequence goes on from CM033466.1 coordinate 10,390,787, forward strand.
TTTTTTCTGAAAGTTACTTTTTTAACTAAAAGTATCATCATTTAAAAAAAGTTACATTTTTTGTCAAAAAGTAACACATTTTTAGTAAAAATATAACACATTTTTGTCAGGCAGATTGATTCTCACAGTTCTCATATAAGCTTGGTTCTCACTAAAACTTGACTATATATATATATATGAAAAAATAAGAATTTTAATATACTCATTTTGAAGAAGAAAACTAGAGTAGTCTAGTAAGTAGTCAATGGTGTATGTGGTATAGGATTGTGCACAATGGAAGACAAACAGAAGTATTCCCATTAAGTGAAGTTGTGTTTCAAAAGATACTAGATAAAGTGGGCACATTAATTCATCCACTACTACTATAGCGAAAATAATTGTAACACTACAAACTTATTTCATAATTATTTTTTATAAGATATTTAAAGAGAAGTCCAAATATCGTCATTTTCAATATAAACACCTTTCTTTTAAATTTCATCATTTTAATCCTAGTGATTCAAGTTTCTTAAACTTAAAGATCAGTTTTTTCAAAATAAGTATTTCACGTGATAATTACATCTTGTGAGGAGAAAATCTATAGCTACTTATAAAAACTAGAGGAATTATATAAATAAATTATGTTCGTTTGAGCATCCCACTGCTCGTTTGAGTCGGACTTTGTTTAGAGAAGGTGGTACTTTTTTCAATTGATATAATATTTGATTTTCTAATCAAAGGACTTAACAATGTGGAGTATTGTTAGAGCAAAATTAAGGGATTATCCTATATTCCCATTGACGCCAAAATAAATGGGTTTTGTTTAATTATATCATCATATTATATCATCATATACATACTAATAAAAATATTGAAAAATAATAAATATTATCTTTTAAAAGCTTTAACAAATAAAATGATTTTAGTGGATGATATAGTTGATTACATTACAATATTACCTTATTTAGAATATGATTTTATATAAATTAGAGCTAAAGTTAGTAAAATCTTTATATAATTTATTATAGCAATTTTATACACCTACCTAAATTTTAATATGTTTAAATGAATGAAATAGTGATGTATTTGGTAAATAATTTAAAAAAACTTCAGTAATTGATTTTGGTTTAAAATCGCCATATACTCAATAAATTTAATCACGATAATATAATATTCTATATTAATAAATTCGTGTATTACACGAGTCCTTATACTAGTTTATGTAATAATTATGAATATGTAAGCTAATTAACCAAACACAAATTCTTACTTACGGCTATCAAAAGTCGAGTATTCTAAATATATATTGCTACAACTCTAAATATAGATTTAGGCTGAACTTTCAAGAATCGTCTTTATAAAAGACGATCTCTCAAGAGAGCACCTGTTAATGAAATATCCACCTTGATCGTGCAAGCACTTTTGTCTATCCAAACGCGTCTACACTTTGTTTAATCTTAAACCTTTTCTAATTAGTTGTAATGCTACTTGTTTGTGTCAAATTATTCTTCTAATCAACCCAATAATTTAATTAGACCAATAATAATCAAATCTTATAGGGGACCGTAGAGCCATATTTAGCCTTTTTTTTGTGTCCGGAGAGAAAATTTATTATAAGCTCATATATTTTATAAAAATTGGAAGATTAAGATGAAAATATAAATTAAATATGTAAATAAGAATTAAAAAAATGTAAAATATAATAAAAATAAAATAAATTTAATATATCGGACTAAAAAAATACAATACTAATACTTTGTGATAGAGACTTAGAGAGTACTTCCATCAAAAAGTGCATCAATTCAATATTAAGCACTATTTGTAGACTTTTCTTTAATCATATTAGTAATTTATACATTATCAAAATAGTTATGTTTGTCATAGTATATATTTTTTTAATATTAACTTCTTTTTAAAATTAGTGTCATTTTTTTTGGAGTTTTTTTAGCGATCAAAAATGTCCATCAACGAGAAACTTAAGAGTTAAAGATTTTTAAAAGTGGAGAAAGTATTTACTAAATTCGGATCATTTTCTTCTATATAAATATTATTTTTTTACTATTAATTTAGATTTATTTTACTAAAATTATTGAAATAAAGATATAATAAGAATATATGTAGCGTGTTTATGACTCTGCACTTTCAATTTTGTGAAGCTCAATTGTGAGAATATCAAATCACCAATTAAAAATGACAAGACGTTGAATCTAAATCAGATTCAGGTGGACCCAAATTCAGATATATATGTTTTACACCAACTAAGTCAAGCTTGGTAAATTCTTTGAATATGGCCTATCATCATTAATCATGGTTTTAAGTCTTAAGCATCTCCTAAAGCAATGTCTAATAAACAATATTAATTTGACCCATGCAAACCAAGGTTTGATTATTTGAATAGTCTCGCTAATGTAGGGCATGAGAACTATCATAATCATAAATTCTACTAAAGCAATAGAAAAATGTGATAAGTGTCACAATTTTAAGAGCTATTTTCCCGCCTAATTCTACTTAAGTTATTTTAGGTAGTTTTTTAAAATTAATTTTATTCCATTGATTTGCTTAATTAATTTAACCCATATTTGATTTTGCCTCATATGTTTTTTTCATTAATGCTTCTTTTCTCTACTACAATAGTCTTTGATGTCCAATTTTTTTCTCATATGTTTTTCCAAAAATTCTTATAATTTCGTACTTAGCACCGGCATGTACCTAGTTAAGTAAATAATTTAGTAAAGAAATCCATCTAGATATTATCTTACTCGAAAAACGAGTGAAGCAAGTACTTTTTTCTTAGATAAGATTTTGGGTTTAATTTCATTTAGTACGTTTCTTCCATCAATCTATCATGATAAAAAAAAAACAGTTGAAAATACTGATCCAATTGGATCGTACTACTTTTCTCAATTAAAGTGTTGAGTTTGATTCTCAACTAGTCTTTATATTTTCTCGATCTACCCTGCAATATAATAATATCTTAATTAAAGAGGGAGGTGATCTTGACCATGATTAGTTAGATGTAATGAATCAAATTCTATTGATTAAGCCTCAAAGGGGATAAAAAGGAAAATCTCATGGAGATGTACACACGTGCCACTTACGTTTGAATGAGTTGGATGAAGTTGGACTCTTCAAGGACAAAATACTCCCTCCTATATTCTTATTCACATTAAATTTCCCATTTGTTTTGTTCTTAATGAACTAATATAATTTTTAAAATTTGTAATTATTTATAATTAAAAATTGTAAAATTAATATTAAAACCTACATAAAACAAATTAAATAAAATTTCATGTGATTGTATTTTATTTTATGGGAATAAAATCATACAATATAATAAAAGTACAGAAAAATAACAAATATTAATAACTCTTTAAATCTGTAGATCAATATCCATTTTGCACGCTGCTTAAAAACGTAAAAAATTGGATGCTTTTAATTAATACGTGATACTTTCTCGTATAAACAGCTGCAATTTGAAAGTGTAGATGGTTTCTAAATTAATGTGTGATGCTTTTATAAAGATGTGCTAACCAATCTATGCACATACAAATTTTTTAGAATCGTTAGATCTTAATCAATCAACATAACTACCCTTCCTATCCTTCCTATTTTCAACACCCCTTCTTATGGACTTACCCTATATATATATATATATATATATATATATATATATATATATATGTATATATATATATATATGTATATAATATATATATATTAAAATATATAATAATATAACATATATATATATATATATATATATATATATATATATATATATATATATATATATATATATATATATATATATATATATATATATATATATATATATATATATATATATATATTATATATATATATATATATATATATATATATATATATATAACATATATATATATATATATATATATATATATATATTTATATATATTATACTATATATATATATATATATATATATATATTATACATATATATATATATATATATATATATATATATATATAATACATATATATATATATATATATATATATATATTTTGTATTTTTATATATATATATATATATATATATATATATATATATATATATATATATATATATATATATATATATATTATTTCTATTCACATCTTAATCTAGCTCATTTACTTTATGCACTCTATCCAATCACTTATTCAACCTTAATATATCTAATATGTATTTTTGAGGTGTTCATTCGGATCGGTTGTTTGGCCGTGTCATTCATGTATTTCTGATCGCTTTTGTTTCAACGCTTGTTATAACGGTCACACGGTCGGCCTGCTAGTCACAGATCGGTTAAAGATCGTATTCGAGCTATCTGGTTAGCATCGACTCGGCCTGAATGAAGTTCAGTTTAGTGTTAATGCGCCGTTGTCATCATTAAAATGCAAATCAATTAGTGATCATTATTACTTTGTTACTTTTACTTGTTTGACCGGAAATTAAAAATAATATTTATATAATTTTTCATTTAATTAAGATTAAAATTAAAAAATTATTAATTTATTAAAATATCTATAATTTTATTTGATTAACTAATAAGATGATTGAATATAATTATATCATACTTCTATGTTAAAAATTAGTTCAATTTTAAAGCAATTCGATCTTAAATTCGTTTGGGTTAAGTCGGTTTTAGTCGGATCGAGTTCGGTTTCGAGCATGATTCGGGTCGGTCATTTTTAGGTTCGGGTAATCTCGGTTAACGGTTATGTGTCAGTTACAGTTCGAGTTCAGCTTTCCCAATTTCGGTTGTCAACCGGTTCGGGTACAACATCGGTTCGGGTATTGTCGGTTCGATAAACCTAAAAAGGAAGATATTTTCGGGTCGATTTACTTTCGATTTCGGATCGGGTCACTTTTGAACAACTCTATGTATTATTAAAAATTATAAAAACTTGATATAAATAAACTTTAGATTAAAACGAATCAAATGAAATCCCACATGACTATATTTTACTTATAGATTACTAATAAAATACAATTTATGACTGATAGATGAATAGTGTCTCAAAAGTAAATGGGACACCTAAAGAGAATAGGAGGGAGTATGATTTTTTTCAAGTTGCATAAATTGCCAGCTTTGACATGCGATTCACAACGTGTATTAGGACATAAGAGAATGTGATCATATTGTACTTTATTTTATTTGGTTCGTTTGTTGTTTGTTTGAGCAAGTTGAATATATATTTAGTATTTATAAACACAGATTCCAACTTGGATTAACTGGAAAATCCCCTCTAAAATAAAAAGGAAAAAGAATGATTCAGGTGAAACAAACTTGGTAAGATAACATACAACTAGGATACATAAGTGTACCTAGGGAACCACCTAGGAAAGAATCATTTAATAATCAATATCCATTTGCCGCTCGGAAAGATTATTCTCGAGTCGGGGGACTCTTTAATCGCAGTTTTCTTTATGGGTATGAGTTGTCGTTGTTCTTCCCTCCCTAGACCCTGATCATAGTTTTCTATGAGCGGAATACACCGGGTATGATGATAATGATCCATTTGCGCTCCTCATTTAATGACATTTTAATTGGGTAATAACTTTTCCTTGTGGGGCTTGGTGATTCTCAGTTAACAGACAAATGGTTAAGCTTTTTTTGTTAAATTTATATTATTATTATTATTATTATTATTATTATTATTTTATTATAATAACTTTTTTTCATAAAAACAAACGTGACATTCATCCTTAAGGGATGTGCTTTTCAAAAATATGTTTGAAATGAGTGCTCTAATTAATACTTTGTCTATCACATTACAAGGTTGAAAGTTCAGAGTCATTTACCATGTTAAAAATAGAAAACTTAATTAGGTTATTACGTGAAATTAACTTTTAAATTTGTGATGGTAAAATACAAAATATAAAAGTTACTTAATTAAGCAATTTGATTAATAATAAAATATACTTTCTCTATTCTTATAAATTAACACTAAATTGTTTTTGTTGTATATTTAGCAGAAAGGGAAAGTGAATCAAGAATAAGATAAAATACAAGTGAATGGTAAAATGAGTGGTTAAAATTATAAAAGAAAATAGGTTTGTGGCTAACTAACAATAGAGCGATATCATTAACAAAAATGAAATGATGCAAGTTGATTGGACAAATCAAAATGAAAAATAGTGCTAATTCATAAAGATAGAGTTTTTCACATGGTAACCAAAACTTTTACAAAATTCATGCGGTAACTCTGAGGTTTACATAATTGTTCCACCGTGACCTTTTTGCACATAAAAACGTTAGCAAACGTTTGCACGTAAAGATGATAGAGTTATGGTTTATATTCTGGGGGAAAAGGTTGAAACTGATGGCATTTGAAATGGTGAGTCGCATAAATAGGCGTACGACTGCCTTAAAGCTTCGAAATTAACGTTTGCTAACGTTTTGCTAATGTTTTATGTGCTAAAAGGTCACGGTGGAACAATTTGGTAAACCTCACCGTGTGGATTTTTTAAAAGTTTTGATTACCACGTGTGCAAACAGGTCACGGTGGAACAATTTGGTAAACCTCACCGTATGGATTTTTTAAAAGTTTTGATTACCACGTGTGCAAAAAGGTCACGGTGGAACAATTTGCTCCCAATAATAGTCGGAGTTTTTTTTTAAGTCCACCTCTACTCGGAGTCGGATTATGCATACTCCAAGTTTGTCCCGACTCGGACTCCACCTCCAACGGAGTCGGATTATTATCAAACAATATCGTTATGATTTTGTACTGATGATTTTTTCTTGAATTTTGATTTGCCGTATTTTATTTCTCTTGATCTGATTTGTCCTATTCTGATTGATTAACCTAAATAAAAATACCAAGTAGTTTTTCGAAATCGAAAATTACAATTAGCATGAGAGAGAGCTTGAATTAATCACGTCTAATGTTTTAAAGGAAACAAAATATTGATGTAAATGTCAAATTAAAAGTCGGATTTCCTTCAGGGTCGAAGTCGGGTCAGAGTGTCGGATTTTTATTAAGGTCCAACTCCGGTCCGTCTCTAACTAGGACTCGGATCGTAAAGCCGGAGTCGAAGTCGGATGACTTTTCCTCGGACTCGAATCGGGTTATATTCCTCAGATCGAGTCGGACTAGGGTCGAATTCAGACTGAATTGTCATCTCTAAATACTATATCAAAAAAAATTCACCCAAAAATTTAAGCCGGTCTTTTAGACCCAAAATATGTTATAGTAATCTAACAATTATAATGTACGTCGGAGTATAGGTACAAGGAAGTTGCTAGCCAAAAAAGTCGGACCAAGTTGATCATGTTTATTATAGTACTTCCGCGTTTGATCCGAATTTCAATGACTTAAATAGTCTAAGATTTATAAGTAATTCAAAAGAGAAAATAATAATAATAAATAATAATAATAATAATAATAATAATAATATGAGTCAATAAGGTACATGAATGATGAGTCACAAACAACATCTAAACACCAGTTGCGACAACAAAGCGTTTTCCAATAAAACTACGTCCACATGGATCGACACTATATCCATTCATTTTCACCACCATTATTGATGAGCTTTCTAAAACTATCTGGAAATTGTCATGTTGCATGCTTTTTGCTGACGATATTGTGCTAGTAGTAGAAAACTAGAATCTAGCGAAGAAGCTTACAGAAAATTAGAGTAGTGGAAGGAAATTTTAGAAAGCAAAAGGTTGCGTATAAGTCATACTAAAACATAATTTTAGACAAGATGTAGTCATTTGTAAGACCAAGCTTAAATATTTATGATCTGTAATACAATGCAATGGCCGGGGAGATCGATCAAGAAGATGTAACCTATATGTTGGAGTTTGTGTGACTTAGAGTCCACCATGGAGTGTGGAGAGCTTGATGATGAGTATGTATGTGTTTATGATGATGAGGGAGAATTTGTGAGGCACAAAATGAGCCGCTCGACCAAGGTGATCACTGGCTCGACTCGAGCTCTATGGCTCGACAAGGTCAGAGACTTTCCTAATGTGCTACTTGACCAGTTTCCAATCCGCTCGACCCAACCCTGTTTCGCTCGACCGGTCGAGCGGAGAGCAGCAGGCCACTGTTTTGGTTTGTGATAAATTCCTATGGGTTATTTATTAGGGTAGGGGCCCTCTCCCATGCACCCTCATATACTCCACTATATATATGTTGAATGTAGTGCTCAAGAAGCTATTGTATTCTAACCCTAAGCCAAACACAAACCTCTCTTTCTCTCTTCTTCTTCTCTAAGTGTAATTGCTCCATTGTAAAAGTTCTTTGAACTCCATTGTTTCTTCACATAATACAAGCAACCTAACCACCACCGGAGGACGTAGTCCACATTGGTGTTTAGGAGTGTTCAAGAGTGCAAAATTTGTAGAAACATGTCTTCAATGAAGTTAGATATTGAAAAATTTGATAGGAGTGTAAATTTTGGCTTGTGGCAAGTCAAAATGAAAGCTATTTTGATACAATATGGGGTGCATAAGGCTCTTGAAGGTGAAGATAAGAAACCCATCGGGTTGACTGAAGCAAAATGGGAAGAGATGGATGCTAAGGCTTTATCGGCCATCCAACTATGTCTCTCAAATGAGGTTTTGAGAGAAGTTGTGAAGGAGACCACCTCAAAGGGGATATGGGAGAAGTTGGAGTATCTTTATATGGCAAAGAGTGTAACCAACCGGCTACTCTTGAAGAGTAGACTCTACGATCTTCGATTGGAGGAAGGTAAACCACTTAAACCTCATCTTGATGAATTTTATTCCATTGTTATGGACTTGAAAAATATTGATGTGAAACTTGATGATGAAGATTTGGCTATTTACTTGTTGTGTTCATTACCACCCTCTTACAAGCACTTTAGGGAGACCTTGCTATATGGTAGGGAGAATTTGAGTAGTGATGATGTTAAGAATGCTTTGACCCAAAGGGATTTGATTGATACCCAATTGTCAAGTAAGTCAAAGTCTAGGAGTTCTAACAAGAACAAGACTTGCAATTATTGCAAGCTCAAGGGACACATCAAGAAATATTGTTGAAAGTGGAAAAAGAAGCATTCCAATGATGATGAGAGGTCTAAGGATGGTTCTAGTAAAGCCGAGGCTAGCTATGCTAATGATAGCGATGATAATGACGTTTTGGTGGCCACACATGAGTATAAGGGTGAGAATGAGTTGATTCTTGACTCCGGGTGTTCTTTTCATATGACACCCAACAAAGACTTGTTCACTACCTATGAGAAGGTAAATGGAGGCAATGTCACCATGGGAAACAATGCTACTTGCAAAGTTGTGGGTGTTGGGAGTGTTCAAATGAAGATGTTTGATGGTATGGTAAGAACATTGTCCAATGTTAGGCATGTTCCAGGTTGAAGAAGAATTTGATATCATTGGGCACTTTAGACAAGAATGCTTGTAGGATTTCTTGTCAAGGTGGAGTGATGAGAGTTGTTAGGGGTTCACTAGTTGTGATGAAAGGGAAGATGAATGGGAGTTTGTATGCTCTAGAGGGTTCCTCTATCTCCGGCTCCGTCAATGTCTCCACAAGTGTCATCACCGATGAAGAGACCAAACTATGGCATTTGAGGTTAGGTCATATGGGTAAGAGAGGTATGCATAAGTTGAACAAGCAACGCTTGTTTGGAGGTAAGAAGCTTGGGAACCTTGGCTTTTGTGAACATTGTGTTTATGGGAAGCACAAAAGAGTGAGTTTCAAGCCGGCTATCCACAACACCAAAGGGATCCTTGATTATATACATTCCGATCTTTGGGGGCCTTCTAGGAAGACTTCACTTGGTGGGTGCAACTATTTGCTCACTTTCATCGATGATTACTCAAGAAAGGTTTGGTGTTACTTCATCAAACACAAAGATGATGTATTTGATGTCTTCGTTGATTGGAAGACAATGATTGAGAAGAAAACCGAAAGGAGCATCAAGACATTGAGAACGGACAATGGTCTTGAATTTGTGGATAAGAAGTTTCTTCAATATTGCACCAATGAGGGTATTGTGAGGCATAGAACATGTGTTGGAAGGCCTCAACAAAATGGTGTAGTGGAGAGGATGAACAAGACATTATTGGAGAGAGCTAGAAGCATGATCAATCAAGCCAAGTTGAGCAAGAGGTTTTGGGCCGAGGCAGTCTACGGCGTGCTATTTGGTGAACCGTTCTCCACACACCGCCTTGAACTTCAAGTCCCCACAAGAGGTATGGTATAATTCACCGGTTGATTATTCTAATCTTAGAGTATTTGGTTGTCCGGCTTATATCCATGTGAGTGAGGGAAAACTTGAACCTAGAGCTAGGAAATGTATTTTCATGGGCTATGGTTTGGGTGTAAAGGGTTATAGGGTGTGGTGTGAGAAGTCCAAAAGGATCATTACTTCTAGAGATATTGTTTTTGATGAAAATGCTTTGGTTACTCCTATTGTGGAGAACACCATTACTAACAATGATGTAGGTACATCCGACGACACCCAAGAGGAGGTGGAGCCTCCCAATATTGAAGAAACTGATGATGATGCTCAACATGAAAAGGGAACTACCCTGGCAACTCAAAGAGAAAAGAGGAGGATTGTGCCTTAAAAAAGATACATTGAGGAGTGTGACTACGTGGCTTATGTTCTCACCATTGCTAGTGAGGTGGAGAGTGTAAATGATCCTAATACCTACAAGGAGGCTATGGCCTCAAGTGACTCAAAGAAGTGGCAAGTTGCTATGAAGCAAGAGATGGAGTCTCTTGCAAAGAACAAGACTTGGGTCATTGTTGAAGCACCTAGAAACAAGAAGGATGTGGGGTGTAAATGGGTATTCAAGAAGAAAGAGGAATCTACAAGCACTACTGCTCCGGTATACAAGGCAAGAGTTGTTGCAAAGGGGTTTACTCAAGTTGAAGGGGTTGATTTTCATAAGGTTTTCTCACCGGTTGTAAAGCATTCGTCAATTAGGACTTTGTTAGCTATTGTGGCTACGAAGGATCTCGAGTTACATCAATTGGATGTAAAGACCGCTTTCTTGCATGGAGAGTTGGAAGAAGAGATTTATATGAGACAACCGGAGGGTTTTGAAGTCAGGGGTAAAGAGAGTCATGTGTGTCGTTTGAAGAAATCATTGTATGGGCTAAAACAATCGCCAAGGCAATGGTACAAGAAGTTTGACTCGTTCGTGCTTTCACATGACTTTACTAGGAGTTCTTATGATATTTGTGTCTATCTTAAGAAGCTTGATAGTGGAACCATCATTTATTTTATTTTATATGTGGATGACATGCTAGTGGCATGTAGTAGTTTGTTTGAGGTGGAGAACTTGAAGGTGTTACTTTCAAGTGAGTTTGATATGAAAGATCTTGGTGAAGCCAAGAAGATACTTGGAATGGAGATATTGAGGGATAAAGCAAAGGGCATCTTGTACTTTAGTCAAAGGAGGTACATTGAGAAAGTTTTGAGAAGGTTCTCCATGGTTGATGCAAAGCGTGTTTCTACACCTCTAGCTTCTCATTTCAAGTTATCCAAGAAGCTATGTCCTCAAACAAAACAAGAAGAAAGGCAAATGGAGGAAATTTCATACACTTGCGCGGTTGGTAGTGTGATGTACGCCATGGTTTGCTCTAGACCCGACATTGCTAAAGCGGTTAGCATGGTGAGCCGATATATGTCAAATCCGGGTAAGGGCCATTGGGAAGCGCTAAAGTAGTTGTTAAGGTATTTAAAGGGTACTTCAAATGTTTGTCTCAAATTTGGAATAAATTCAAGCGGCTTGATTGGGTATTGTGACTCCGACTATGCGGGTGACTTAGATGCAAGGAAATCTACTTCGGGAAATGTGTTTACATTGGGTGGAACGGCGGTGAGTTGGCAATCGTCACTCCAAGATGTTGTTGCCATGTCCACCACCGAAGCGGAATACATATCTATCGTCGAGTCGTTCAAGGAGGCTAAGTGGTTGAAAGGATTAGTTGGTGAGTTGTGTCCGGAGATGAGCTTGGTGTATGTTCATTGTGATAGTGATAGTGTTATCCACTTGGCAAGGAATCAAAATACCTTCCATCGAAGAACCAAGCACATCGACATCAAGTATAATTTCATCCGAGATGAAGTTAAGCATGATAGAGTGCGGTTAGCACAAATTAGCACTCATGATAATCCGGCCGATATGATGACGAAGTCGTTACCCACAAACAAGTTCACTTTATGTGTGGACTTGGTTGGTTTAGAAGCTTGCTTATTGTGAGGCCCTTAAGGGGCATGAATGTGGTGTGTTAGTTTTGTTTGGTTGTTTGTGGTGTGTGATAGATGGAATGTCTTGGAGGAAGTGTGTGGACTTGGTGTACTCAAGTCAAGGTGGAGATTGTTGGAGTTTGTGTGACTTAGAGTCCACCATGGAGTGTGGAGAGCTTGATGATGAGTATGTATGTGTTTATGATGATGAGGGAGAGTTTGTGAGGCTCAAAATGAGCCGCTCGACCCAGGTGATCAGTGGCTCGACTCGAGCTCTATGGCTCGACAAGGTTAGAGACTTTCCTGATGTGTTGCTCGACCAGTTTCCAATCCGCTCGACCCAACCCTGTTTCGCTCGACCGGTCGAGCGGAGAGCAGCAGGCCACTGTTTTGGTTTGCGATAAATTCCTACGGGTTATTTATTAGGGTAGGGGCCCTCTCCCATGCACCCACATATACTCCACTATATATATGTTGAATGTAGTGCTCAAGAAGCTATTGTATTCTAACCCTAAGCCAAACACAAACCTCTCTTTCTCTCTTCTTCTTCTCTAAGTGTAATTGCTCCATTGTAAGAGTTCTTTGAACTCCATTGTTTCTTCACATAATACAAGCAAGCTAACCACCATCGGAGGACGTAGCCCACATTGAGTGAACCTCGTAAATCTTTGTGTCTTTGTTTATTGCTTTATTCTTATTGCTCTCATTGCTATTTATTGAAGTGTTTGTTTACTTGCATTGAACACCCTTACCATTGGTCTTGGGTGATTGTTAGGGATAAAGTTTGAGACTTTACACCCTAGGGCACTTGTTATTTCACTATAAGATTCAAGTGAGTTGGCTTAAGTGTAGAGCGACTTTTGGGGAGTTGTGTGATAAGTAAGTTTCCTTCTAGACTAAAAAGTAAGTCTATCGAGTGGCGATCAGCCCCACTTTGCTATATGGAACGGAATGTTAGTCCCGTAAAATGTCTTTAGTACAGAGGATGGATGTAGCGGGCTTACGAGAATGGACAAAATTAGAAACCAAGATGTTATAAAGAAATTAGGGATTGCTCCATTAATGTCGAATTTGCTTGAAAACAGGCAGAGGTGGTTTGGACATCGATGAAAAACACTGTTGACGCACTCATGAGAATGGTGAAAATCCTCATAGTAGAGGGTAAAAGAAGTCGGGGTAGACCTAAGAGAACATGAGAATAGCAATAAAAATCGACTTGTATGAGTTGCACCTCAGTGAGGACCTGACGAAGAATATGAGTGATTGGAGGTGTCATACCCGTATCTCGAACTTTTGATAGTCCTCTTCCTTTTACCTCTTTTTGTTCGTTGTAGTTTTCTTAATTTACTTTCTTTCTCAATTTCATTACATATGTACTTTTGTTTTTTCTTATGGTTCAATTCTAGTCCAACTTGTTTTGTGTTGTGCGGGTAAATTTTTTCATGTTATTTTGCGTTTACTCATCTCTCATTTGATAGGTTTTTTTTTACTTGGAGCTTTAATTGTTTGCCCGTTGTCCTCCTATCCTCTCCCTCGAGGTGTTACGGGTATGATATATCTACGTCTTCTCCCAAACTCTGTCTTTGTGCGAGATGTTGGCTTGATGACCATGATCATGATCAATAATGATAGTAATACAATGCATCTTTAAAAATGTCAAAATTTAAATGTCAATTCTGGTCTCTTTGCCCATTGGCCTACTTGTTATACATGGATGTTGCTCTCTTTTTAAGAATTGATGGGATGACTTTTCTTCAACTTTAGTATTGTGGGGATCATAATTCATAAGGGGTATGTTTCAAATTCTTGCAAACTTCTTTTGGGGCTAGTAATATAAGCCATGCTTATATTCAACATGTATGCATCACCATCATCTAGAAGAGGATCAATTTCAAAACATATTAAAGAGATGTAGAGCATACCATGTTAACTGATGAAATGATTTATTGGATGAGGGGTTGACAATCAAGTGCGAATTCAAAATGTTAATATAAGGTGGGTCGAACACTCATTTCTGCAGTATTATATGACGGGTCGAACACTCATTTCTACAGTATTATATTTATACTGAATCAACTTGACTATTATCCTTTATGTAATATATTATACAATTGAATACAATTAAAATTTTTGACCAAATGACATTAGCTTAACTTACTAAGCATAAAATTTCCTTGTAAAGACAATCAAATAATATACTTAAAGTACAATGTTAAGCTAATTCTTCATAAACAAAATGATTGTAACTTTATAAGAATATTAACCTTAATTAAAGACTATTAAACACTATTAATATAATTTTAAGCATTTGGTTCATTGTGATGGGACCTTTACATATTTTTAAGGTGAAATAGAGGGTAGGAAAAAAAACTAACTAAAAAGAGAGCAAATACCAAAATATCAAATGAAACATGAAACAAGGAAAAAAGAAAAACTTCTACTTCCTCCGTTCCATAATACTCGTTACTGATAGTTGATATTTTCCCATACAATATGTCACACTCAGTAGCAAGTATTATAGAACAATAGAAAGTACTAAACATATCAAAATAGAGCAAGATTCACCATTTGAACAACAAATTGTAATTTGTTGGTTTAAGATTACAATCATTAGCTTACACATTATATTACGACTTTAAAAGTCAACGTGACAAAAGTTACGAATTCGAATTATATTTACTTTTTATTTCAACTGAAACATATGAAGACAGTCGTCGATGATGCACCTATGTACAAAGGGCTTTTATATGCGAGGATGTAATTGAAAATATAACTTATCCTGTGACTACAACAGTATAAAATGAAAAACTTTTAGGTAGCTTTGGTTCATTAGCAATGTGTATCATGGTTTTAGCATCATATTAGATACACTATCATAGTGTGTTTCATTAGGTTTAGCATGCACCAAGCAGCCAAGTGAAGAACCATACAGAAGTAAATGGAAATAACCCCAATTAATTAGTTTTGTAAAAGATGCTCATATTTCGAGTTCAGTTTAATTACATTCTAATCATATAGATACAACTTTAAATTTCACGGTGACATACTCTTGATTTGTCTTAATGCATATTTTTATTATTAGTTTTTCATTATTTATAATTATCAAAATCGTTCTTGAGGATAATTTTGAGGTATAATCGCCTTGGGTCCAAATTAAGTTAATTTTTATTATTAAAATTTAGTTTGTGCATAAGTACATTATTATTATATGATCTTAAATTTGTATATTTATTTGATATTAATGTGATAAAAAAAATTATATAATGCATAGTTGGAGAAAAAAAAGAACCGAAACTTTACTTATACAATGGCCCTTTTTATGTTTTGCTTAGGGCTCAAAAATAGTTACGAACATAATATGCAAATTAAAAAATTAAAAGTCAAAATGTACATTTAACAACATAAAAACAAGAAATATACAGGCTAGTAGCTATTAAAACCAAATTAAGTATTATTAATGTACTACTTTTAATATATATTTTTAGAGAAAAATTAATGAAATAAACATAATTACTTAAATAGAGTTCAAAATCTTAAAAAAAAAATAGTTAAAAAAGTAAAATTAAAAGTGGAAAAAGTGAAAAAAAAAAAAAACTACAAAATTAATAGAAAAATTGACATTAATAATTCAACCTTTCACTCATCCGCTATGAATAATTCTATCTTTGGATTATTTTCTAATAATCCAACCATTGTGATAAATTTACCTACAACATACAATATTACTAATAATATGTTATAATAGGGTATGATGCTGCCTGCTACAAACTAAAATAAATGTTGGAATATTTATAGCGAACTAAGGGAAAATATTAAATTATTAGAAAATAATCAAAAGGTTGAATTATTCACGTCGGATGAGCAAAATGTTGGATTATTAATGTCAATTTTTCCAATTAATAAATGACTATTAATAATCCAAGGGTTTATTAAAGACCTTGAAAAATTATTTTTTTAAAAAAGACCTTGGAAAATCTAATGGAAACATCCTAGTTGGAGTTAAAAATAAAAATCATGTTATACAATTTTTTTTTAATTTTAATTTAATTAAAAAAAAGTACACCTTGCACCAAACCTTCCACCTATAGTTAATAAAATAAAGTAATTTAGACAAGTGGGAGATTTGGTGATAACTTAGGGAAGGGAGCATAGTATTCCAATTTTTAGGCACAATTCAATGAACTTGCATGTATGAATGATGTATCTATGCATCTCTTTCTCCCCCACACCTTCCAAATTCCTTGTATTTGAATCATGTATTTCCCCTCATTATTTATTCTTTTCCTTTTTTTAATTATACCCAAACCCAATACACATTTTTTATGGACCCACTTTCCTCTCTTCCTAAACATTGACAACATAAAAACACATTCACAACACCAAACCTTCCATTGTAGCATCCTTCTTCATTTCTTCATTTTCCCCCTTTTTTCCCTTTTTAGGGTTTTCTTCTTCATGCTTCATTCTTTCATTTCATGAATTTTGCAAACCCACAATTCTCATTGATCTTTGTTGTTTTCTTGGCTTTTGGGTTATTGGGTTTTAATTTTAGTGGCTTCTTTCACTTCTCAAGTTCCCATCTTTTTTGCCTCTTTGAGGTTATTCTTCAGCTTTCATCATGTCTCAAATCTTCAATTACAGTGGTATGTTCTTTGATCTCTCTTTTTTCCTCTTAATTTATTGATTTATATCTATTATTGAATTTGGGGTTTTTTTATTTTGAGCTGTTTTGGGTTTATTCTAATTTGACATATTAGGTTGTTTCTTGCTGAAATTAGGGTTTTTTGGTTGTTTTTCATGGTTTTAGATTTTGGGTATTACTCTAAAATTTGAATACATGAAATTTGCCCTGTGTTGTTCGAGAGAGATTTTGTTCTGTAGATGTTTCTAATCTGTATGTTAAGGACTTTAATTTTCTGTATAAAAATTGTGTTAAATCGATTTGAGATAAGCTACATGATTAATTTTATTCAAGACCCTGATCATCGATTCTATTAGCGGATTATACTGGTACAATAATGAATACCTTTGTGTTATATGAAATGATTCAATATATAGAGAGCTGTATCCTGATTTAGTTGAAGTTATCTGTCCATGATATAATTAATTTAGAGAATTTTTTTTTTTTTTTGTAATTTAGTTTGTTTGAATGGAATTTTGATCATGTAAAAGTAGTGCTTATGAAAAATTGTAGACTGAGTTTAGTTTTATTTGGACTCTCAGGAAATGATGATTTTCACCATGGGGGATCAATATACTCAAACCCCAAGGAAGCTGGTAGCTTTTTGTCCCTTGGTATTGTTAACCGTGTGGATGTTTACTTCCCTAACAAAAGGGCTAGGATCAGTGCCCCTTTTGTTTCTGGGGAAGACTTGTTAGAGCAGAAAAAGCAAGTTTCTCTTGATCTTCTCCCAGATGAGTGTTTGTGTGAGATCTTCAGGCGTTTGCCAGGAGATCAAGAAAGGAGTTCTTGTGCTAGCGTTTCTAAGCGCTGGCTAATGCTCGTGAGCAGCATCCCGCGCAAGGATCTATGCAACAAGAACAAGGTTGTTAATGGGGATGAGGAGATTGAGAGCGATGGGTGTCTTACGAGGAGTTTAGAGGGTAAGAAAGCCACCGATGTTAGATTGGCGGCTGTAGCTGTGGGCAGTGGTGGTTGTAGTAAATTGGGTAAGCTTAATATCAGGGGAACCAACTCTGTTCGTGGCGTTACTGACCTTGGTTTGAAGGCTGTTGCTCGATGCTGCCCTTCACTAAAGAGTCTTTCCGTTTGGAACGTTTCTTCCATTGGCGATGAAGGTCTTGTTGAGATTGGAAATAGATGCCATCGCCTTGAGAAACTCGACCTTTGCAACTGCCCATCCATTTCCAGTGAGGCCTTGATTGCGATTGCGCAGAATTGTTCGGGTTTGACCTCGTTGAGTATCGAGGGTTGCCAGTCTATCGGTGATGAAGGTTTGCAAGCTATTGGAAAGTTCTGTCCAAACCTTAAATCCATTACCGTCATCAACTGCCCACTTGTTGGTGATCAGGGTATTGCGAGTTTGATGTCATCGGCCTCGCTTGTCCTCACCAAAGTGAAGCTTCAGGGTTTGAACGTCACCGATCTTTCTCTTGCTGTGATCGGTCACTATGGAAAAGCTATCAGTGATCTTGCCATATCAAATCTTCAAAATGTGAATGAAAAGGGTTTCTGGGTCATGGGTAATGCCCAGGGTCTTCATCATCTCAAGTCGTTCACCATTTCATCATGCCGAGGAGTCACAGATGTTGCTGTCGAAGCTGTCGCAAAAGGATGTCCCAATTTGAAACAATTTGTTCTAAAGAAGTGCGCTTTCTTGTCGGACAATGGATTGGTATCTTTTGCCAAAGCCGCAAGGTCTCTCGAGAGCCTACGATTTGAGGAGTGCCACAGAATCACCCAAATCGGGTTTTTCGGTCTCTTGTTGAACTGTGGTCCTAAGTTGAAGGCTTTAACTATGTCTAACTGCTTCGGTTTTAAGGACATGATTTTGGGGTTCCCCATCCCAAACAAATCCACCCCACTTTGTTCCGTAACAATCAGCAACTGCCCCGTGCTTGGGGACATGACCTTAGCCATGATGGCAAAGCTATGCCCTCATTTGCAATCCATCAACTTGAATGGACTTCCGTCCATCACCGAAGCTGGTCTTCTCTCACTCGTCGAGAGCTGTGATGCCGGTTCTGGTCTTATCAAAGTTGGTCTCTCCGGCTGTGTTAACGTGACTGACAACATTGTGATCGCGTTGGCAAAATATCATGGCGGAACCCTAGAGGTGCTCAACCTCGAAGGCTGTGGGAAGGTTACTGATGCAAGCTTAATGGCTATTGCTGATGATTGCCTTTTGCTCAATGAACTTGATGTTTCTAAGTGTGCCGTTACTGATTCCGGTATTGCATATCTCGCTCGCTCAAAGCAGCTTAGCTTGCAGATCCTCTCTCTATCTGGGTGCTCCACGATCTCAGACAAATGCCTGCCGTTCTTGGTGAAGTTGGGTCAGTCTCTTATCGGACTCAACATCCAACACTGCAACTCAATCAGCACTACAGTCATCGACATGCTCGTGGATCGGCTTTTTAGGTGTGACATCCTTTCGTAAGAGCCAAACAAAACATTTGATTCGATAGTCGGGGATTCCAAGTAGCCTCAAAAGTACATTTTAGCATGATTCGTTCATAGGTTCTCGTCTTTAGTTTTTTGGGTCCATCAGTTTCGAAACAGCCTTACCTTTTGCCGGAGACATGGTTCTTTTTCCAGGATGATCGACCGATCATACCCTTTTTTTGCAGGTTTCCTCAACATAGGAAATCTGTTCTTTATCGGTCGTATGAGCCTGAGAACATAACCGCTTTCCGGGTTCAAAAGGTTCGGCCTTTGTCCATCTTTTGCTGGGTTTTGGACCTTCACTAAAAAAAAAAACAAAAAAAATCTTAGCTCGAGCATAGGTCAAGTCCATCATATTAATGTTTTTATCGAGTCTTAGTATCGGTTTTTACCAAGTTGTCCGCTCATGGTAGTGGTTGTTGGTCGCTGGTCAGCGTTTGTAGTAGTACTACCGTTGCTTATGGAAGTTCGAAATATGGTGACCTTGTTTCGTTCGAAGCTTTGGCTATGGCAGTTGTTTCATTAGCTATGGCTGCCATTACAATCCTCCATTTTTATATGGTTGTGATTGTTTTTTTTCTAAGTTTTGCCAAACTTCATTTTTACAGGCACCTTTTGTATGGACTTGTATTTTGCAATGGCTTTTCATGTAATAAATGATTATCAATAAAATGTTAAATCTCTATCATATGGTATTTCTCATTGTTATTTGCTTGATTATGTTATTTTTCCGTTGTAATTCCAAAATAAATTTATATAGCCTAACATTCAGATTACTATGGACGAAAAAGACTAGAGGCGACTTTTAATTTATTTTAGTCTCATTTTGTAAAATAATAGGGGATTAGATTTAATTAAAAGTAATTACAAATTAAAATAAAAAGGGGCTTAATATTAACTTAAAATAAAGGGGGTCTCATACAACTGGTATGAAAGTATCATTTACATTTTGAGCAATAGTATAAGAATACGGCAACGGTTGCGCTGTTGTAATGCTAGTGATGTAGTTGTCGTATCGACGACCCAAAGCGTATTTTTTTACATTTTTACAGCACATGATATATTGCCTCGGCACATTTTGAAAACTTTTACAACGCAGCCTATGTGATGTGACGTAGCCTTTTTTTCATTCTACTATATGATTATGTTATACCTTTTTAGTGAAATGTCTTAGGCAAATAAAGTTATTTTTGTCTAAAATGATGTTATATAAAACAAAGATATTTATAATGGGAAGAATTTTATTAAATTTTCTATTTGAGAAAAATAGATAGAAAAATATATAAGAATCAAGTGAATCAACTTAAACTTATAGGCTACCTATAAATTCTTTACGCCTAATCGGAATTTGAAAATGTTAATTATTCATTAAATATGAATAATTAAATTTAGATCAAATATAATCTTTTAAAATCATCAGATCTGATGTATTCAAAATTTCAAAGCCTATAAATTTGAATATGTGCCGAATACATATAAAATAAATAAGTTTGAATCTGTGCTTAATTCTAGTTAGATTCAATTAAAATTCGAGCCATGATGATCTCTAATTATATCCATAATGCATCTTCCACCATATTTTGTGCATAGACAGTAGAACATGGAATTGGCTGGCTGTGATATCTGACCGAGTAATCATAGAGTGGAAACTTCAATGCTTGAATAATTGACAATCATTCTATTTCTATCAACTAAAAAATAATTTGGATCATAATAGATCCTCTCTACTTATATTTTTGTTACAATTGCTATATTGCTGTATTTCAAAGTATAATACAAGAGTAGTTATTAAAATCTTGATTCTAATCTACGATTTTACGATCTTACGATTTAAAAATAGGCGATCGATTCGGATCGTAATGTGGTAGAATCGTGCGATCCTACTTGGCTCAAGGATCTAGGTGGTAGAATCATAACACGATTCTACGATCCCACGATCCAACGATTTGATTCTACATGGGAAATTGCAATCGTAATATATTTTTGTATAATACAGATTTCACTACGTGTAAATAAAAACTTAAAATAATTATATTAATATTATTATAAAATTCAAGTTTTTCATGATTTGCTGTTTGAAAATGATTATTAAAAGTATTTTTTTCAAAAAAACATAAGAGATAAAGTTAAATAAGATTTTACTTATACCTTAAAACTTAAAAAGATGACAAATATAATTGACAATCAGTAATCCAAAGGTCATTAATAACCTTGAATACAAGTATCTATATCTATAATGTTATTCGTTAAAAATCATACGGAGTGTCTATTAGAATTCTATATGTTGAGACAAAATGAAAAGGTTTCACATGAATATATTTAATTGTATAGCATATTCTAAACGTAACCAACAAAATGAAACAAGAAAAGTAGTAATTTTTATATATTTTAACTATAATTTTTTGATTGTCACTGTTAAAGGGTGAAAATAATAAGGAAAAATTATGACCGTTTGGTTAGTGATATTAAATAGTGGTAATGAAAATGATTTATAGTGTAAAATTTCATCAAAATTTTCATATATTCTCATGGTAATGAAATTTTGATCACAAAAAGTTTTCTTGTTTACAAATTTCCATTACCGACTAATACCACATCTCTCAATGTTAATGCTTTTGGAATAAATTTTATGAAGAAAATGAAATTTTTGAAGTTGGACAAGTATGGCCAAGATTTTTCAACCAAGTTTACTCTAGTTTTTCATTATCATTACTACCTTTTATTACCACTTACCAAACGGACTGTTAGTTGAAATTTGGTAAAAAATATCTTAACTAGTTTAATGATCATGTTTATTTTTCTTCAATCATCTCATATTTTTCAATAATTTATTCCGATGTATTATTTTCGAACAAGTGGTAGTGGAAAGTTGTAAACAATTTTTTTATGATAAAAGTTTCATTACCATTGAAATGACATCATACATAGTTTCATGAAGATTTATACTATTTATATCATTTTATTACCACTATTTAATACTAACAACCGAATTTAGAATTGTTTGTAAACTTTTGAAAATAACCCTTTAAAATTAAATGAGTGGAGAATCAATACTTACATTAAAAGATCAAAAATAAATGAAGCATCTCCATGGGAAAAAGGTTAGTCAAAATCATGAAGGATTTGGAATATGATTATGCTAACCAAAAAAGATATCAAAACGTTGAGTAAATCATCTATTTATAATCTCAATGAATTTAATTAATTGAAGATTCTTAACCAAAACAAATGAAGACAAAATTATATTTACATATTTCACAACAAATCTTTGATTATCAATCTTTTTTATTAAATTTTATTGGAATAATACACTTTATTAAAAGTGTAATCTCAAAAAATATTCGTCATTAGCTCAAATCGAAGTAGATGTATTGTAAACATCCTCACATGGTCAATGGGATATTTAAAAATATATATAATAATACAAGTACAACTAACTTAATCACTAATTACAATTACAATTGGATCAGATTTTGTCTTAATTGAAAAACAAACACTTTCAGAAAATATTTTATGTTCGATTCTCATCTAGCCTTTTCCTCCCTCAACTTAGCTTGTAATCCCCAAAAAAATCTATAACTAAGCCTTTGTTTAGTCAATTAGTTTTTACTGATTATTATAACTATTTTACAGTGATTGTAACTAATTTTTATTGATTGAAATTGATTTTAACTGATTGAACTGATTTGTAGTTACAAATTTTAACTAAGTTTTATTGATTAAAACTTATTCTTATCCATAGCAAATAATTTTAATGATTGATTTTTACTGGTTAAAACTTATTTTTATTGATTACTTATTTTTTAAATAGAACTAAACAAGGCCTAAGTGTTATTTTGTGATAGTCCAATTATTACATATCCATTTGAGTTTTCACCTGTAACTGAATTTAATCATATGGTGCGAATAATTAAAGAGAGTAGTATATTACTCCTAATCCTATTTCTTACTTCTTTAAGTACAACCAAGTGGTACTTAGCGATTGTCCAAGTATATCACTCATATTTAATTTCTCACTTAAAATAGTATTTACATGGAACATAAATCACTTTCTTTTGATAAATATAAAAAAAAAATTTATAGTTTTTACACATTATTTTTTTGGTTCTCTTAGGTGGTTGCCAAATTTTTTTTCATGGTAACTTTTTACTTATCAACCATAAAACTTAGCATGATTTACAACATGATTTATAATACGTTTACATGATTTACAAACATGATTTAAACCCAGGAGGATTTAAAACAAGACAATTTAGGGATCGCTTGGATTGAGGGTAAATATTTAAGGGGTAATAAAAGTCAAAGTAGGAATTTAAGGTTAGTTAGGTAGGTGATTAAAAAAATTTGATTGTTGGAGAAATGGAAGAATGAATTAGAAGGTAATGAAAAAATAGAGAAAATAGCAATATGTTCCCTTATTTTGGGGTATAAATTTATCCTAGGGGGAGGTGGAGGAATTCTTTACCTCCAAATTAGTGAAATCAAACTCTTTTTCTATTCATCATTTTTTATCTACTCCTATTCTACCTCTATCACAATTATTTCAATAACTTCATTTGCATATCTAATTACCTTTGTTACATTAGTTTGACTTGTTTTACTACCTTAAATACTTACTCTCAATCCAAGCGATCCCTTAGAAACAAATATTTCCCTTTACTTTAACTCTCTTTACAAATCGGAAAAACAAATTAGGGCATGTTTGTATTGGGTGTAAATATTTAAGGGAGTAAAAAAGTCAAATTAGTGAAATGAAAGCAAATAGAGATCCATTTGAAATAGTTGAGATAGTTGTGAAGAAGATAAAATGAGTATAAAATAAAAATAATGAAGGAAAAAGAAGATAATTTCCTCTATTATGGAGGTAATACATTTCCACACCCTCTCCTAGGATAAATATTTACCCCACAAAATTGAGAACTCCTTTCATTTTTCATTACTTTACAACAATTCTTCCACCTCTACAACAATCAAATTTCACTAATTTCTCATTTATCAACTTCATTTTCTTACTTTGACTTTTTTTACTCCTTTAAATATTTACACCCAATACAAGCATGCCCTTAATATTAATAATGGCAAAAAAATAATTTGTTTACTATAAAACTTTAGCGAAAAAAACAAAGAATGACATTTACTTATATGGAAACCCGAAATATAATCAAGAAATTAATCCTAAATTCTTAAAAGAGTCGGTCTATAGTATGGTTATCTCTATTGGGTTGACTCAAAAGGATCACTTACAGTTTTAAAGTAAATGTTTTTAAAATAATTATTTACAATTTAAAATAATCAATTAGAAAATAAGCTAATTATATAGGTTCATTTTACGGTAAAATTCATAGATCACTTAAAAGGCTGGCCCAAATGATGTATTCCCTCTCCACTAAAGTTGGAGAACCAAGATGGGCTTCTTTTACTACTGAGAGACCGTTTTTTCGAGAGATGCCTCTCAGGCCCAGTCCATTAGTGTTTAAATCTTACTCTTATTCTATATTTTTCTTTATGGGCCGACCCAATTAGAGTTGGTCTCTCAAAGAGACAGTCTCTCACAAGAATTTGTGTAAAACACAAATTCTTATAAGAGACGGTCTTTTTGAGAGACCATCCCTAAATTGGTAAGTCAATCATCATTTTTTAGTTTAATTAGGTTTTTTAATGGTTGGGCCTGAAAGGCGTCTCTCAATAAGACAAAACTCAATTTTTCTATCACTCTCGACGGTTGGCTCTTTATGAGATTTCCAATCAAAGATCACAAGGTTTAAGATTCGACTTAAAGACCAAGAAATTACATGTAGATATCGTTGAATATCTTAAAGAATCAAGTGGATTGGAACATAAAGGGTATACTTGATTCTATATGTAGGAGCCTAGGAAGGGATAAAAGAAGATACTAAACTTGTTCAACATACCATGATTTCCATAGGTTTATTTTTCTCTTGTCACTCTTCTTCCATATATTTTCATAATCAAGCCAAGCTTTTTCCCGGGCCGAAAATGCTTCTTGGAACAACATTTTCTGGGTTTTCGGCAACACAAACTACCTTAGTTTTCGTTTCACCACATTCGTCTTACCAAACCATAAATACAGGCTCATCGCGAAGCAGAATGTCGAGATTATGTATGATCAAAAATGGTGAGCCTGATGAGAGTGGAGATCTTTATTACCGGAAGAAGATAAAGAATGATCCCGAAAATGCCTTGCTTCTGGCAAATTATGCCCGGTTTTTGAAAGAGGTAAGAAGCATAAACTATGGCAATTAGGGCGATTTACGAAACTAATATGCGATGGGTCGAACACTCGTCTATGCATGTGTGCTAATCTAACACAACTACATTCTTCAAATTTATGTTACACAATAATAAACAAAGATCATCGATTCATAGCCTAGACAGACTCGGATTAGATTCCCAATGATGGAGATTCTCATGCATTTTTGAAGTTTTCTTGTTTGATGTTTTTGTGGCAGGTAAAAGGGGATTTAGGCAAAGCACAAGAGTATTGTGAAAGAGCAATTCTAGCCAAATCCGGAGATGGGAATGTACTATCCCTTTATGGAGAACTCATTTGGCAAATCAACAAGGATGCTCCTCGAGCCGAGCATTACTTTCGACAAGCAGTTCTATTTCATCCCAATAGCAGGTAAACCTGCTGGCTGTTAGAGTCGAGTTAATGCTGATCAATCAAGTTCGTTCAGTCGGGTTTTTGAGTCACGCCACAAATCGAGTCGATTTAGGCACATCTATTTCAGTTTCCTCGTTTGTATCCTATCATATATTCTTATATTTCAGTACTAATGCAAATGCAGTTACATTATGGCATCATATGCAAGATTTCTATGGGATGCTGAAGAAAAAGAAGAGAAATAATCTCAAATTCACAATGAATAAACATAAAACACCAATTTGTTCAATTTAGTCATCTCCCCCATAAGCTACTTTATGTATATCATAAACTACAACTGGTGTACGAAAAAACTCAAAATTTACCCACAACACTTCAATGGCAGACCACTAAAACGAAGTAATTTGTAAGAGTAACGGGACAAACCAGAGTAAGTGCGAATGCAGAGTAATAAGTGAACCGAAAAAGTCTAAAAAGCAAGAACAAGCAAGCCTCACCAAACTATGGACAAACTGCGTCAAGACTTCACATTCGTGTTTTTACTAAGCCAACACTTTGTGGAGGCGAATCCAATTGCACTGTCTCTTTCATGCCGTTAAAACACCTCTTGGTCGATTGTGGGCTTGGGTTGATCTTCGATAACAGGCCCGTCTTCACATGGATCAGATGTTGGGACTTCCTCCTCGGCATGAGCAATAGGAGCAGTGTAACCTGGATTAGAGAGAGATCCTTCGTCCTCAACACCAGCAATAGGTGCGGATTCTGGGTTTGAGGAAAGACCCTCTTGCTCGACGCACGCTATTGGAAGAGACCCGTTTATTGGGGTATCCTGCGATTGAGCAATTTTTGATAGGCGTGTCTTCTCGGAGGGCAGTCTAGGAAGGGACTTCCTCTGAGGCCGCTTTGACGGAACAGGTGAAGGCCCTTTGCTGAGGATTGGATGTGTGACCACTTTTTCATCCAGACTTAAACGTCCAGGTCGATGGATTTGGTCGGCATCTCCTTCACCTTCCACTGATGATAAGTTCTTCTTTCTTCCAAGCTTAGGCGATCTCGGACGTGTAGTTGGTATCTGAGTCAACAGGAAGAACTTGTAAGGATTAAGGACCTTTAATTTGGTATTAGTTAATAATGATAGATATTGAAGAAAAACATCTTTGATGATGAGACCTACATTGCCATGGGAGTGATATAACACATCTCACTAAACTTACCACTATAACCAAACAGGACGTAAAGTTAACACTACTTTTAATATCTTCATAGTCAATGGAAAACTGGAAATTGTACAATGAGATGATGATTAATAAGCCTACAACTTTCGATCACAAAAGTAAATGAGGCCAATAATATA
The DNA here is from genome assembly GCA_019425755.1 of Amaranthus cruentus. NCBI lineage: Eukaryota > Viridiplantae > Streptophyta > Magnoliopsida > Caryophyllales > Amaranthaceae > Amaranthus > Amaranthus cruentus. The sequence goes on from CM033466.1 coordinate 10,418,092, forward strand.
TAAAAGGGTTATCGGTTTTACAAGAAGCCCACATTCTAATACGTCTCTTGGAGAGACCGTCTCTCACAATTTGTGAATTACATGTAGTGACCCTGAGTTTTCCACTTTCCAACGTGATGAACAAACGTATTTTTTATCAACATGGTGACCTTAAGCTTTTGACTTTTTCACTTAGTTGACAAAATGTTAAGTTTTTTGTTAAATTTACGTTATTATTACCCATTATAAAGAGTTTTTTTATTCATAAAAACAAACGTCGAGATTACCACTATAGGCACGTTTTTCAAATATATGTTCGAAATGACTACTTAATTTAACAAAGAACTTAACCTTTAGTTTACCACATGAAAAAGCTTAATGCTCGCGATCACCATGCTAATTTAAAAAAAGGTTTGTCTACCACGTGGAAAAGTCAAAAACTCAGAGTTACCACGTAGAATTTCCCAAACACGAAATTATTATAAAAAAATATGATTTGGTGGGACCGAGTGATGTAGGATAAGGGGAAGGAAGAAGCAACTACAAGATTTTGGGTATCCATTGTTAGTTCAATAAAATGGGCCGAACAATCAAGAGTTAAAAACTTAAATATGCCTTACCTTCTTTAGCTCTTTAGCAGGTGCAGGTTCCTGGTAAAAGCTAGGCATTGGTGTTGCTTTAAAGTTTAAACTCTTTCGGAACATCTTAATTTCCGCCTCTTGATTTTCCTGAAAAAATTGTCATCAGAGACGGTAGCTTGTTTTACAAATTGCCAATTCTCCGTGTAAGAATCAAAATCATAGGCATAAAACAATACATCACCTTGGACTTCGCTTGCAGGGTACTTTTCTCCACTTCTTGTGCATGAATTTTTTCCTCTAGTTTCGTGTAAAACTGTTTAACAAAAGAACAAAACTCAGTCAGCTAAGAACATTTTCAACACAAGTGAATAATCCCTCGGGAATTACAGGGGCAACCACGAACCTCTCTTCTCTTCTCAGCCCGCTCATGACACCTAAAGCTGAAGTCATACGATGGAAGTTTCCCCACTCTGTGGCTCTTCTCGTCAGCTGTAGTGGGGCTTCTGTAAAGTATTTAAGGAAAATTTGACATATAAACTCAGATAAATTATGAGCAATAAAAAATCGGTCTTGGTTAATTTCCGTTAAGGATGTGTGAGATCAAGATTGTTAAGGATACTCTACAGATTCTTCAGTTCTTTCGGTTTTGGAAGTGGGTTCTTTCTTCAAAGGCTTCAATTTGGGCTTGTCCCTGCATAGTTTTAGAAAAGTTAACGCTAAAAAACACAAAATTGCATCACCCCAATGTTATCAAATGGCTCCTACCTACGAGGGTTTGAAGGTTCAGATGTACGCAACCTAACTCTTATTAGTTATAACATAGATGTACGCAATAAAAAAAATTTAAGTCCAAGAAAAGTGCATAAGCTATAGCAGTGAAACCTACACAGTTCCTTCAGAGTGCACAGACGCCGTTTCACTTTTCATCGGCTGCAGGAAAAAGATAATAAGAGTACCAACCATTAGGTAATATGAAGCTGAAAATCAATAAAAGATAAAGGGAAATCATATTATTCTTGAGCAGAAAATCAATAAGAATACCTTGGCTTTTTGAGGGTTACTGGTAGCTGATGCTGGTTTTGTGGCCTTGTTCAGATTACTATTTGTAGCAGGACGGTCGTTAAAAGATCTAGTCTTTACAATAGGCTGTTTAGCACGTGCATTATTAGACACGGTACCATTCGTAGTAGCCTTTACTTCTTTATTAGTAGCATTCTTCTTAACGGATGTTGCCATAGCGTTTTTAACATTCGAAGGCTTCTCGCTTTTCCCCTTCAATCGGCTATTCGGTGGCTGTGGCTCCTTTGTTGCATTAGATTCTGTTGCTTCGACTTCCTACAAACCAACAAATCGTTAATAAGCAGCAAGGCTATTTCGGATTTAGCAATACTGTTAGATTATATAACATATCATGGGGCCTGAACCATCAGCTTAAGCTTTTGGATGAATTGGCGCTTTGACATGATATCAAAGCCAATATGACAAGAGGTCACGGGTTTAAATTTCAATCACCCCTTATTTAAAGTGTCATGTATGAGGAGGATATGTGCTGCATCCACACTTCTAGCCCAAAGGGCTTTCATGTGAGAAGGCGTGTTAGAGTATATAACATATCCTGGGGCTTCAACCATCAACTTAAGCTTTTAGTTGAGTTGTTTTCTTGACAAATACATATAAAAGTAGCCATGAAAGAAGCAATGTACCTCAGATGCTGGAGAAACATTGTTTCCCACTTGCACATCTTCTAAATTGGAAGGATTAACGATTCCATTTCCGTTTGATTCACAATCAGGACCTACACCCACCAATGTGCTGTCTGGGCTTCCATTGACTTCCACCACAATGTCGTCATCCCTAGAGACATAGTGATCATATTGAACACCATTTTGATCGGCAATGCCGACCTTACCAGAGTGAATATCAGTATCAGCATCCATCATTAGCTGCAAGTGAAGATAAAAAATGTTAGTTATAAGCATACATTTGTATGAAAGGTGTGACCATAATCATATCAACAGCATCATGTAGACTTTTAATATCCAATAACAAACATTCCAATACCACAATGTCATTAGGTGGCTCCCTCTTAGGTGGGGTCCAATGTACGCAACATTGCCCATGTTACTGATAACGAAAAAGTTGTTTCCGACTGACCCTTGGCTTAAATAAGACGTGCACATGATTTAAAGAGTCATTTAATATAACAATTTGAAAAACTAGCCTTGCAAAATGTCATTACTAGTTCTACTATTCTATCTCATTTTTCACAATTGTGAATCTCTAGATTTTGGACCAAAGTTGAACTCTTCCTAAAATTTGAAACACAAAAATCTTAGGACCAACATTAAAATTTTCTTAAATCAAATTCTAAAATTAAAATTAAAACTTCCCACCAATATCAAATATACTGGAAAAGCCACCCAAATTTTTGCATCTCAATTCAATTTTGACCCCAAAAAATGCAATCTTTGCATATGAGAATGCACCCTCTATTACCATTTACCACAAATACACATAAAAAGAGAACTTACCCACATTTTTATTTGGCCAAATACATTGTAATAAACTACAATTGCCAATAAAATCAAAAATGTTTCTCCATTACCATCATAAATTGCACCTAATCACATATTCTGCTCAATACCAAAACTAAAACCCAAAAACCTCAATTCCAATAGAAAATTCATCCTTTTAACACATAAAATATGCAACAATTGACAATTAGACAGATCAAAGAAGACAATATATCTACAAGTAAAATGGATCAAAAGAGAAAGTAATCATCTTTACCTGAAAATTCAAATTGTTCTTAAAGTCTATGCTACCCAAAACAGTAAAGAAAATCAACACAAAAAGAACTCAAATCTAATAAACTACCCATCAAAATAAAACTTCAGAACAGTCCATCAACTAGTCAAACAAACCAAAATCATTTCTGGGTCATAGCTTAAACTAAAGTTCATTACAACCCACAAATTACACTAAACTAGTGAATTAAATTCATGCCAATTTAGGTCACAGTACCAAATTCTACTTCAAATCTCAAAAACCATGATGTAAAATCAACAACATAGATCCCAAACCCACTAAGCATATCTCAAATCCAACCCATAAGCATACAACAATTTAGACAAAAAAACCAAGAAACCAAGAAACCAACAAAATCTAACACTAAAAATCAAAACTTGGTACTAAAAAATGAAACTCTAAACACCCGAAAGCAGCATAGAAATTGCATTTTGATTACCTGGGGAATTAAAGTGCCATTAACAAACTCGATCTCAGAAGAAATGGGTAGTGAAGATTTACAGTTTCTGGGTAGATAAAGAAAATTCCAAAACAAAAGGACAAAAACTACAATATTTCAAAGAGATAACTGATAAAAATGTTTTTTTTACTATTTTTTATTTGGGTATTTCAAAGTTTTCTTCTTTTTGTATTATGAAACTGGTTTTTGGGTGTAAGAATATTTGATTTAGGATTCAAAACTAAAAAAAAAAAAAAAGGAGTAAAAAAGCAGTTTTGTTGAATGAGAGTGTGAGTGAAGAGGAGAGAGAATGATGGAAGAAGTGGGGTTATTGGGTTTTTTGAAAATTTAGATTACATACGACACCCACCATTTTCAAATTTCAACAGAAAGGATGAATTTTTTTATTTTTTTTTTGAATAAAACAGAAAGGATGAATTTTTTAAACGGTTTTATTTTTCACTCATTTTCGCCAATATTTTACTCTACTACACCCTTGCAAGTTGTAATAATATATTTCTTTTATGAAAAATTACCTAGATTAATCTAATCTAATATTTTAATGATTTTCCTACAATAATTTTATTTATTGATTAACCATGAATAATCTTAATTTTAGGGGTATTTGCCTAGAGTAAACTTATGTAACTCGATGACCGGCTATAGTAGGTAATTTACCAAAAAAGTAAATTGAAAATTAATATAAAATTAAAGAATAATTTTGAAAATTTACATAAAAAATTCTAAATAATAAAATAAATCATAAATTTTTTTTTAAACATTTTTCCGACATTTTATAATAATTTATCTTTTTTAAAAAAAATAAAACTTTATATAGCAAGTCATTCGGTTACCGGGTTTACTCTATGAAAACGCCCCTCAAAGTTGGGATTATTCAATCAATACTTGGGATTATTGTAGGAAAATCATGAATGTGTTGGATTATTCTAGGTAATTTTTTTTATTTTATTAAATAATTGTTAGTATATGAAGTAGAAGTAAATCATATGTTGAACTTTAAAGTTTTGGTTGAGTTGATTTTCACGATATGATGCTTAATTGCAGACTTATTTAAGCATCAGAGGCTGTATTATTGCATATGTAACCCCATTAAGGGTATGTTTGGCCTAACTTTTGAAATAAATAATTTTGTAGAAATTGTTTCTAGAGAAACATCTTTTAGAAACAAATGTGTTTGGTATCATATTTATAAAGAGTTTTTGGAAAAAAAAAACAATTTGTTTGTTTGGCCCTTTTTTTATGTTTACTTAAAATTATTGTTGTTATGTGATGGAGAAACATATAGCAGCATACACTAAAAAATAGTTGTGTTAAGTCACAAATCATTGATTTTTAGAGAACCAACAAAAAACATATAACATAGACTAAAAAATAATCACTATAATGTTAGAAGGAAAAAAACTCAAATACACTAAGGTAGTATTTGGGAATATAGAATTCATTTGAAAATAGGAAATTAAAATTTGATATTCAAATTCAAAAATTGTAAATGACACCTATAAACATGAAATTTGAAAATTTGAATACTTGACCCATTTTACATTGTTGTTGGAATTCTATGGAATTGACCCAATTTCAACATTTCCAAATTTAAAATTTGTCAAACATAATATTTGAACCAATTCAATATTTGAAATGAATTTCATGTACCAAACATACCATAAAGTAATTGAAAATAAAAATAAATCCCGACAATTTACTATGGGGGTGTTTGATAAATTAGCTTATTGAGCAATTTTAGCTTATTTGGATATAAATAGAGGGTTGGATGGTCAAACCAGCTAAAGATAACGTTTGGTGAATTAGCTGGTTGAAACAACTTATTGATACGAATAAGCTGTTTTTGAACAATCTGCTTATAGCAGCGGGTTCAAAATCAGTTGGTCAAACCAGTTAATAAAATCAACTGGTCAAATCAGCCATTATAATCAGCTATCAGCTATTTGCCAAACACCCTTAATATAAAAAAACATATTTAAATGCGTTAAATAAATTTAAAGATAAAACATATATGAAATTTGATGTAATTTGATCGCATAATATTCAATAAGTGTAGAATTACTTAAGGTTGTGTTTGGGAACTAGCATTTTATTTCAAATTAATGATTTCAATTATGAAATCATGAATGTAGAATTTGAGAATGACAAGGTTTGGAAGGTCATTCTCAAATTCTCATCTTTAAACCATTTTGATAACAATTATAGATTTGACTTAAATCCAAATTTGAAATTCTAGTATTTGCCAAACACTAATTTTGAGTTAAATCTATATTTTCAAATGAGATCCTCATCCCCAAACATAACATAAAATAATTGAGATGTTGGTTGTGATAACAAATGAATAATCACGCAATGAAGTAGAAAATTTTGAATTTTGGAGGAAGATATGGGGAATGAAAAAGATTACCGTAGCTAAGTGGAGAAAATATAGGACTTTTTTAAAATAAAATCAGAAAAATATGGAACTTTTTGAGAAGTTGGGAGGAAAACAATTTATAGCTTCTACTCTTGACCCTAGTAGGAATTATTTTTAGCTTTTTTCAAAATTATTTAACTTTTCAAAAACACAGTTTTTAGCCAAATTTTGGCTTTTCTATTGCAGAAGTTGTTGTAAAAGCTTGGGCAAACACTACTTAAAATACAAACTTCAAGAAAATCGTACATAGGGCTTGAACCTGCGACCTGCTGCCACATGTGAATAAATAATCTCACTTAAATACCATTAAGCTGCAACATTCACATTTGAGTTTTAGAGTTTTACTCTATTTACATAGTTGTCTTTCAAGTTGTTTAATGAGAATCAAGGCGTTTTATTAAACTCGCAACTTCATGTTTCGAATCCCTAATGATGTCATAATAGCAATTAATTTTGCAAATTTTCACTCTATTAATTTTCAATGAATATTTACAAGTTAAAAGATAAAAGTATGTTCTTCATTGAACACTTTTTACGTTTGTTGTTGATGTTTTCATAGAAAATTTTTGTTTGAATTGAGAGAAATTTGTATATGATTTTTCATAAAAATTTACAAGTTAAAAAAAATATATTTGAGATCTGGTTAAAATAGTCTCAATATATAAAGTAACTACTACTATATGGTTTTTATAATTTTTATGAAATGCATTTATATATATGAATTATGAGTCTAAGGCGACCAACCTTATACACGTCCTGTTTTTAGGGCATAGGTCTAATTTATGGATAGCTAATGGATCCATGTTTGGTTTTGGGTCCAAAAAATAAATGGTTCATGAGTTTGGTGGTCTTCGAACTCAAAACATTTCTATAGACTCATTTAATATCTAGACCCGCTTAATCTGTCCCAAACTCATTAGATTTGATCTATTACACAAAATCGAAGTCTATATTTATTTGGACTATATTTAGAATTATATACAACATATGCTCATTTTACTACTAAAAAACCTTTAAAATCTACTAATTAATTTTAAGTTTGAATCATAAAATTAACTCATTCAGGACCCTAAACCCGTCAAACCGAACGAGTTTGGGTTTGGGTCCAAAATTCTCAAATCCTATAGTTCTGGGTCCATGTCGGAGTTTGGATTCACAAAAAATTAAGTAATTTAGGTTTGAATTAAGTTGGACCTGACTCAAACTTGATACATGACCATCCCCTACTTATATATATTGAGCCTTTAGCATGTGCTAAAAAAGTGCAGAAAATATATATATATGATATGAACATCAATAGGAAATAGAAATCGTATTATCAGCCAATGCATTTTTGGCTAATGACTTTTTGACAAGTTTTGTCTTTTGATTTGATGGTTGGTGAAACAAGCTAAATTAGTGTTTAAAAAATAGCTTGTGAAATGTTTTGTTGTAGCTTCATCTTTATTTGGTTCTTGGTTTTTAGTTTTTGAAACCTACTTTTTTCTAATAAATAAGCAATAATATCAAACATCACTAGTACAAAAATGACTTTATGTAACATATATTGGTAACACATTTTGATATCCAACTTCTTAAGAATATTAGGTAACACTTTTGTAACACTTTATCTTTAAGTAACATAATCATGTAACACTTTTAAAATTAGTAACACTTATATGTAACACTTTCAAATGTGGTAGCACTAATATGTAACACTTTAAAATTGGTAACACTTGTATGTAACACTTTAATAATTGGTAACACTTATATGTAACACTTTAAAAATTGGTAACACTAATATGTAACACTTTAAAAATTGGTAACACTTGTATGTAACACTTTAATAATTGGTAACACTTATATGTAACACTTTAAGAATTGGTAACACTAATATGTAACACTTTAAATATTATAAAAATTTTTTTAATATATTATATTATTCAAGCTATGGCAAATTAATTTATCAAAATTTACGATTATATCCAAGATAACATTGAAAGATGTAGATTAAGATTATATACTGTGGTATGTGTTTATAGTTGTTTGCAAACAGGAATATATCCATTTGATTTCATAACAAATCACTAATATCATGTATCTCAGTTGGCAGTGGATGCAAATCAATTTCAGAGGCACTAGGGCACGCTTAATTGATTAAATGATTAAATGAAAAAGTGTTACCTAATATGAAAAATATGTTACCTAATCCTCAACAAAGTGTTACATAAAATAGTTCAAAGTGATACATTATTGAAAAGTGTTACAATAGCTTAATTGATGAGGTGAAAAAGTGATACCTAATTAGAAAAAAGTGTTACAAAAGAAATAATAAGTAACACTATGAAAATGATACATATGCAAAAAAAGTGTTACCTAAAGTTATTTAATATAATACTTTTAAACGTGTTACCATATGCATGTAAAAGTGTTACCTAAGAGAATAGGTAACACCGCCAGATGTAGCACCAAAAATGTGTTACCTTAGGTCTATAGTAACACTTTAAGCACTTTAAGTTACACTTTTTGGGTGTTACCTAAAACCAATTATGTAGTAGTGCATTTTCATTGTGTGTGTGTTATTCATCTCCCACGACGTAGGCTCTTGTCTTAACATTTCTCGAGTGGGGATTCCTTTTGGCCACTGGGTAGGATTGATGATATATAATCTTATAAAATCATGCAGGTATGGTCATAACCAATATTTTAAGGCTTTATTCATTAGCTTATAATTTACCGTAGAAATCTCAAGATATACATTTATAATAAAAAGCTTGATTTTAATTAATAGTTTTAATTCTAAGATATATTGTATACTACTTTAATTTGATTCGTATTTTACCTGTTATTGAATTATTAAACTATAATACTTTTAGATTACTAGCTAGTGCACAAACAAAGAAAAAATGTAAATATATAATATGAATATTGGCATAAATATACTTTTTAATATTAATATTGTTACCAATTATAATAATAATAATAATAATAATAATAATAATAATAATAATAATAATAATAATAATAATAATAATAATAATAATAATATACTTCATACAATGATACAAACCAAGAAACATAACTCAAATTCGTTGTCTGGAAATGTACATATACTATCTTTTAAAAATCCATAAATGTGGCTGACTAGTCGGGCCGGATTCTTAGTTATGGGTCCATGCTTTTGAATTTGTCTTTTTAATTAATTTTTGTATTTAGGTTAAACACATCAATTCTTGTATTAGACGGTTTTATCGTGAGACATACCTCATACATTAATTACATTACCCAATAACAGAACTTTTAGCTAGCTTATTAGCTTCTTATTTTATAGTCGTTTCACCGTGAGACAGACTCATACAAGACGAGCTGTTAAACATAAATGGGATAAACTCTGTATTTACTGTTAACTTGGATGATTAATTGTTGCCAGATCTGCTAATCTATATTATTATCATGCATGCTTATTCCTATTGTAACATTTATAGAGATCTACATTGAATGATCTACATTGAATTTTTTATATCTAATTAATTAATAAAGTTAATATATATAATAATAAGCTCCAAACTTCACAACATGTCTCCACTACAACAAATTTAACTTTTCGCGACATTGAATTTAGTGACATTAAAAATTGTCACTGATTTATATTTTAAGTGTAATAATTATTGATTTTTATTTTGTATTTCACTATAAAGTGATTTAGCGACACTTTATTTGGTCTTTAGTGACATATATAAAATATAATTATTACTATAGTCTATAGTGACATTTATATGATAAATGTCACTAGATTTTATGTCGCAAAAAGTTTTAGTGTGATTTTTTATTATGCTACTAAAGTGTCTAATAAATGTTACTAAATCCTCAATATATACTATTTCATTAGAAATTTGATGTAATACTAATTATATTTAAATTAAATATCGCTAAATATATCCCACTAAAAGTATGTTGATTGTTGTAGTACGCCAATGGGCAAAGACAATTGATCTCAATCAAAAACTCAATCTCGCATAGTTGAAATACAAACTATATCACTCTATTCATATATGGACGAAGCCATAAGGGCTAGGGGCCGGTAAGTCTCGACCCCGCCCGTAGGGGTAGACACGGTTCGATTAAGTTTGCTTTGACACTAAAATCACTAAATCAAAAATTTCGTTCTGTAAAATTTTTAGACCGGATCGGATCAAACTGCACTACGGATTTTTTATTTTTATATTTTTTTCAAATTAATACATGCGTTTGTGCAAATATTTCGCACTTATAATCACCAACTTAAATATAGTAATTTGCAATTGATTTATTGAATCAACATCATTCAAGTATACATTACAATAAAAATAACCACATCTCAAAATACCTAGGTAGTAACCTGTTTTTCTTAAACAACTTATGATTTTCGGTTATAGCACAATTTGCAATTTAGTCGGCTTGAAAAAAGAAAAATGGGGACCAGGCCGAAAATCGTAATTTTTTCAAAAAAAAAACAAACCAATTAACTGTTTAGACCATAGAGCACACCAAATAATAAAATTACAATTAATTTGATTTGATTTGAATTGCGGTTTACCCATAGGTCCATCGTGGTGCTACATTTTCTAAACTTTTGTACATGTACATTTCTTGATATACCTTAATGAGTTTATACTACAAATTAATAAATTAATTTCAAAAACATAGAACAAATTAATAATTAATAATTAAATAATACTCCATAATATGTATTGTACTATTGTCATTACTCATTTATTCTAATTTAGAAGAAAAAATAACATAGTAGACTAGTGGACATTCAGGGAGCAAAAATTGCATGGTATGTTTGATAATGTTTGGAGTCAATACATAACGGTCACTCTTTGATAATTTTGCCCTATTTTGAATATTTTGTGTAATGAAACTCTTTAATGACAACCCATTGATTCGCAAGGCTAAGGTGTATGGGCTAATAACAAATAGGTCATCGACATTGCCAAAAATACTACTGTCTGTCTTTGAACAAACTAAACTATCTATAGGGTCCTTCTCAATCAGTTGTGTCATAGCATGTGTGGGAGTTTGTCTTCAGACTCATTACACATATCCCCATCATCGATTGACCCCGAGAAACTATGATCGCTTATAGGTTACGTCATAACCATGAGTATGTACCTATTCTGTCGTACTAGTCTTCTGTTCTAGACTCTCTCTAAGCTCCTCTTCCTGTTTACCGCGACGGACACACCCGTTACACCCGTTTTTATGAGGATCGCCTAGCTCTAACAAGCAATACAAATTTGAGTATGATTATCAATTACTAAGACTATTATGATGCAACAACATATATAAATATCTACTTAATCAATAAACAACTTATACTCAAACACTTGTAACTGTCAAAAATATTTGAGAATGGCTCAACTCGATTTGATCCAAGTAACCTGCATAAAATTTCAATTAATTATCAAAATTTTTATAAGTGCACAAGAACTGAAATTAAAAGTGACATGAATGATCTACACCTCTCCAAGGAGAACGTGGGAGGGCAAGAGAAGTCGAGAAAGACTTAGGAGAATGTGGGAGGAACAAATTAAAAGTGAAATGAATGATCTACACCTCTCCAAGGACCTGACCAGGGATAGGGCCAGTTGGCGGCGCCTTATCCACGTCCTAGATTACTAAACCCGTCCCTTTTACCCCTAGTTCGTTATTGATTTTGCCTTTTTGTCGCTCTTTACCTTTTTCTTTGATCTTACGTTTGTTTTTGTGCGTATGCTTGTTATTCTATCTATCAACTGCAGGTTCTCTCTCTTGAAGACTGTTCTCGAGTCCGGGGACTCTGTGATCGCACTCTCCTCTATGTGTATGAGTCTGCCATCGTTCTTCCCTCCCCAGACCCTGATCATAATTTTTTATAAACGGGATACACTGGGTATGATGATGATGATTCACAATAACTGAAATTAAACAACTTAAAATATCATATTTAAACTCCCCTAGGATAAACTTAGAAATTGGCAATTAATAGATGAACCATGATCCCTAGAAAGCTTCCCTACCAGCAGAAAGGTGTCCTCAACTAAATCCATAAAGAAGAATGAAACAGAAAAAGGTGCAAATGGGGCTTCTTTCAATCAAATTGTTAGTCATGGTCTCATGGAAAAATTCATACATACCTTATCTTAAAAATTAATTAAGCACTTAATTGTTGATACCATTAAAATGTGAGCAACGTATATAAATTTCTACTACTCAACAGTGAATTCCGATTAATTAACTTAATTAATCCATTTGGCCTAAAAAAAAATTTTTATATGAAACCATTTGTATATGTACCTAAAAAAAAAATTACCTAAAATAATTCAATCTATTTGTGATTTTTCTCCAATAATTCCACCTATTAATTAACCATGAATAATGTCAACTTTGAGGGGTATTTTCCTAAAGTAAACCCGGTGACCGGATGACTTGCTATAGCAAGTTTTATTTTTTTTTAAAAATATAAATTATAATAATATGTCGAAAAAAATGTTAAAAAATATTTTTAAAAAAATTATGATTTTATTATTTAGAAATTTTAATGTAAAATTTTATAATTTTTCTCTAATTTTAAATTAATTTTCAATTTACAGTTACCCTTTAAAGTTGGGATTATTCATGATTAATCAATAGGTGGAATTATTGTAAGAAAATCACGAATAAAATAGATTATTATCGGTAGTTTTTCCTTAAAAAAAATACAAATTAAAAGTTAGTTTTTGAATATGAAAGTTGATTATGTTTGATTAGTCTTCATTAATAAACATATGCCACCTCATTCTTATTCTCTAATTAAATACTCTCATCATTTTCACCCTTTATTTTTTAGATATAAAGTAGAATAAGGAAATAAAAGATTATGTGAAAATCAAATCTAAAATCTTAACTGAAAAAAATAATACTTATTCTAACTGAGATATGATTTAATTTACGTTTTTCACGCTTCATTTGCACAATTTGCGGCGTTTATTATGAATCAACTTTGCATTTAAAAAAGAAAATAATACTATAAATTAACTTTTAAGTTTTATCACATTCAACTGAATCATGTGGTGATTTCTAATATCAAAGTAGTTTACAATAAAGGCAGAATAATTCTAACTCATGCATAATAAATAATATAGTTATATGCGTCTTTTTATTTTTTTCATCTTAAAATTTATTTTTAAAGTGTAATTTTCATACATTTTCGTTTAGATAAAACAAAAATATTTAATATTAAAATATACTTCTACTATATTAAATTACGTATTAAAAATATAGTAAGCATTGAGTTACGAAACAAGTAGTTGACAACAAAAGCAGAGTGATGTAATCAAATTATGAAAAATATATTGATACCATAAGCATAAAAAATATTAAAATTAGGATGATGAATGTTAATTATATATGCTACAAATGTGATATAAATGAATGTTTTGTGGAAACATTATCTTAAAACTGCTCAAAACGACAAATAAGAATATCAAAAGACAATGGAGTAGGACATTTTGCTATAAACTGTTGAAGTATCCATATGTTACCCACATGTGAGTTGCCTTACATCGGAGAAAAAGAAGAGTATGCATCACTTTATAAACTCAAGGAGTAAATCTTACTATCACCAATTGGTTTTAGTAATGAACCTTCTTTGTGTTTATGAGTGTACTACTTCTTCTCCTCCTTGTTAAGGTTGTCCAGGCCCATTTTATAAATTCTATCATAACCTCTTTCCAAACGAATTTAATACCAATGATAGTTTCTATCGTTCACCCATGTCAACGGTCAATTCAATCAGGGGCGCAGTAAAAATTGATAATTTTTGAAGGTTCTGTGCAATTTTCAAATTATGATTTTTTTATTTCATTGTCTTTAATCACTTAACCTATACTACGTAAATTAATATTAAAGCACCCAATTTTTTTATGACTCTATCCGATCGAACATGTTGAATATGCTCAGTTTCTCCGAATTCAACCAAAAAGTCAAGTAAATATTCACCGTAGCAATTTTAATTGAATTTTGAGCTACTTTTTTCTAATAAATAACTCACTACCAACAAATTATAAAATATTTCCTTAATAATTGACTTAAACATCTAGCATAAACAACTGATTTATCATTCCATATTTTCAGCTAATCAAATAACCAACAATTTTAATCAATAGCTCCAACTCTCAGTTATTTGCCAAACATGCCTATGCTTTTGATATGCCCTCTCACACACGAGCCACATGTTTCTTATACCTATTTGAACGAGAGGTAAATAAAATTCAAACCAGTAACCTTTTGAATTTTGTAAAGTATAGTTTGGTGATGTTAGTTAATAAACTTTTTAAAATATGAAAAATGAACTAATTCGGTAATTACTGTGTGTATTTTAGAAGTAAGAGTCAATTAACTGCTTAATCAATCATTAATCCAGCTAATTAACTTCACTTTGTTTGTTGGTCTCTTCTAACTTTATACAAGGGACCCTCTAATTTGTGACTTAAACTCTTGATTATTATTGATAATAATAATAACATCACCCTTTGATTTGACAACATAATGCAACTTCCTAATTAATAAATAGAGAAAAACTTTACATATATAATTATATTAATTCAACATAAAGGGTACACTTTCATTCAAATAATAAATTTGAATAAAAATTCTTTTTCCGTCTCGATTAATAATTCTTAAATTTACTATTTTAATGACACACAAAAACTCATTTATTCTCTATGATAGAATTTAGAAAATGGGCCTGGACAACCCAAACAAGGAGGAGAAGAAGTAGTCTACTCATAACCCCAAAGAAGGTCCACTCATAACCCAAACATGGACACTTCAACAATTCTTTATATTTTATTCCATACGCTTATTTTTTTTCATCTATTTGGATCGTGTCTTATTCCCCAAGAACCTGACTAAAATTTATATATATGCTCCTTTCGTTATTTTATATACATGTCAACTGTTATATAATCATACGTTGATAAAAATTAAATCTTTATAGTAAGTGCGGTATTATTATATTAAAAAATATAATGTGATAATGGTAATTAATAGTATTGAGAATTGGTTAAAAAGATTATGTATGAAAAGATCACTCAATAAATAGTATAATCAAAAATGCTTACATAAAATAAGCAAAAAAAAATTTAAAAATTATTTATTACTCCTACTATTATAAACAATTAACACATTAATACCCAAATGATTATCAATAAAAAATTATTACTAAAAGATCTGAAAATGATCATTAATTTTTTTGTTTGCATAAGTTGCTGAATGTAGTCAGGTCAGTAATAGATTAACTACGAAATTAAAATAATTTTTCAATAATGTTTTATTGCCTTAACTCATTATGATACTAAATTATCAAATAAATAATTTATGAGTAATACGTCAATGAAAATAAATTTTTACTTACGACTCACTTGAATTGAGTGTAAATATATAAGAGAATTAATAAAACCAAAGTAGGAAAACAAAGTTAATATGATAGATAATTAAAGGAACTTAATTGTTAAAGAGGTAAAAGAACTGGTTAGAAAATAATGAAAAATGGATAAAATAGCAATTATAACTCTCTTATTTGGGGTATAAATTTACCTTAGAGGAGGGTGGGATAATTATTTCCCGCCAAATGTAGGAAATCATCATCCTTTTTTATTCAACATTTTTACTTTACTCTCATTCTACGTCTTTCACAATTATTTCATGTTGTTTTTGGAAACAAGTGTTTCACTTCAATCTTTAGATTTCAATTATAAAATCATAAATAAAGAATTTGAAAATGATAAGGTTTGAGATATCATTCTCAAATTCTCAACTTTAAGTACCTTAAAAATAATGGTGGAATTGATCCATATATAATTTGTCAAACAATAAATTTGAGCCAAATCCATACTTCTAAATGAAATTATCGTTCCCAAATGTAGCATCAATTACTTTATTTGCATTTATATATATCGTTTTTCCATTAGTTTAACTTTTTTACCTTCATAAATATTCACCCCAATTCAAGCTCGAAATGTGTTTACCAATGCTTAAAAGATAACGTGTATCATAATTCATAATTATTTACGATAAAAAATAAAGTTGATAGGCTAGCAAATATTCAAAAGATCTTTTTTGCATATGCTAAATGTTGCATAAGTAGAAAAGAAAAGGAACAAGATCAAAAATTTTGTTATAGTCTCAAGTATAGATATTGTTTCTTCATTAACATATCATATGAAAAATAAAAGATAAAGTCTCTATTATATATAACTAACTAATATCAATTTGGTTTACAGGGCCGATCCTAGGGGTGGTCAACAGGGGCTGTCGACCTGGTTTTCATGTCAAAAAAGCTAAATTAACGATTGTTGAAGGGTCTATATAGATGATACATTGCAAAGAAAAAGAGTCGTAATGTGTTATTTCGCCCTAGGCCCTAAAATATCTAGGGGCGACCTTATTGGTAATTTATTTTAAAAAAATATAATAATAATTAATACATTTGCATGAGAGTTTAGCACATATCCAAAGCACATGGGGTGCAACGTCATTACATGATTAACTCATTGTCCCATATTTAAAAAAATAAAAAAATAAAAAATAATAATAATAATAATAAAAGAATAAAAAATTTCGAAGTAGAAAATTTGGAGTCTACTCTTTTTATGATTTAGACTATTATATTGTTGGAAGTTGAAGCACAAGATTCCAACGTAGAAAATCCAATTTGCACCGACGGTGTTTTATGTAATTATACTAACTTGACATTCACCTTTAATATCTTAACTCAATTATTGTTATTTATTTGTACTACTTATGTAAATAAATAAAAATAATTTGTTTAATATAATAAAGATGTTCTAATTTTTCAGGTTGATTTTATTTATATGCGGTTTATTTATCTCCCACGACGCAGGAACTTTTCTCTTAAAGTTTTCGAGTCGAGGGACTCCTTTTGACCACGCTCTTCCTTAAGTGTATGAGTTGCCGTCATCCTTCCCTCCCTAGATTCTGTCCATAGTTTTCTATGAGCATGATACACTAGATAAGATGATGATGATGTTCTTATTTTTTAGGTGTTAATCAAATGGACATAGTAATCGAATAACTTATGTTTCAGTCATATCTTAATTAGATAACATATTTAATATGTATAATTTTAAAAACAAAAAAATACCGTAAATAATACAAGTTAGAATGATTTACATTTGATAATACCAAAATTTGTTTAAAAATGAATGATGTTAAATCAGGGGTATATTTGGTTGGAATAATACTAACATTTGTTTATACTGGGCTATTTGATAAAAAAAAAAAAGGTATATCAATGCATGGTTAAACAAAATTTTATATTATTCTAGGACAATACACCTTTAAATTGGTAATATTCATAGTTAATTAAAAATTAGTGTTATTGTTAATTTTTACAATTAAAAAATTATTCAACTTTCATTTTAGAAAAATAACATATTGCAAATTTGTTTTGTGTTGATTTGTTGATGAGAACCATCAAAAGTCTTTATGTATATTTAATGTGCATAATTTTTTAATGTAACATGTAAAGTGTGCACATACATATTAATTTAATATTTAAGAAAAATAAGATAAGTAGATTAGAACAATTGCATATTGTGTTGTCCAACATTAATTAACAATGTTTTTTTAGGCAATACCCTATAATCAGGGTAAGAAGCCAATTTCAAACATCCAAGGAAATTCTTCAATGATTAAATACACCTTTTAATTTTTTATTATTAGGGTAATCATATTTACATCTCTGGGTTTGCACATAAATATTACTCCACAAATTCCCTTTATTATTATTAATTTTCACTTTTCAAGCGAATCAAATATAGAACTTGGAAAAAAAAAATTAATAATTTTATATAATTATTTTAACTTTCCAAGAAATAATAAATACTAAACAAATAAAATACAATTATATTTTTAAATTTTCAAAGCAAAAATAATATTAAATTACATAAACAAAATACAACGTGTTTCTTATATACGACCCTTAAGGTTTATATATTATTTTCCTTATTATTATTTCAAAACTAACACTTCCTCTTAACTTTTTTTAGGTAGCATTAAAGTGAAAGTGAAACACAAGTGCATACAAATTAAAGTGATGTAAATGTTATTGACAATTTCAAAATTATTCTTGCTTATAATAATAATAATAATAATAATAATAATAATAATAATAATAATAATATGATGATGATGATAATAATAATAATAAAAATGCGCTCGGCTTGTTAGCAAGGATTGGTTCGTTCTCACTGAGCAACTCCGGCAACACCAAGTCTAGGACATATATTTTTCAGAGACAAGCTTTTTGTATTCAAAAGGGTGGGGGGCTCAGCTTGTTGCTCGACTCCCAACCAACTTCTTGTAAAAGTCTCTTTTGATGATATGAAATACGATTATAAAAAAAAATAATAACAATAAAAATAATAATAATTTAATAATAATAATATAGTAGTAATAATAATAATAATAATGGGTTATTAAAAGAAAAAAAAAGAAATAATAACTTATGTTATTAATAATAAATAAAGTATCATTAATTTTGTTTAGTAGAGGTGATATATCAATATTGTCCTTGTTTTAAGAGTTTGATGGCGGATCACACAAATAAAGAAGTGAGGATAATAATTAAAGCAACTATAAAAGGAAGGTGTGCATGTACTTATAGAATTGTCAAATAAGGAAAATTATGCTAGTAAAAAATGTGAAAGAAATAGTATTATTGTAAATTAAGACCCTATTTACTTTATGTGATTTTACTAATTCAAGTGATTTTTAATGATTGGAATTAAATTATCAAAAATGATTTCTATTGATCAAAATCAATTTATATTGATTGTAACTGACTTTTAGTGATTGAAAATAAGTTTTACTGATAGTAATTGATGTTTGGAAAATTTACGTAGAATAATTCAACCTATTCGTGATTTTCCTACAATAATCCCATCTATTGATTAACCATGAATAATTCCAACGTTAAGGGGTATTTGACAAGAGTAAACTTGGATAACCCGATGACCTGCTATAATAGGTAATTCACCAAAAAAGTAAACTGAAAATCAATTTAAAATTAGACAAAACTTTTGAAATTTTACATAAAAAATTCTAAATAATAAAAAAATCATAATTTTTTTGAACATTTTTTAATATTTTTTTCGACATTTTATTTTAATTTATCATTTTTTTTTAAAAAATAAAAGTTGCTTAGCAAGTTATCCGGTCACCGGGTTTACTCTAGGAAAATATCCCTCAAATTTGGAATTATTCATGGTTAATCGATAGGAGGAATTATTGTAGGAAAATCACGAATATGTTGGATTATTCTAAGTGATTTTTCCTTGATTTTTTACTTATTTTAACTGATTTTTATTGATTGGAACTAAGTTTTCTGATTAAAATTAATTTTTGTTGATTAAAATTAATTTTTACTAATTACTTATAAATTTGTAAGGCGAATTAAACAAGATTTAACAAAATACTCACCTCTTTAACTTTTAAAAATCATGTATTGCATAACCATTGAAGGTGGTTTTTATTTCATTTTTTTTAAAAGGTTCGATTCACATGACCAAGTCCACCTCCCCTCCTTGCGTACAGCTGCCCTTATAGGAATTCCACAACATAAAAGATAAAATTTGAAACAATATCTAAGTCACATAATTTTAAGACTATTTAACATTATAAGAAAAAGAGGCAGAAAAACAAAACTATAATGTTCTCATTCTAAAAAACTCATAATAATCGACCGCTCTTAATACCTGATAATTGGACCGCTCTTGATAACAACGGCCCATTATTATACTGAGTCAACAATAGTCAGGTCAGCAATCGACCACTGTTATTAAGAGCGGCCGATTATTGAGCTGACTTTTGTTGACTCAGATTAAGTAATGGACTGCTGTTACTAAGAGCGAACATACTCCAAACCTTAGCATTAGGAAAAAAGTGATTATCTTGAAAAATAGTTTCAATAGTTGGCTATAATGTAATTTTTTTATCTAATTTTACTTATGTGTTTCAAATTTTCGAATGTAAAATTTGCAAATTTTTTTGACTTCGAAAATATAGTATTCTTAACAATTAGCAGTCTCATGACGTGTGGCCCATAAATGAAGTAAGTAGAATCTAATGGACAAGTGCTTATTCATTTTAGGCTTTGGCTTCAAGGTTTAACCGAAGTGCACTTAGGGGTGTTTGACAAATTAGCTTATTGAGCAATTTTAGCTTATTTGGATATAAATAGAGGGTTGGGTGTCAAACCAGCTAAAGATAGTGTTTGGTGAATTAGCTGGTTGAAACAGCTTATTGATACGAATAAGTTGTTTTTGAACAAGCTGCTTATAGCAGCGGGTTCAAGCGGGTTCAAATCAGTTGGTCAAACCAGTTAATAAAATCGGCTGGTCACTATAATCAGCTATCAGCTATCAGCTATTTGCTAAACACCCTCTTAGGCTTAATCTGAGTACTAAATTACTTGTCCCAAGCTTTTCTATATCCAAATTCCATTATGATATGTATGAGAAGAATGATTTTATTATTTAACTAATTTAGAGTTTGACAAATTTTTTCACGCTCTTTTTTATGGGTATGAGTCCAGAAACATATTTTTGATTAAAAAATAGCTCTTACTACACAATCTGAACTTTATAATAACAAAAAGGTTATTTCTGATTGATTCACCGTACCCTTGATTGCAAACAAATTTGGAATCTCACATTCCATTACAACAAGTATAACCATATAGGAAAAAAACAATCCGTTAAATCATGGGTGTATCTAGCAGTTAAAGGCTTGCCTTTTCACCCTTATGACAAGGGTTCGATTCTGGATTACTTCCTCAGTCCCCCTTGGCTATACAGGATTCTACTGCCTTACCTCCAATCAAAAACCAAGCTTACATAGCATGAACAGAAGTGTACATGATCTTTATCAATAAGATTTTGCAAGTGTTCAACTTACTATCATATTTCTCTGATTCTTCAATCTAATGTCTTAAATTCCT
Organism: Amaranthus cruentus; assembly: GCA_019425755.1. Classification (NCBI taxonomy): domain Eukaryota; kingdom Viridiplantae; phylum Streptophyta; class Magnoliopsida; order Caryophyllales; family Amaranthaceae; genus Amaranthus; species Amaranthus cruentus. Next base: position 10,439,340 of record CM033466.1, read on the forward strand.
TCCGCCATTAACATGGTGTCGAGGTCCTTAACATGGTATCATAAGCCAGTGTAACAAGAGATAATGGGTTCGAATCTCAACCACTCATTTAAAGTGAAATATTTAGCGCCATGTATAAGGAAGACTTGTGCTGCATCCATACTTCTAGTCCAAAGGGTTCTCATGTGAGGGCCTCAGGGGGCATGTTAGAGTTAGAGTATATAACATATCCTGACGCCTCAACCATCAGCTTAAGCTTTTGGTTGAGTTGATTCCTTGACAAGCTGGGACTATATCACATGAGAGATACCTTATCAGGACTTTCAAGCCTTTATGCATGTATACTAAAGCACAAAAGTTAACAAAGAGTAAACAGATCTTTGTGAATACACAATGCAATAACTAGTTATAAGTAAAAACATGTTTAATCTTTAAATTATTTGATTGTTAAATTTGGATAAAATTCCTGGTTTCAACCCACAAATGTTGTGTCATCTAAATTAAAATAACAAAATAAAGTCTGAAAAATTTTATTTCTGAGATACTGTTAGACTATTAAGTTATAGGTAACTAACTACAAGAAGATGAAACCACATACATGATCTTACAACGATCGTTGAACGAGCATCATTAGCTATCTTGGTCCCGAAAGCTGAACATCAGAAAGTATAGACGAACAGCCAGTCACAGTGTTTTGAGAGAACCCTGCAATCGTCGAGGTAGACAATGGAGGCTCAGGCACAGGGCAGATCCCTTCAAGCATTTGCACGACTGTCGTCATAGGCGGTCTCATCGACATATCTTCTTGTATGCACCACAATGCAACCTTGATTGCTATTCTCACACTCGTGTTATTAGGATCACAATTTAGGCTCGAGTCAAGGATTTCCTCGATCTTCCCTTCGTTCATCATCTTGAAAGTATAGGCCGGGAAATAGGACTTATCAAAAGGAAGTGAAGGGTCGTAGTTTTTCCTTCCTCCGATGATCTCAAGCAACACCATTCCGTAGCTGTAAACATCGCTCTTTTCTGAGATCGCATAGTTGGTTATCCATTCGGGTGCTAGATAACCACGAGTTCCACGAAGTGTGGTGAAAACATGGCTTTGCTCGCGTGTCATCAACTTGGCTAACCCAAAATCCGAAACTTTAGCCACAAAGTGTTCATCTAGAAGCACATTTTCGGGCTTTATGTCACAATGTACAATCTTCACTTCACAATCCTCGTGAAGATATGCTAGCCCTTTTGCTGTACCAACCGCGATACTAAACCTTGTGGGCCAATCCAAAACACAACCATTATCGTCATTTCTTCGAAAAATCCATTTGTCCAAAGACCCGTTTGCCATGTACTCGTAAACTAAAAGTCGGTGGCTTCCTTCTGTACAAAAACCCTTCAGTCTAACAAGATGAATGTGATGAACGCTGCCTATGATACTAATTTCAGCTCGAAACTCCTTTTTCCCTTGACCAACCCCTTCGAGTTTCTTCACTGCGAGTGAAGTCCCGTCTGCTAGTTGGCCTTGATAAACCGATCCAAATCCTCCTTGACCCAACTTGAGCGAGAAATTGTCCGTTGCTTCCTGAAGGGTCTTGTAGCTGTATCTAACTGGCAAACCCGACAAAGACTCGAAGAAACTATCATCTTCTGACGTATCTAGAGGAGACCGTACAACTTCCTTCTTTTTCGAGTAATATATGTATCCTCGATATCCCATTACCACAACTACCAGTAAAGTCGAGATGACTATGGCAACGATGATTGGCAAGTGCTTATGATTGCTTCCACCATTTCCTTCTCCGACACGTCTATTTTTAGAAACTTTAACATAGACAGAGTATTTAGAGGAAGGATCAGAAATAAAGCTTCCCAACCAATCAAACAGAAAACAGTTGCCTGATATTCTATCAAAGATCAGCCCAAGACATGTGCAATTAGAAGCACAGGAAGCCTGGCAGCCATTGATATTAGTTTTCACAAATGGCTGAGCGAACTTCATTGCAAAGTAGCTAAGCCCATCCCCAGCATTGACAAGATCAAAACTCTCGTTTGGATTTCGACATGGAGCCAAGATGCTAGTATTACAACCCCGAGAAACTAGTCCTGAAGGGCACCGACACCTACTACTAGAACACGCGAAGTATGCCTCACAAGGCTCGGGTGTTCCACATGGATCACTTGGTATTCTCACTGAGGAAGGAATCTTCGATGGGCCATTGTCGAGGTTATAAAAGGCCAAAAATCCATCATTCCGTAAAACTACAATCCAAGTTGAATTCCTACCAATCGAATTAGACGAAAACACAAATTGCCATAGCAAATTCTTTCTTTGATTATAAAACTTCCATGAATTCGACTCAATCATCGCTGAACGAATCACCCCATCGTCCTGGTTGATAATCTTCCTAACATCCTTTCTCATAGACCAATACACCTGGGGTGTCCTATATTCAGCCGAAAGAATCATATCACCGGACCTTATCTCGAGCATGTATGTTAAGTTACTCCTAGGACTAGGATCACTTAAAAGTTGCATACCTTGTACAAAATCCTGTTTTGAAAACAGGGTATTTGTAGGATACCTAAAACTCTCCCAAACTTTAGCATTATTATCACTCCCAAGGAACACCAAGTTCCCAGTATCCAGCAATTGAACTGCAAAAACCGGTTTTCCGCCTGTATCAGGCTCCCAAACCGACATTCCTCCTCTTTTGAGGGACACACTACCATTCGTATCGAACACAATTTGATCCGAGTTCCCAACTGGGGATGCTCGATTGGCGGTCCACACAACCGTGGAACTTTCTTGGTGCAAGATGACTAGTAGGAATAGGTTAGCTTCACTATTAGTGGGTTGGAACCCAAATGCAAATCTAGACTTGTTTGACAAGAGAAACAACCCATTGTTATCGACGAAACCCATTCGAGAGGCATGGAAACCAGGCTTTATGGTGCCAATTTGTTGGCTAAGAGAAGTACAAACTTGGGATAATGCAAAGAGAACAATCAAATATAGTAGGTGTTTCACATGATTCAAACCCCAATTTCCCATAGCTTGACAGGAACAAAGTTACAGCACAAGAACTGAGAAAGGACTATTATAACATGACCTATGTAACTCGGACTGATATCGGATACTGGTACGTGTCCAAGTGTTGGATATATCTAAATATTCAATTATTACCTAAAACGAAGTGTATAAGTGTCATACTAATTTCAGAGCATCAAGGATCGAATACGGTTACGTAAAAATGAAGAGTTTACCTGAAAATTTTCTTAGGCACTTAATCAGAAACCTTTACCATCTTCTTGAACTGATCATACTCCCTCCATTTATTTTCATATGCTTTTCTTGAATATTAGTGTCAAATTTTGACTATGATTTCTCATCGAAATGTATAAGCCAACATATTCATGTGGGATCTTGATTGGTTGGTCTGAATATATACTTTCTAAAATATAAGTTTTTGGAATTTTTATTTAATATGCAGGGACTAAAGTAAAGCTTAATCAAATATTAGAACTTGAACAAGATTTTTTGGTGAGTAATTTAAGAATAGAAAAGTGAAAATCACATCAAAAGAAGACTTGAATAACACCAAGTTATCAACAACAAAGCAAAAAATTTCATCTTCTTGGAAAATAAAATAGAAAATTTGATTAGAAAAGATAAACAATTACATGAATAATTAAATGAATGGAGTCAATTTAAACAATATGAAAGTGGACAATTAAGTCAAAGAAAGAGATGGACCACCTTGCCATCCATAGAAATTAAATGCCAATATAGAAACATCCCCAACAAGTAATCCTCCATTTTTTTTCTTACATAGTACTCTCTCGGCCCCTTTTTATTGTCCACTTTGAGTTAGACACGAATTTTAAGAAAATAATAATTGAGGTATTTTAAGTGATTATAATAATTGTAAAGGTGATAGTTGAGGTATTTAAATGATTATATTGAGGTATTTTAAATAATATAAATGGGGGTATTAATATATTATGGTTTTTACTTGTGTGAACATAGGGTATTTAGGTAAAAAATCTTTGCCAAAAATACAAAGTGGACAATTTGGGTGAACTGACCAAATAAGGAAAGTGGACAATAAAAAAGAATTGGAGAGAGTATATATTATATATTATTACTTTCGTTTCATAAAAAAGTTCTCGTGTGTCATTTTTGGTGTTTTATTTGTTGTTCTTATAAAAAATCTTTCTATTTATATCACATATTTTGGACAATATAACTTTGTTCATCCTTAATTTAATATTTTAATAATATTTATGGTTCTCTATCTTTGACTAACTTTATTTCAACATTTTTATATTTCTCTTGATCTCCACATGTTTTCTACTAGCTTTATAAAGATATATTTTTTATTAGTTATGATCTCCATATTTTTTTTCCACTAAATTTCTTTTGATATTTTTTAATGTTTGTGCTCACTTTTCCTCAATTAAATTTATTATTCAATAAAATAATATCACAAAATTCTTGTATGTGACGGTCTTACCGTGAGACACGCTTCATACTTGGGTTAAATAACCCAATAATAGAAACTTTTAGGCTTTTAGCTTATGGGCTTCTAATTTTACAGTCATCTCACCGTAAGACAGTCTCTCATATAAGACGGGTTATAATAATTATATACTATCTTATGCTAAACCAAGATACTCCTATATAATTTAGAATGACTGTAGCTTGGAAGCACTCCTACCCTACATATAACATACCCCATAACCCAAAAAACAAACTTTAAGAAAATTTATGATATTGCTTCTGATTTAGAAGAGAAAATCAGACAAGTGGAGATTTATTATGTGTATGGGCAGGCTGGACGGGAATCATGATCAAATGGCTAACCTTCAATATATCCACTTAAGTACCACTTTAATACTTTCTCCGTTTCATAATACCTGCTACATTTAACTTTTTTACGCAATTCAATGTAATATTTTGTTCATTTATATGTCGAATTATACACATTTAAACATTATAAAAAGTTTATATTATGAAAGTATGTAATTAGACGATTCAAACAACATCTCACTTGACTATATTATTACTTACATATTACCCGTAATATATAAAATAAACTTAAACGATAAATAGTGCCCAAAAACAAAACATAGCAAGTATTTCGGAACGGAGGAAGTATTTGACCATTTCTTGCTTTTGAGTAGTTATTTATAAAAACACCACTTTTGAGAATCTTATGAATCATGAACAAATGGCCCCTTCGGACTAGGGTGGGAAAGGTAGGTAGTGTAGGGAGCTATAAGAGGCTTAGGTTAGTCTAGAGTAAGGTAGAGGGCTACAAGGCCATTAGGGTATGTAGGGTAGTGTATAAGGCCTTTAGGGAAGGTTAGGATAGTGGGCTATATGGCCATAAGGTAAGGGACTATAAGGCCCGTACGGAGGGTAGTGGGCAATAAGGCCCTTAGAGTAGTTTGTAGGGTAGGCCATTATAGTAAAGTAGTCTGGGTAAAGAAAAATTATTCTGAATAATGCAACATATTGCCCATTCTTTGCTAATAATATCATAATCTATTCGCTATGATTTTGTATTCTATTTTGCGTAGGATGTGTTGCTTGTTGTCCATCACTACTCTTAGCCTTATACTTCCTTCGTTCCATAATACTTGCTACCGAGTGTGACATGTTGTGTAAGAAAATGTCACTATCAGTAGCAAGTTTTATGAAACGGAAGAAGTATATACTCCATACCTATATTATTTGTAAGCATATAGACAAGTGTATTAAGTGTAATACTCTTGTAATCCTCAAGATAGTGTGATTAATCTAGTTAGAGTTGAAAAGGCAAAAAAATTAGGGTTTTTAGGGCGAAATTGAGGGTTTTAATTTCCCTTGTAATTTCTATAGATTTTCATTTTCCATAGTTAGAGTTGGATTAGTACATTGCAATCAAGAACTTTAATCAATAAATTGTTTTTATTTCTTTGGGTGGGGTTTAATAGTTAATATAAATTTGATTTAGGAATTTCCCTACCTTATAATTCTTAGAATGTTAAATTCTTTTTCATTTTGCAATCTTTTCATTCTTTGTTTCTAGAATCTTCAAAGATAGAGCATTTGCTCTACCAAATTATTGTGAGAGACCGTATTTAAAAGAGAGGGCCTCAATTGGGCCGGCCCATTAGATTTTTATAAAATACAATTATGTGTGCTCAGTGCTCTAACATAAACACACTCTTAATTTACACCCTTATGCGCATTCAAGTGACCATAACTCTAACAGTAAATTTTATTGCTAATTGTCATAAAAAGTGTATAATGATTAATTTTTTAGGCCAATATAATGAAATTGTGAACTCAAAAGGCGAATGTTTTCCGATCTTACTACAAGCATCATCTCCATTGAATATAATGAAATTGTGAATTCAAAAGCGTATAATGATTAATTTTTTAGGCCAATATAATGTTTTCCAATAATTATTATAGCCCTAAAAACCCTAATTTTGTTGCCTTCTCAACTCTAACAAGATTAATCGCACTATCTTGAGGATTACAAGAGTATATATAAGGCTAAGAGTTGTGACGCTCGACTTGCACCATGGATAAGTACCCACGATTTGCATATCCAACAAGAGTAGCATCTTGCTTTCATCGAATATAACGATGATGTCATAGTTATGATGACTAATGTTTATATCTTTGAATTTACTATTTTCTAATTATTTATAAAATCTTTTCATTTTTATTTATTAAATAACTACTCCTATTATTTAATGTATTGGATATTTTGAGATGGTCAAATCATAATATATATTTTGTCCTTTGTTGTGATTTACGTGTCATGAACTTAATTTTTAGAGAGACTTGCGTGCACAATGCAAAATATAATATGATATATGTAATGTATTTAACTATTCAAAATGAAATGAAATATAATTATAATTTTAAAATTTTCATTTCTTTGTTTATACAAATATGTCAAAAAATTAAATAAACCCGTGTTACACGGCCACTGTGGCACTATTTAGTATATTCATGGTTAATCAATAGGTGTGATTATTGTAGGAAAATCATAAAAGAGTTGGATTATTATAAGTAAATTTTCTTTTTTACAATTATTTAAAAAAAGTTCAATTTTATTTATTAAATAAATATTATTAAATGTATCGGATAATGTGAGATGGTTAAAGTATAATACTCCCTCTTATTCAGCATATGTGTCCTATTTCTATATTGAGTTAAGTCACCTTAAATGTCTCATTTTTATTTTGAGTACCTTCTTTTTACCACAATTAGACTCTCTCCTACACATGTGGTCCCACTTGACTATAAATTACACTTTCTCCCTAACACATGTGTTAAAACTTACTATAAATTGAACTCTCTCTCCTACACATGTGGTCTTATTTGACTACCTAAAAATTGGTGAAAAGTCAAATGGGACACACATACGATGAATAGGAGGGAGTATAATTTTTGTCTTTAGTTGTGTTTTATCTATCATGAACAAAATTTTCACATTGACCTACGCGCAATAGGCAAAATATAAAATATAAGTATAATGTAAAATTTTAAATTTTTAATAAAAATATGTCAAAAAATTTAATAAACCCGTGCATCGAATTTCCAACGCCACTATGGCACTATCTAGTATATTAATTCCCACCGCAACTATGGCACTATCTAGTATATTAATATAAAAGAAAATCATGCATTATCAAAGATTTACGTTCTTTGTTCTTTATTTACGTTCTTTTCTCATTTGCCTTTGTTTAATCCATTTCTTGCAATGGTTTCCATTGGTGAACTCCATCTCTTTCATTCAATGGATAGAGAAATCTTTGCAAGGCTTGTTATCACATTAAAAAGACCACATTCCCCAACCTTATTGATCATGGCCTTATTTCTATGGCTTGAGAATGTAAAACAATGTAAAATTATACACAATTTATCAAAGATTTCAAATAATCTTCTTGATTCCATAGCATATGAAGGTGCTTTATGTATCAATTGTCTTGAATCAAAAAGACCCGGAATTCTTGGTGGTACCCTAATTTTTTTCTCAAGAATTATAGGTCAAGAAATTACTTTAAAAGCAATTTCACAATCAAAATCATCATACAATCTATTAATTTTAATGTAATTAAGAAAAAGGGAAAGTTGAATGTGAGCATGCCATTTGTCTTTTTTTCATTGGATGGTGTTAATGAAATTGATTTATTTGCATTTTTTTTACTTTTCATATTTACACGTTTGCATTTTTTGGAAAAATTTATACATTAATGAATGCAATAAATCATAATTATTCCAATTACACTGTTATATATAAATGTATAATTTAGAAACTTATACAGAAAAATAGATAAAAATAAAAATACACTGGTAGAAAATTATATTGCAAAATAAATTACTTTCATTACAATTATATTGCAATTCAATAAATTATTAAAAGTATATAATTCTTCTATTTTCCAGGAATAGTTATTAATTGATTATTAAATTCAGTCATTTACATTGTCAAACTACCATAATAATAAATTTGAATTTTAGGAAAAATGTATAAAATATTGAACCAAATGATAATTATGGAAATAAATAAATTAATGCAAAAAAATCAATCAACTTCAGTCAGGGTGTAGGCAATCAGACTATCTTAGCTACCAAATTGAGTGCAATAAAAATCAATCAACTAAAAATATTGTCTGCTTTTTTGTAATTCAATTATTCTTTTATGAAAAAAAAATGTATAAACACTTTTATGGATGTAAACACTTTTATGGATGAAATTACAATATAAATAGCCACATATGGCCCCAATTGTTTGCTCATACTATTTCTATTCTCTGAATTTTTAGTGTTGTTTAATAGTATTTTATAGAATAACCAATTAGTTTAATTACATTCAAGAAATTCATGGTGAGATGGGAACATGGAATATTAATGACTATTAATAAAAATCAAGGACAAACAGTATCTCATGTTGGTCTATTCCTACCTTAGCCTGTTTTTAGTCATGAACAATTTTACGACGCCATTTCTAGAGTGACTAGAAGGAAAAGACGAAGAATTCTCATATGCGACAAGGATGGTGAAATATGCTATCGTACTGAGAATGTAGTATATATATTGATGTGTTTCAAAACCTATAAATTTTTGATTAACAACGTATATTGAGTTTCTTTATATTTAATTCTTTTAATTACAATATATATGAGTAAATACTTATTACCCACCTTCATATAATATTTGTATTATACTAAAATTTCATTAAAATATTAACGTAAGTAAAATCCGTGCATTGCACGGATTTTTATACTATTATACTGTAATTAGTGGTGTAAAGTTTTATTTAAGTGAAATTCGTGCATGGGTTTTTACCGATATTTTGTTACAAACTTTAAAAATCCCATCAAATTTTGATTATCATAAACCTCTTAGTCTTCTTGATTTTCCGGACAAAACATTTGGTTTCGTTGAAATCTATGTTTTACCCATATATCATATAATTCCAAGTAAAGGAATTTGGTGTTGGAACCCCAAATATGAAGCACCCATTGATGATAGAACACTTTTTCTAACATTTTCAAGAGGTTTTCCTGTCTCAGAAATGGAAGCAAAAATGTTCTTTACACAAATATGTGGAGATTGTATTGAGAATTTTGAATTGGAATTAAGCAAAAAATGATCCAAATGTTCAATATTTGTATGCTCAAATCGAGTTGAAATGCGTTTCATACATGGATCAAATTATGAATGGAAAATACATTGCTAAGTTTCTAACTAATAAAGGAAATTGCATTTGGGTTAGAAAATTTCGGCGACCACGTGATCATCGCTAAAATTAAGGTAATTAATATTAACTTGTATTAATCATAGAGTAGAATTTTGTTAAGTAATAGGAGCATGAGTTATTATTTATTAGTCCTTTTTTGATAGAGTTATATAAATATCAACAACAAAAAAACATCAAAGAAATATATTATTCTTTATGCCTTACAACTAGTCTCTTAAGAGACTGTCTTTCTAAAAGACGTCTCTCAGCCCAGCCCATTAAAATTTAATTAAAATAAAAAATGACAATGGGCTGACTAAATTAGGGATGGTCTCTCAAAGAGACCGACCGTCTCTCACAAGAATTTTTCTATGCCTTAAGTTTATAGGCGTCCATTTTATGTTTTGGTCTACGGCCCAAAAATTGATGTATGTCAGCATATTGACGAAGAGATACGAGGTTCAAACACTTTATAAGCAAAGGAGATATATATAATCTTAAAACCATATGACAATGGAAAAAAGGATTCCAATAGCTTATACCGTGTGCTCTTTGAGTATTGTATACAAGAACCCCTTAAGGTTGATCAACAATGAGAGAATTGATCAAAATCCCCAAACCTATTACTAAACCTTAAGAATGTATTTGTGGCTCTCGACTCAATCCCATAATTGCTATTTACAAAATGATCTTACATAATAATTGTACAAGGATGTACAATAGCCTTATATAGGCTTTGGAACCTGGAGAGATAAGATATGAATGCCCAAGAACTCAAATATAAATTGTCGCATAAAATAGAAAACCCCGATAATTCGCTCGACCGGTCGAGCAAACATATAGGTTGAGCGAGCTGGTCGAGCAAGAGATCCATATGGAGACAGGAGGTTCTGATCTCTTGCTCGACTAGTCGAGCACATCTTCTTGGGTCGAGCCTAGGTCGAGCGACCATCAGGTGCTTCAGAACAAAGTTCCACACTTATCATATACTTCCCATAACATCCACATATCATCTCCTAAAATTCAAGCTTCTTTGGAACCTCCACCGGACACTTCGGTTTCTTTCTTACCCAACTATATTCATCATCTTCATATCCAAACCTAAAAGGTGCTTTAAATTTGCTACTTTTCTGACAAACTTGATAGTAAGAATTTCTAACTAATTTTAGACTATTAAATTTTAGTCGAAAATTCTGATTGTTTTCATACTAAAATGAAACACTGTCTAACATTATTCCAATTAACAAATTCAGTCGAAATTCACTTGATATAGAGCTTTAGATAGAAGCACAGTTTTTGTAGTGGCAGCAAGTCGACAGAAAGAAAAATTCACCACAAATAGAGTGACAAATGAATAAACCATGTAACAGAATTGTATCAAAACATCACTTTTGTAAGACACTAAAGATCGATACAATCTTCTAAAGAATTCAAAAATTAACACAATAATTGAGCAACTCCCGCGAAAAAGTTCTAAAAATTGTCGCGCATACTTCTAATACCATCCACCATCTTAAAAAGGCACTGCAACAAAATATAACAATAGTTAGATATATCTTATAGTAATAAAAGTTAACAATAACATAAGAATAATATTGTTATCCCACATCGACAAATTAAATTAAAGATGGTGTGCACACTTTATAAGCTATTGGAACGCTTCCTCGCATTGTCATATAGTTTGGGATAGTATATATCTCCTTTGCTTATAAAATGTGTGGACCTCGTATCTCCCTGTTAATATGTTGACATTCACAATATGTTCAACCTAATTTAACAAGTATTTATTTATTTATTAGGACGTCTTTATATATATTACTTTAATTTATTACATGTCTTGCTACCTGGGTCCGGTTGGATAATAGGGTCGTCTCATTATTTGTTTTTGAGACTTAGACCAAAAGAAAAAATAAACGCCTATAAACTTAAGGCATACACAAATTCTTGTGAGAGACGATCTCTTTGAGAGATCATCCCTAATTTAGCTAGCCCGTTATTATCTTTTAATTTAATTAAGTTATAATGGACTGGGCCGAGAGACGTCTTTCAGAAAAACGGTCTTTCAAGAGACTAGTAGTAAGGCATAAAAAATAATATAATTCTTGTTTTTTTTTTTTTGAAATGAAAGAATAATATAATTCTTAGTTGTTTTTTATTGTTGATATTGATTTTACTCTATTTAAAAAGACTAACAACTAATAACTCATACTCCTATTACTTAACAAAAAAAAGTGTAAATTCTATTCTAAATTTAATTCAAGTTAATATTAATTACCTTAATTTTGGCGATGATCAGGTAGTGGCTGAAATTTCCTAACCCAAATGCAATTTCCTTTATTAGTTAGAAACTTAGCAATGTATTTTCCGTTCAAATTTGATCCATGTATGAAACGCATTTCAACTCCATTCATAATTTGATCCATGTATGATGATTTCGAGTAGAACACAAGTTTTGGGTTTTCAATTATGCTGTGTTATTATTCCATTGATATGAACATCGATATATATACATCAAGCTACTCTAGGTTTACCGTAAATAAATCAAGCCTAATATGTAAACTACTATATTTACAATTATACTGAGAATAATGAAAATATTCTCCATATTCTAACACTCCCCCTCAAGTTGAGTCATCGGATCTCCGATACCCAACTTGCTCAAAACTTCGTCGAACCACTGTGTGCCAACTGCTTTCGTGAGAATGTCTGCGAGTTGATCTTCTGACTTGACATGAGGTAGCTTGATTATGTCTGCTTCGAGTTTCTCCTTTATGAAATGTCTATCCACTTCTACATGTTTCGTTCTGTCGTGTTGAACCGGGTTTTCTGAAATGTTGATCGCAGCTCGATTATCACAATACAACTCACAGCGTCCTTTAGGAGGGAAGCCAAGATCAGTTAACAACTTCCTCAGCCATAAGACCTCTTGGATCCCTTTTGCAACTCCTCTGAATTCAGCCTCTGCACTCGATAGAGCAACCACTTTCTGTTTCTTACTCTACTCCTCCAGGTTACCAAGTTACCACCAACAAGAGTGAAATATCCTGAAGTCGATCTTCTGTCGTCCCTGTCTACTGCCCAATCTGCATCAGTGTATGCAGTTAGGTCTAAGTGCCCATGTTTCTGATATAGGACTCCTCTTCCAGAAGTACCTTTCAAGTATCTCAGTATACGAAGGACTGCTTCCATATGTTGCACTTGCGGCTTATGCGACTCACAACTCCTACTGCATATGCAATATCTGGTCTCGTATGAGCTAGGTAGATCAATTTTCCCACTAACCTCTGATACTGCATACGATCTGCGAACTCTGCACCTTCTAGGATCTGTAACCCATGGTTCATCATCATCGGAGTCTCAATAGGTTTACAATCCATCATCCCTATTTCAGCTAACAAGTCTAACACATACTTCTTCTGTGAGATGAAGATTCCTTTGTTTGATCTTAGAACTTCAATCCCCAAGAAGTATTTCAACATCCCCAGATCTTTCATCTCGAATTCCTGGAACAGTTTCTGCTTTAGATTCTCGATTTCTGCTCTATCATCCCCTGTGATTATCATATCGTCAACATAGATGATCAAACAAGCTATTTTCCCTCTTTGCTTCTTCAGGAACAAGGTGTGATTTGAGTGGCTCTGTCTGTACCCAAATCTTCTCATAGCAGATGTAAATCTCCCAAACCAAGCTCTAGGAGATTGCTTCAACCCATAAAGAGCTTTCTTCAGTCTGCAGCCTTCCTGTTTTGAGAACTCAGACGTAAACCCTGGTGGTGCTTCCATGTACACTTCCTCCTGTAGTTCCCCATGAAGGAACGCGTTTTTCACATCAAACTGGTGAAGAGGCCAGTCTAGGTTTGCAGCTAAGCTGAAGAGAACCCGAACAGTATCCAATTTTGCCACTGGAGAGAAGGTCTCTGAATAGTCAACCCCATAAGTCTGAGTATAGCCTTTCGCAAAAAGACGAGCTTTATACCTCTCAATTGTCCCGTCTGCTCTATATTTAACTGTGAAGACCCATTTGCAGCCTACGACCTTCTTTCTGTCAGGTATACTGCATCTTTCCCAAGTGCCATTCTTTTTCAGAGCACTGATTTCCTCCTCCATCGCCTTTCGCCAATGTTCTGTCGCAAGGGCCTCTTCAACTGTAGCAGGAAGTTTGGTACCATACAAAGCAGTATTGAAGGCTAGAGCACTCTGCGACAAGTTTCCTTTACCAGGATTCTTGACCGGATATCTCGATCGTTTCGCCTCATAATCTCGATCGTTCTGTCGAAAGGTCAAAAAAGGCAAGCAGGCTGTTCGCAGTTAGTAACTGCGAACAGGTCAAAATCAGTCAACATCCTGTTCGCAGTTACTAAGTGCGAACAGCCTATTGACTGATTTTGACCTGTTCGCAGTTACTAACTGCGAACAACCCAAGCATTTTTTTGAAATCTTCTCTTCTGTTCGCACTTATGAACTGCGAACAACTCCAAACCTTTGTCCAAACCTAGCAGACGCTTAGTTTTTGGAATAGTTTGTTTTGGCTCTTGATACATGATTTTTTTTGTTTTATAATCTTATTCATTTCAAAATTTCGATTTCAAGAGAACCAAATGTTGGGTTTGGAAAATCAAAAAGACTAAGAGGTTTATTATAATCAAAATTTGATGGGCTTTTAAAGTTTGTAACAAAATATCGGTAAAAACCCATGCACAAATTTCACTTAAATAAAACTTTACACCACTAACTTTAGTGTATTTTGATTGGAAAATTGCTTTTAAAGTAATTTCTTGACCTATAATTCTTGACAAAAAATTTAGGGTACCTCCAAGAATTGCGGGTCTTTTTGATTCAAGACAATTAATACATAAAGCACCTTCATTTGCTATGGAATCAAGAAGATTATTTGAAATGTTTGATAAATTGTGTATGATTTTGCATTGTTTTGCATTCTCAAGCCATAGAAATAAGGCAATGATCAATAAGGTTTGGGAAGGTGGCCTTTTTAGAGTGATGACAAGCCTTACAAAGATTTCTCTATCCATTGAATGGAAGAGATGGAGTTCACCAATGGAAACCATTGCAAGAAATGGATTAAACAAAGGCAAATGAGAAAGAACGTAGATAGAGAAGTTGTATTAGATTATGATAATGCATGATTTTCTTTTATATGAATATACTAGATAGTGCCATAGTCGCGGTGCGAATTGCGATGCACGGGTTTATTAAATTTTTTGATATATTTGTATAAGTTGAAAAATTAAAATTTTACATTTGTTATATTTTATATTTTGCGTTGTGCGCGTAGGTCACTGTGAAAATTTTGTTCATGACAGATGAAACCCAACTAAAGACAGAAATCATATTATGTTTTAACCATCTCACATTATCCGATACATTTAATAATATTTATTTAATAAATAAAATTGCAAAGATTTTTTAAATAATTGAAAAAAAGAATATTTACTTAGAATAATCTAATATTTTTATGATTTTCCTACAATAATTCCACCTATTGATTAATCATGAATAATCCCAACTTTAGGGGTATTTTCCTAGAGTATGTTTGGGTAATCCAGTAATCTGCTAAAGTAGGTAATTCACCAAAAAAATAAACTGAAAATTAATTTAAAATTAGGGAAATATTTTGAAAATTTACATAAAAAATTATTTGAAAAATCATAATTTTTTTAAACATTTTTTACATATTTTTTTCAGCAATTTATTTAATTTATCTTTTTTTCTTTAAAAAAATAAAACATGTTATAGCAAGTCATGCGGTCATTGGTTTTACTCTAGGAATATAGTCCTCAAAGTTAGAATTATTTATGGTTAATCAATAGGTGAAATTATTGTAGGAAGATCATGATTAAGTTGGATTATTTTAGTTAATTTTACCTTGAATTAAAATAAATAAAATATTGTTAATGAAAATATTACCCCTTATTTAAAATAAATAAAATATTGTTAATTAAAATATTACCTTGAATTAAACACCTTTTACTAGAAAACACATAATATTATATTTACATTTTTAACCATTCAAATTTACTTGATTTTTTCATATTAATGGTGTAACATTTGAGAAAAATTATTTTTTTTCTCTCTTTTCTTCGAAATGGAAAATTTAAAATAAATAACAGAACGAGAATTATTTTGGGTTGCGTTCGAATAAATAATTATGGGTTAGGTAACAAAGAAACTAAATTGGACTACAACATGGGAAAACAATTGGGCTTTATGGTTAGTTGTATAAATATGTTGGACTTTGGTTTTGGATTCCTAAACTTAACACTAGTTGTTTAGTTTTGTTTAAGTTCTTGTGAGCTTCCGCGAGTTATGATCTGAGTTTGAATGTTTTGGGCAAGATAAATTGTGATGAACATTGTCAATGGTTGTGATTTGAGTTCTTTGGGTTAGTAAACCCGTGATGACCTTTCAACGGTAAGTCGGGTTGTTACAAATGGTATAACTCATTCATCTTTTTAAAAAATCTTTTTACTCCTTTTCATGATTTGAAGCAACTCTAATAATTATTTATTCCAATTTATAATTATTGTTAATGAAAATATTACCCCTTATTATTATTATTATTATTATTATTATTATTATTATTATTATTATTATTATTATTGGCTCCTACCTATATTCTAAGTAGGATCAACATTAGAATAGATTATGGAGTATCATGTAATTTTATTAGATTTTTTTTTGAGATGTGTAATTTTATTAGATTTGTTCATATGCCCTTTCTTAAGATGTTTTCCATGAGAACTCATGTTAGTATATAATAATGAAAAAGAGATAGCGAATAATTTATTAATAAGTTTGGCTCAAAAAATGAAAAAGTTTACCTCCAAAAGTAAAAAAAAAAAAAAGCTATTATATATAATAAAAATCGTCAATTCAGTGACAAAAATATTGTTGAGACCAAAATCATCATTAAACCCAATATCCCGCTCGAAAGCAGGGTCTGGGTGAGGGAAGTTGACGGGCAATCCATACACGTACTCTCTTCACAGGGAGGACCAGAGGAAAGCAGTCGATTTTACCCCAAACAGAAGAAAACCTACATATAGAGGATATGGGTGTCAACGTTGTCTCGAGATAATAGCATCTGTTTGCAGCGAAAGACTAGGTCTACATATGATGGCATAACTTAAAAACAGATAGAAGGTAGAAAGATAAAATAAAGCTACAATAAGAGTAAAAAAAACAAACAAACGGAGTGGATAAGAAGCAACTAAGACGTAGCTAGCGAGATCAGACTATTGCTAGCTACCTAGGAGATTGAATAAATTTCTCGCATATAATACATGATCCATGCTTCATCTCCCAGTTTAAATTTGCTACAAGAAATTCGAGTTGATTTGTTAATTTTTAGTTGAAGAATAACATTAAAACAAATAAATATTTGACACTTTTATGAATAACAAAAAACAAATAAATGATATGATAAAACAAATTGCACCACACAACCACGCAAGACTTATATCAAGATATGAAAACATTCGTAGAGGTAAGCATTAAGGTAATAAACTTAAATAACCTCTCAATTATCTAAATTTTTTATGAAATTAAAATAATTAATTGATAAAAGAGCCACACAACATCTACATTTGAAGTAACAATAACCGCATAAAAATTTGGATAGAAAAGTAGTGAATTGATTTTGGAGAGGAAGGTGAGTAAATATGTAAAATAACTATTCTTATTCATTGTTCAAAAATGATTACATCAATGGTATTTATAGTGATCAAGCTTACTAAAATATCTTCGATATTTTAATTTCTTAATTACATAATTGTACAAAATATTAAATATATATAAATCGTTGTAGATAATATTTGACACTTTTGTATAGTCGTCTGTTTACACGGTTGTTTAGTTTCCGCTCCTATTTGTCCTAATTGTCCCATTTATTTTTTTGACACTATTCATCCATTATTTATAGTTTTTATTTTATTCTTAATCATCTATAAGTTAAAACATAATTAAGTGGATCTTGTTTAATTTATTACAATGTAAACTTTATAATGTCAATTTTTTAAAAGTTTTTATTATTTATTATGTACAATTAAGATATTTAAGATCGAACAATATATTATTTAGAGTAATTAAGCGATAGGATGGACGGCTCTCATGGGGGTTTAATTGTCTGCACGGTTCCTCCAATCCTCTTCTTTGAGGTGTACGGGTAAGGTTTATCTGCTAACTCATCCCCTAAATCTTGTATTCTTTATGTCGCATGTTAGACGGATGACCATGATCATGACCATAACCAAACCATAGAGTACAATTAAAACTAGTAGGCATTTTGATCTAATATAGTTTTCCTAGTTATAGGATTGAACTTGATATAGTATTGTATGATATATTTCTTTAGAGGAATAAGAGGATGACACTTGCAATTTTCTAATATTTTTATAGCATTGTATAATTATGTACAATTAAGATATTTAAGATCGAACACTGTATTATTTAGAGTAGGATGGACGGCTCTCTTGGGGGTTTAATTGTCTGCGCGGTTCCTCCTATCCTCTTCCTTGAGGTGTACGGGTGGTCTATCCGCTAACTCATCCTCTAAATCTTGTATTCTTTATGTCGCATGTTAGACTGATGACCATAACCAAACTAATAAGTGCAATTATTTGCACTTATCCGTGCTATCTTTACACTCCTTACATGAAGTTTTTAGAGGTGTTTAGGGATTATAGTAGTAAATTGTTGCAATCTTCGTCTCTTGTGCTCATCTTGTATTTTTATGATATACGAGGCGGAATTGAAACTTTTTACTAGTATAAGGAGTTATAAGAGGGTGAAGGCTTGGAGAAATAGCCTAAGACCCCTTGCATGATGGAGAAAAGGAGCCAAAACAGTCCAGTACATAAGCGACGAGTCGCCACAGTCAGAGCAATGACTCGTCGCAAGCAAGCTGATTTCAATGTTATTCCAGAACAAATGAAACGAGTCGCCACAACCAGAGTAACGAGTCGTCGCATATTCACTGATCATCCATGAGTTTCCAGGAACAAAGCTACGACTCGTCGCCAACCATGTAACGACTCGTCGCTTCAGCACTGACTCAAAATCGCAGACAAAACCAAAGTGGCGACTCGTCGCCCCTGATGTGGCGACTCGTCGCTCCTCAAAACTGACGGGAATTCGTACCGTTTTCTCTTAATTTTTGGAACCACTATTTAAGTGGAGGTTACCCTAATTTAGTATTATTCAGTTTGCCTTTCTTAAAAACTCTAGAGTTCCTTTGTATTCCATAGATTTTAGTTTAAGCTTTCCTTTGAGAATTTCATTATTGTAATCTTGGATTTTCATTAGCAATTTACTTATCGTTCTTCATCTCCATTGTCAATGTTTTTAAATTATGTCTTATATCTTGTTTCATAATAGTTTAGTATGCATAGAAATCTCTATAACCATGATTAGTGAGCAGTTTTGTATGCTAGGACATTGGATTTGAACCCTAATATGTATGTGATTGCTAGATGAGGATTGGTGATTGTGATGTTGAATTGATTTGATTAAATTGTTTTGTATGATCATTCAAGTTAAAGTCTTTTAATTTCTCTTAATACCAAAATCACGAAAGTTGAGGGATGAGAATATTATTAGTCTTGGATGATAAAACAAGTTAATATTCCTTCTTAGTCAAAATCACGAAAGTTGAGATTGAGTAGTATGTTTTCTTGTGATGTTAATCGATCAAAATACGAAAGTTGAGATTGAGAGAAGCCATTTAATTTGATTTAATTTGATTACCATCCCGAAAAGGAGTTATAAAATTAGATTGGTGAATCAATTCAATGGAATCAATTGCAATCCTTATCGAAATAATCACATGCTATTAGTGGGAAATTCCTATGTCCTAGTCCTTTTTATTATCTTGATATCATCATATTTCTTAAAGTGTTATCACATAGTTTATAGAATCAACCAAAATCTTATGTTCTTAAAAGTGATTGATTGAACGACTCTCATATTGATCCTGTGATCCGACCCGTAATTGTGCTACAACACCCGTACACTTGCGGCATTAAAATAAAACCCTAACACAAACCATAGAGTACAATTAAAACGAGTAGGCATTTTGATCTGATATAGTTTTCCTAGTTATAGGATTGAACTTGATATAGTATTGTATGATATATTTCTTTAGAGGAATAAGAGGTTGACACTTGCAATTTTTCAATATTTTTATAGCATTATATAATTGTAAGATATGATATGATGATTACCCATAATACAAAATACTCCTTAATTATTGTTATATGTTTGAATTTATTATTTACCATTTTAAATCATATTATATTAACACTAAATAAAATTAATCAATATGCCAGATAGTTATTTCTCATTCAATGATATTTTTCATTTGTCATTCCTTTTTAACAGATGACACTTAAAATTCTCCAATATTTTTATAGTATTATATGATTTTTAATAATATTATTACTAAATAAAGATTAATCAATATATGACATTTAGTCATTCTCATCCAATAATTAAGTAGTTTGTAAAATTTGAATTCAACTTTGGTTTTGGGAAAAATTAATAAAGTAATTTGTATAATTTTTTTTTTGTTTTGAAAAACCTTTTCTTCTCTAGAAGTCATTGTTTCATACAGTAATTTGGTTCGAGTTTTGCTCTACATAGACAAATTTTCCTCTTGGCTTGTTGGGTGGGGTGAGTTATAAGTAGTGCGTTAGTGGTTGGACAATTAATTTGCAACCTAATTATCCATTTGATTGATCAAATCCTACATTAACTCTCTCTTAGTCAAAATAATTGCATTTATTTATTTATAATAATTACTTGAGCATATAATAATATTATCACTATTCACCATGCTAACCAAGCTGATTTTGAAATATTATACTTAAGCATATAATAATATATTCAAAGCTTTTAACTAAAAGTCTAAGTTAATCGTTAAAAACGCGATAAGTTATACTTATTATGTCCCATAATTTAAACCCCATCTGGGTTTTGGTTAATGTTAATCAACCTGTCTTAGTTTGTATTTATTTTTAATTTATAAGTTAAAATATAGTCAAATGAGATTTTATTCGATTGGTCTCATTGTGTACTTTAACAATATCAAATTTCTATAATTTTTAGTCATGCATAGTTAGAGATATTAATAGTTGGAATTGTGTATCAGCAAACGTAAAAACGTACAAATGGTGCTAAAATCATGGGACAAAGGGAATACTTCTATAAGATATTTTAGGCTATAACAACTGGCATAAATTTTTGGTTGAATAGATTCATGGATTCCGACCTCATCCATCATTAATTTTTTCACCCAAAACTTTTATCACATGTTTGAGGAGAGTCTATGTTGCACTCACATTTCTAACTCAAGGGCTCTCGTGTAAGGGGACGTGATAAAGTATATGACATACCACTAGGCTTTAAGCATCAGCTTAAGCTTTTACATTCCTGGAAACACACTTCCAGATAGAGCTGCTCAAAACAAACTCGATGACCCAAAATTTCCTCGACCTTATAACCGAACCTGATTTGACCCGACTTTAAAAATGATCTATAATTATGATAAAACATTATACACACAAAACACATTTCAAAAAGACCCAAAAAATCTAATCCGAAATTAACCCGATTACCCGAAAGAACACCTCTACCTCCGGTCCACTCTGAATTCATGATTTATATGATCATATCCAAGTAAATGTTCATCAATCATAACAAAATTCTATCAATCTGTAGTGTAACACACTATTCTATTCATTCTCTAATGTTTCATACAAGATATAACACAAAAAATTTGACTGTTCTCAGCTAATTATATACAACAAGGTACATATGAGACATAAATCTATATAAACTTCAACTACTCTTGTATATGCATCAGCTATCTCGGCCCTGAGAGCCGGACAGCGGACATATTGGCATCACTGTTCCATTCTGATGGCCCAGACGAGCTCCCAGTCGCGGTGCCTTGACTACCATCACTACTCGTTAACTTGAAGAAGCTTGAAAATAGCCTGGCTCCGGTTAAGGACGATGTAGGAGGTTCCGGAACATAACATATGCCTTCGAGCATTTGCACAACTTTAGTCATAGGAGGCCTCATTGACATGTCTTCTTGTATGCACCATAATGCAACCTTAATCGCGGTTGTGACACTCTCTACATTCGGGTCATATTTTAGGCTCGAGTCGAGGATTTCACTTAACTTCCCTTCCTCCATCATCTTAAATGCATAAGCCGGGAAATGGGATTTCTCGGAGGACAGTGATGGATCGAAGTTTTTCCTTCCTCCAATGATCTCAAGCAACACCATTCCGTAGCTATAAACATCACTCTTTTCTGATATCGCGTAGTTTGTTATCCACTCGGGGGCTAGATACCCACGAGTGCCTCGAAGAGTGGTAAAAACATGGCTTTGCTCCCTTGTCATCAACTTGGCTAACCCGAAATCTGATACTTTTGCCTCAAACCGCTCATCAAGCAACACATTTTCAGGTTTTATGTCACAATGAACAATCTTTACTTCACAATCCTCATGAAGATATGCTAGCCCTTTGGCAGTTCCCATAGCAATATTGAACCTTGTAGGCCAATCCAAAACACAATCTTCATCCTTATTTCTCTTAAAGATCCATTTGTCTAAAGACCCATTAGCCATGAACTCATAGGCTAAAAGTCGGTGGCTCCCTTCCGTGCAAAACCCCTTAAGTCGAACCAAATGATTGTGATGAATGCTGCCTATGATGCTAACTTCAGCTCGAAACTCCTTTTTCCCTTGACCTACCCCTTCGAGTTTCTTCACTGCAAGAGGAGTCCCATCTAGAAGTTTTCCTTGGTAAACCGATCCAAATCCTCCTTGCCCAAGTTTCACCATGAAGTTATTGGTTGCATCCTGAAGTGATTGATAGCTAAACCTAACCGGCATCCCTGATAACGACTCGAGGAAATTATCCTCTTCCGAAGTCTCATGAGGAGAACTCGGCATTTCCTTCTTTTTCTTATAATACATGTACCCTCCATACACCATACCAGCAACTACTAGTACAGTTGCAATAACTATACCAATCACAACAGGCAAATGCTCACTATTGCTATTGCTATCACTATCGCCTTCTCCAACACCTTGATCCATCGAAAACTTAACATAGACGGAATATTTCTCGCTAGGATCGGATATAAAACTCCCAATCCTATCAAAAAGAAAGCAATTACGCGAGCTATTGTCAAAGAACAAGCCAAGACATGAACAATTGCTAGAACACAAGTCCTTACAATCATCCAAATCGGTTTTTTTGAATGGTTGAGCAAACTCAAGAGCAAAATAGCTTAGCCCATCACCAGGATTTACCAATGGAGGACTCTCACTTTGATTCCCACATAGATCAAAGATACTAGGTTTACAAGAAGTCGAGGATAACCCAGGAGGACATTGACAACGATTACTCGAAGAACACTCACTATAGGCCTCACAAGGCTCAGGGGTCCCACAAGGATCATCTGGTATCCTAACTTGAGATGCAATTTTTGATACACCAATGCTATAAAAAACCAAAAACCCATCATTTCCTAAGACAGCAATATAGGTACCATTGGCATTAGAAGGCAATAGAAACTGCCATAATAAGACCTTATTCTCATCATAAAACTTCCATGAATTCGACTCGATACGAGCTAAACTAATAACCCCATTTTTGTTAAGTATCTTCCTAGAGTCCTTTTCCAAAGACCAATAAGTTTGGGGTGTGTTATACCCAGAAGAAAGAATCACATGACCAGACATGATCTCAAGTTTATATGTCAAATTACCCTTTTTAGGATCAGGATTACTCCAAATCTGCATCCCTTCAACAAAATCTTGATTTGAAAGAAGGGTATCAGTTGGGTGTCTAAAACTTTCCCAAATAATGGTTTTATTATCACTCCCAAACATCACTAAATTCCCAGAATTCTGCAATTCAATGGCAGAAACAGGCTTTCCATTAGTATCTGCCTTCCAAACAACCTTCCCATCACTCAAAAGGGACACAAACCCATCATTATTAAACACAAAATTGTCTGAATTTCTAACTGGGTTGGCTCTATTTGCAGTCCATATAACAGTGGAGCTTGGTTGGTGGAAGATTACTAACATGAAAAGGGTAACATCATGATCAGTGGGTTTAAACCCTAATGAAAAGGTGGAATCTTTTGAAAGGAGAAAATACCCATTATTATCAATGAAACTCATTTGAGAGGCTTGGAACCCTATTGGTAAAGTACTGATTTTTTGAATACTAGCAATGCAAGATTGGTAAAATGCAAGATAAAAGAACAAAAATAGTGGGGATTTTAAGGGAAGAAAACCCAAGTTTCTCATAGCTTAAACAACCTAAAATTCTAAAGAAAAATCAAGAATTTGGGTTCATAAAATGGAAAATTGGGGTATCCTAAAATGGAGGAAATTTCACAATCATGATTTAGGATTAGAAAAGAGTAAAACAAAGGCCCACAAAATAGAAAGTTTAAAACTTTCTTGGTGTTTTGTCATAAGTAAAGGAAGAGAAAGAGTAGCTCAACATCCATAGGTAGTGAATGTAAGAAAAACAAGACAAGAAAGACTACAGATTGATCTTCCAATTTAGCATAAGTTTCTGGATCAGAAGAGAAAATAAGACAAGTGGGAATGTGGGATTTTCTCACATGGGTACCTTTCTTTTTCATTTATTGCAAGAGATCATTTTTTTCATTTTATTTTATAGAACTAGACAAGAGTCTCTAATTACTAATCCCTATAGTCCTTTCCCCTGTTTTCTCTGTTTCTAGAAGAAAGATTTGAAGTGGTAGGGAAAAATTTAAATCTGGGTTATGACCCGGGTAATTTAATTGATTAGTTAGTTACCGTTTATTTGAGAGACATATTTCAAGTTCAGCCCATTAGATATTAATGTCTACTTACCGTAATTTTAATGTCTACTCTCAATATCTTAAATATCTACTTACATCATTCTTAAAGTTTCCTTATAATATTTTAAGAAATAGAGTATATAATGAGTCGACCCAATTAGAGATGGTCTCTCAAAGAGACCTTCTCTCACAAGAACTTGTGTTAATGGATAGTCATACTTATATTTATTTTCGGTAGGCCTGTCAAACAGATCAGGTTGGATCGGGTTCGAGTTGGGGTCATATATAAACAGGTCAGAAAACCCTTGACCCAAACCCAACCCATTTAGTTAATTGGGTCGAAAATCTCAACCTTAACCCGATCTGCAGCAGATCAGGTTGACCTGATTTCGACCCACTTAACCCGTTAATAATTTTTTGTTTTTGTTTTATGGTTTTTAACGTTGATTAAATCTAATTTTTTAGGCTTTAGTTTGAACTTTGTGTTTTTTTGTTGTTTATTTTGTATTTACTATGAAAAATGAGAAAATATTGAATAAATAAAGTTTAGCTTATACTTATTGATTTAACTCGAAACTAACGCATTTAATTAAATGGGTTATACAGGGTTTTTTAAGGTTTAAAATTTTGACCTGAACCTAACCCATTTAATAAGAAGATCAGGTCAACCCATTTAATAAGCAGATCAGGTCGGGTCAACCAATTTAATTAATTGGGTCAAAAATCTCAACCCAAACCCACTTATTTCGGGTTAGGTTCAGATCGGGTTAGCAGATCAGGTCAACTTTTGCGAGCCCTAATTTTCGATTTCATTAAATTTGTTCTACTATTTTTCTTTTTCATCCCAATAAATCTGTCATGATCTATTTTTGACACAATCTCATCACTTTTGCCTTTATATTTTCTCTTATTTTAAAGTATATTTCATTGCTTTGACTCATTGTACTTCATTTTTTTCTAACTTTCATGTCAATTAACAATACGGTAAATTATTTGGGACGGAGTAGTATTTGTGTGATATAATATAACATCGAAGCTTAGTAGTCGAATTCTCAATATATATGTAAAGTTGAGTCTTTAGCGCACCTTATATTAGTATTCTGAATTTGCTTATGTAAGGTGGGTAGATTCCCTAAAATAATTTACTCAAAAATTTCAAAAAGGTTTTAGGGTAACATAGAATTCCCATGTTGTGAAGGTGACATCTGCAAAATTAGATTGTAATATTGAAGTATTAGTAAAAAAACAGAGCAAGTATAAAATCACAGATAATTGAGGATAATAATATAAAAAAGATTACTTTAGGAAATGGGTAAGCAAGTTTCAACAAGATTTGATGAGAGTAGATGGGTTTATCTGGAAGATTAGTAAAAGGAGTATTGGTGGAAGAAATTCAAACATGTAGAAAGAACAAAAAAGCTTAGTGAATTATTTAATGAAGAAGTTGGATATAGTATGTGATAAGTGATCACATACTCAAGTCAAAATCTTTTATTACAGAATTGAATTTTGTCTCATTTAAGTTTAAGGTTATAATTTTAATTCTTACCCATTTTATTTTTCGATCTACTATGTAATAAGAAATCATTTATATATGTATTTTGCAATACAATCAAAATTGACTAATTAATACTGGTAGGCTGAAAGTAAAATCACAATTTCGTAGTAAATATCATGAAGTTGTGATTTTACATTGAGTCTACAAGTATCAATTAGTCATGTTTTTGTGTTACAAAACACTTGTAAGAATTCTTGAATTTGAGTTTTTAAAATTCCCTTGATTTTGGAAAAGCTTAAGAGCCATAGGTTGTCTTTATGTTTCATCTCTTTGATTAGTGTTTTTAGCCGACAATTCTTGATAGTTGATTCTTGAGGTCAATGAGGAGTACTAAGTTGCTTCTGCCTAAAAGCCTACTTTGGTCGGTTCCGAAATATTTGCTACATCTTATTTTTGGCACTATTTATCGTTTAAGCTTATTTTATATATTGCGGCTAATATGTAAGTAATAATATAGTCAAGTGGGATCTTGTTTGAATCGTCTAATCACATACTTTCATAAAATAAACTTTTTATAATTTTTAAATGTGTATAATTCGACATATAAATGAACAAAATAGTACATTGGATTACGTAAAAAAGTTAAATGTAGCAAGTATTATGGAACAGAGGAAGTATTATACATTACACAAAACGATGAATTTTACACGCTCTCCTTAAAGTGAGCCAACTTTCGCTCATCGTGTCATTATTGACCGCCACATTTCGTTTATGTTATATCTCGTGTCAAATCATGCCAAAAATTAATATCATATCGTGTTATGTCTGACCATGAAAAAATAAGGGTCATATACAGCCTTGCCCTCTAACAATTTTTTACTTTCTTTTTTTTTTTTTACTTTTTGCTACATTAAATAATATTAACTATATAAGGAGTAAGACAAAAAATTGAAAAATACCTCATTTTATTTATTTATCAATAATAAACAATTACAAAACGATAAATAAGCTCCTAAATTAGGCCGTGCTGAAATAACCTTACCTACGTGTTTGTCATGGGTTATTCTGGTGTCATTCGCGATTTCCGGTGTTCTTAATATTTTTTCCGCATCCCACACCAAAATCCAACTCTATGGGCAATAATATGAGCATGGACATGGTTATATATCTTTCCTCATTCGAGCCATGCTTGACCGGCGCATGCCAAATAACTTGGACGAGTTCCATCTTAGTCATCCCCCAAGAAAAATAATAATCACAAATTCTTGCTATAGACCGGCTATAGCAAGGTTGTTAGAATCGGGATTCTATGTAGGATCGTTGAGGGGGTCGGATCGAAATCGGTAGAATCGAATCGTATGATCGTGTGATCCTACAAATACACATTAACATGCTTTTAGATAACTGATTTTCAATTGTATTTGTTCTTTTTTTTAAGTTTTAAGGTTGAAATTAACACTTATTTGACTTCAACTATTAAGTTTTGTAAAAGAATACCTTTAAGGGGTCGCTTGGGAGTAAATATTTAAGGTAGTAAAAGAAGTCAAACTAATGCAACAAAGATAATTAAAGATGCAAATGAAGTTATTGAAATAATTGTGATAGAGGTAAAATAGGAGTAAATTAAAAAAGATGAATAGAAAAAGAATTTGATTTCACTCATTTGGAGGTAAAGAATTCCCCCACCTCCGCCTAGGGTAAATTTATACTCCAAAATAAGGAAACTTATTCCTATTTTCTCTATTTTTTCATTACCTTGTAATTCAATTTTCCACCTCTCCAACAATCAATTTTCTTTAACCATCTACTTAACTAACTTTAAATTCCTATTTTGACTTTTATTACCCCTTAAATATTTGCTTTCAATCCAAACGTCCCCTAATAATCATTTTTAAAATACGAATCAAGAAAAACTTGAATTTTAGTCATATTAATATATATATATATACATAAGTAAAATCTAGATTATATGAAATTTTTGTACGATTGAAACTACCCTTGTAGGATCGGATCATAAGATCGTAGGATCGTAGAATCGTGTTATGATCCTACCACTTGCATCCTGGAGCTATGTAGGATCGTACGATTCTACGATTCTACCAACATTAAGATCCTACTACGATTCGGATCGGTCGCCTAATTTCGGATTGTAGGATCGTAGAATCGTTGATCAAGATCGAGATTTTGATAACCATGGTCTATAGCATACACGGGTAAATATGGGCCAACCCATTTTGCAAAATAAGTAACTGATTAGTCATCAACCTTATTTTTAAATTTAAAATCATTGGGTTGGGCTATTGGAAGAGTCGTCTTTGCTATAGACGGTCTCTCAGGAGACCTTCTGAATAATATTGTACAATAGAATTAGAAGGTGTTAGGCACTTATGCATAATCTTAAGTATAATTATTTCTTTTTTCAAGTGCCAATTTTTAATTTAACTCGAAAATATAATTAATTAATTTGATTTATTTTAAATTTAACAATTTATCGTTTTTATCTATTTTTTTATGGACGAGATACAGTGAATATGATGATAATTGTCTTCATCTGTTTTTCATAAATTTGATAAATATTTTAATTCTACCTTTTTTAGTTGAAACTTAGTATATTAGTGTTCTCATTAATTCATAAAGAAGAGAAACTAGGGTTTACTATAGTTAGGTCACGTGATTCGTGAATGTGACATAAGTAGATAACTATAGTTTGCATGCATCATGGTCCATGAATACCAGCATCCAGCAATGTTTAAAAATCAATAGTTATACCCTTTAGTAGCATAAATAGAGGATTTAGTAGCATTTATTATACCCTTTAACAGCATAATAAAAAATCACACTAAAGCTTTTTACGACATAGGATCTTGTGATATTTCTCACAAATGTCACTATAGACTATAGTAACAATTACATATGCCACTAAAAACCAAATAAATTGTTGCTAAATCACTTTATAATGAAACTTAAAAGAAAAATCAATAGTTATTACACTAAAAATATGAATCAGTGGTATTTTTTTAATGTCACTAAATGCAATAATGCAATGCCGCAAAAAGATAAATTTATTGTAGTGAGATTATGAAAAAATTGAATTATGGTAGGTAATTTTAAAAAAAATTAAAAGAAGTTTAATTTATAGCAAGATAAAAATTAGATGGTCTACAATATAATTTATCGATGATACTTCACATTTTATAATATTTTTTATTCAAAAGAATCCATAAAGTTTTTTATAATTTGTGATGGGGTCTACGTCTGCCACTTGTATTCATCCTGGCTGTTAAGGGAACCAGAGAATTAATGCTGGTTCCTCCAAATCTTTAATCAAATAATAATGTCAATTAATTATTCTAAAATCTTGATAACCATCAAATTAAAGTAAGATACTAGTCGAGTAGGACTACGTAATACGTGTCATTGTTTATTTATGAACAAAAAAAATACAACATTGGTGGATTAGAGAATCTCAAATGGATGATTTTGAGTTTTGATCGAAAATTAATTTAAATGCTTCCTAATTTTTTATCTAGATAAAAGTCGAAGAGTGAATAATCCAAACTAAGTCTGATCCATTGTCATCCTTTAATGTATGTTTGAGAAATCCTATTGATAAGTGGATAGAGGAATTAGTCTTGCATTTTATAAATGAAGAGAATCTAACTCGGGTTATGAGAATAAAAGAAAAAGTCTTCAGCTACTAAATTGACCCATGATTTTGGAAAGTATGGAAGGGCTTTTTATTAATATTTTTACCTTTTACCATTGTTACATTATTCAAAACTCTAGTTTGGATCCACCTAAATAATTATTAATATGGTGATGTTAAATTTTTTATGTATATTTATATGTAAGTTGTGCCCATAATATTACCATGATCCATGGTGGAAATAGATTAAAGTATAGCTAGCTTCAAATGGCCTACACCTATAATAGATAGTAGCTTATAAGATGATCATTTATGATCTATCAACACTAAAATAGAAGTAATATATAAAATAGATGTCATATAAATATGTGCACGATATGCCCATACACCTTGATGCATCCAACTTGATCCAACTCATAACACCGTTGGTGTTGATCAATCACCTAGATTTAATTTAAGGAAAAATTACCGTGAATAATACGAACTTTCACAAATTTTCCTATAATAATACGAATTTTCGATTAACCCTGAATAATACCAACTTTGATGTGGATTTTCCTCTAACATCCTTAACTTGTTGATAACCTACAATTGTAAGTCAATTTGCAAAAAAAAAAGGAAAATACAAAAAAAAAATAATAAATGCAATAAAAAAAAGTAAGAAAATTAATTCCCCACCCTCACCTATTTTTAGTGCATTTTTATTTTTCTACATTTTTTTATTGCATTTTTTATTTTTTTGTATTTTCCTTTTTTTGGCAAGTTGACCTACAATTGTAGGTTACGAACAAGTTAAGGATGCTATAGGAAAATCCACATCAAACTTGGTATTATTCAGGGTTAATCAAAAGTTCGTATTATTGTAGGAAAATCAGTGAAACTCTAAGCCAACCAAACCATATTCCTATTCCAATCACAAATTGTTGTATGGGCCGGTTACAAACTGAGACACGTGCGCTTTATATATGAGTTAATTAGCTTAACTAATACCTATTATAAGAATAAACGCTTGATTATTATAAGGTCGTCTTACTGAAAAATAGTCTCTCACAAGAGTAGTTTGATTAATTAAATTCCAAATTAAACAAAGAAAAAAAAAATTAAGGTAGCATCAATACATGCATAAATTATAATTTATCTATGTGGAATTTGCATCATTATTATATATTATATAATATGAGTGTTTCAACAAAGAAAAGGACACAAAAATAAACAAAAGTACCTAAGTTGAAGACTCAAATAGACCACCATATTCCATATATACTTTCTTCCCTTTGACACCTTCAAAAAGAAGCACTCTTTTTGAAACTTAGTGCTAAAATTAGTTAATTAAAATATTAAGAGTTAGGTTAACTTTTTAAAAATGTCAAATTTTGTTTGACAAGGTATCTAAAGTTGGTGTTATTATTGGGCATTTTAAGGTTTTATCTCATCATTTACCTTTTTAATTTAATTATCAAAAATCAGTAAAATTATGTATTGTTGACATAAATAATATATTATATTATCCTATTGTTTAATTTTAATATTATAGATGTAGTAGTAAAATAGACGTATCATGCAATATAATTCTAGTAAGGGATATTTATTGTTCACATTTACGTTTGAAAATTAAGGATTTGGTACTTATTTCAGGACAGAATTTAGAAAATGGGTCTAGGCAACCTAAACAAGGAGAAGAAGAAGTAGTCCATTCATAAACCCAAAGAATGTTCACTACTAAAACCAATTGGTAATAGTAGGAGTTACTCCTTGAGTATATAAAGTGATGCATACTCTTTTCTTTCTCCGATGTGGGACAACTCACATGTGGGTAACACATGGGCACTTCAACATTTCACGTTATTGTGCAAGTTGGGCATGAAAAATTTTTGAATTTTTCAGCCAGATTTGTCTTTGCACTACAACATATTTTGCTTTTAGTGGGATATATTTAGTGACATTTAATTTAAATGTCGCTATTTCAAATTTCTTGTAGTGTATATAGAGGATTTAGTGACATTTATTAGACCCTTTAGAAGCATATTAAAAAGTCACACTAAAGCTTTTAGCGACATAGGATCTAGTGACATTTCTCACAAATGCCACTATAAACTATAGTGACAATTACATACTCACTAAAGACCAAATTAAGTGTCGCTAAATCACTATATGGTGAAACTTAAAATAAAAACCAATAATTACTACACTAAAAATATGAATCAGTGACATATTTTTAATGTCACTAAATCCAATGTCGCAAAAGGCTAAATTTGTTGTAGTATTGTTATTAATATTATGTTTTCTATAATAAATATAAATTTAAATGTATTAAGAAATTAATCATCTTAATCATGCAAAAGTTTACGTTGATAATAGATAATTAAAACTTCAATATATATTTTGTATCTAGCCATCAATACATGTAATGCTACTAAATCTTAAGATGAATTTGTGAAGTTAACGAAATGAATAATGCCAATAAATGAGAGAGAAAACACACCATATGTAAAATGAATAGAACTATATAATACTACAAACAACAATGAAAACAAACTAATTAATAAATTATATATATGACGAGAAGTAACTAACTATTAGGAAATATAAATATTCGTATTAATTTTGTTATTTAGATACTATTATATTTATGTAAATTATATACAATGAGCTAAGTAACTAATATTTACGTCTCCTTAAATGATCATTTTGGCTTTTTAAGTTACTCCTCACAAACATAGTCAATATAAAACGGACATTTAAAATAGGCCATTGGTTTAAGGCACATTCAATAATTTTCACCTTAACTTAAGTCGCACAATCCTCAATGCCATCAAATTAATAACATAATCAACACCGTACCACACACCTTCCCTTATTATTCTTTCTTTTTAAACCCATTAAGGATCCTAGACCCATCAGACTCAATGTGTCTGGATATGAATCTAAAAGTTTCGGACCCTTAGTGTTCATATCCAGGTCTGAATCCATTTAAAATTAATGGGTTTGAGTCTCTACTAGACCCACTCTAAACCCGCCACATGATCATTCCCGCCCTTATATGTGTAAATCTAGCTCACACATTGTAGATAAGCCCTAAAGGCTTTACATCAAACTAGTTATAAGGTGAAAGATTGTTAAATCAAGATTTGCACTTCTTCATATATATCTTGCTTTTAAGCTCAATTGATTTCTCCTTTTTTTTATTGTGTATAAGGAGATACTATTACTAGCCTACTATTAATATTGATTATCTTAAGTTACTGTTTGGCAATATAGAATTCATTTGAAAATAGAGAATTTGATTTTGATATTCACATTCAAGAATTGTAAATGACGCCTAAATGCTTGGAATTTGCAAATTTTGATACTTGACCAAATTTTACATTGTTATTGAAAGTCTATCGAATTGAGCCAATTACAAATTTCAAATTCAAGATTTGCCAAACATAGTATTTGGTCCCATTCAACATTTGGAAATGAATTTCAAGTTGCCAAACATACCATAAAAGATTTCACATAAAATGAGAAATATTGGGATTAAAATCAAAAAGAAATAATTTTACTAAAATTGTGAAAATGCTTATATTAAAGTGTAATTAGAAATATAAAAGTATTTATGATTTGACTAATTATGATTACATCATTGATTATTGATGTATGAGCTCACAACTTAAATTGAGATTTTAAGTATTGCATGTGCAATGTGCATGCATAGTTGACGTAGCCCACAAATTAAAGCTTAGGGGACCTAACTCTATGATTAGCTGGCTTGTGTTTTTAGGTTTCATATTACTTAATTAATTTAATTTATTGAATTAAATTAAGGTTTACTCCAATAGTATCTTAACATATTATATTATATGTTTACAATATCATGTTTATGAGCTAGAATCGTATCATGTAATAATAATTTATTCAAATTTTGTTGATTTTTCCAAAAAAAGAATTGTTGATTATTATTATTGTTGTCTATTTCGGAGTGGGGTTTGGAAGAAGAAAGACACTTGTACTATATACTGTTATATATAATTAAATTATTAAAAAATATGTTGAGACGGGCTCGATGTTGATGGGTATGACCGTCAATTAGCATGTGTAAAATGATCTATAGTACACCCTAATTATTGGGGTTCCCATAAATCCATTTTTATACTTATTTTATTTATTATTTTAATTACTATAAATACATGTATACTATTTGACATGAAAGTAACCAAAAGAGTAAATATTATTAGTTACAAAATCTGTGAACTAATAAGAAAAAACTAATAAATTCGGCTATGCTATTTCTTTTTCAAAAATATCTCTTTTGTTTAAAAACTAATAAGAAAAAATAAAATATGTGAACTAATAAGAAAAAAAACTAATAAATTCGGCTATGCTATTTCTTTTTCAAAAATAACTCTTTCGTTTAAAAACTTACAATATTGGCAAATTGGATAGTAAGTAATTAAAAGATAGATTTTATTATGTAGTAGTATTTTAATTTTTTTGAAAAAATTGTAATATCCTGTAAAATAAAATTGGCACAAAGACCTCCAAATTTACTAGACAACCATGCGGATGGCGAATGGGTCTCAAAAAAAAAGATCCACCTTTGCTCTCCAAAGCTAAGTCACTCGGTAAGACGACCTCGTTAATAATATGTATTGTTGGACTATTTAATCCATATATGTTAATGTTACTTGTTTCACAGTGAAATTGTCTCACACAAAAATTCATATTTAATATACAGACCCTCTCTTAAGAGACCGTCTATAGTATAGACGTCTCTTAAGAGCCCAGCCCATATCTCCCTTTTAACTTACAAAACCAACAATTAGTTTTTTGTTTTCACAAAAACTTGTGTGAGACCGTCTCACTTGTGAGACCGTCTCACTTGTGAGACGCGTCTTATTGGACTGACCCAATTACATATATTTTACTACCAATTTTACAAATTAAAATGTCAATTTTAAGAGTTAAAAGAACAATTTGAAGACTTAAAAGAACAATTTCAAGGATTTACAATTGACATTTTAAATCAAGGAATTTGACAAGTTTAAGACTTAAAAATTCAATTTCAATATTTAAAAAACCAATTTTAAGACTTAAAAAACCAATTGCTAGACTTAAAATTCTTATTTCAACTTTAAAGTAAGATGACTCAAATATTAATGTTGATATTAAAACTTTGAAATATACCTTTTAAGTCTTAAAATTGGATTTTTAAGTCTAGAAATTGTCCTTTTAAGTCTTAAAATTAGTATGTTAGAATATTCTAAAAAAACTTATTGGGCCTAGGCTGGTTGCACGGATAAGGCGGTCTCACAAGAGACTTTCTGTTTTTTTTTAATTTATAAATTGGGCCAGCCCCAAAACTTGAGACGTCTATTGTATAAACGGTCTCAAGTAAGAATTTGTTTTTAACATATCTTCTCTGGGCTTATTGGACCATATGTCCCGGCCCATATCCTACTCCTTATCTATTGGACACCGCGTTCTCCTTCACCTAACTCAGAATCTCCAGCCCATCAACATGGGCTTCTTGCACCTATGCCAGCCCAAGGCATTTACACTGGAGGCCTATCTCCAACACCACTATAGCCTATCGCTAATTTACATTTAAAACGGTTTCAACGTGAGACACTATTAAATTAGGCATAGTATTTGCAAATTTTGTATAAGAAAGTCTCATTGTGAAAAAATGTTCATATGAAAGATCATATTCAGAAAATGAATTTTTATATTCAAAGTGGATGTTTTTGTTGATTTAATTAGATTTTTATTGTGATATGGATTTAATTTGCAGAGTCGCATGTACGCAATTTTTCTTTATTAGTGATTACAAAGAGTTTATTTTTGATAATCAACAAGGCATATAAATTACCAAATAATAACATTAAGGTGCCTAAGGGCCCGCCTGTATTGGATGGACTACGGTGGAAATAGTAATCCAGTACTTAAACAACCCATAGTATAAAGCCTGTATTGAAGGTAAATAAATAGATCCATATTTCTTTACCCCTATATTTGGAGTACTAGAATTCTGGCCCCCCCACTAGGGTAAAGTTTTATGTCAGTAAAAAAACATAAAAACTCACAGCTACACAATTCAAGGTCTTTCCCACTGCTGTCATCCACATCAAAAACAATTCTCCTCTTTTTCCTCTTCATTCCATCTTTTGCCATCCAGTAATTTTAAAAAATTGAGGCAATTCTTTTTTTTAAAAAAAAAAAATCATAAATCTCTTAATATAATAGATGATTTTTTAGATTAATTGAAGAAAATGTTATTTAATAGATTGTTTAGTTTATGAATTATTTTCATCTTTATTTAGCTTTGTTTTAATTTTTTTTTTATATCTATGCAAATGCGATCGATCGTAAATCTGGAAAAATGGATCATAAATTTGTTTATATATATACTTTGCTTTCAATTGTTATTTACTGTTGCTTTGAATTTCAAGTTTTTCATCATTATTTGCTATTAAAGTTTATGTTATTGTTTTTTCTTTTAAGTTTTTTATTGTTAATAAAAAAATATAAATCTGAAAAAACGTACTCCCTCCGTTCCTTAAAGAAGTTCTCACTTTTCATTTTGGGTGTTTTAATTGTTTGCATAAGGAATCTTTCCATTTATATCACAAATTTTGGACAAAAATAACCTCACCCTTCCTCATTTTAATATTTTAATAATGATTATGGGCCCACATATCTTCCACTAACTCCATTTTAACATTTTTATATTTCTTATGGTCCCCACATGTTTCCCACTAACTTCATAAAAATATTTTTTAATTAGTTGTGGTCCCCATATTTTTTCCACTAACTTTCTTTAAATACTTTTTTTAATATTTGTGGTCCCCACTTTTCCTCTATCAAATTTATTATTCAATAAAATAATATCTCCACTATCTAAAAGATTTCACTTTTCTTAATTCCCGTGAACATTCCTATGGGAACATCAATAGGGAACGGAGAGAGTAATTTTTTGTCTTTTATTTCTTCATTTAACTAGTTAATGTATATTATTAACTGGAAAATTATGTTATTGTTGTTTGAGTATAATTTTATGTCAGATTTGTTGATATGAAATGTTTTTATATTTTGTTTTTCTTAGTTTTGTGATTTATATCATAGATTTATGATCATGGAGTGAGATAATCATGGAAAAGAAGGTCTTACACCTCTGTTATTTTCTAGCTACTGTAGTACTTTCATACCAAATCATGTATTATGATATCAAACAAATTTTCTCTTGTTAATTTCCCCCCTATAATACAACACTATTGAAATATTTCAACCACATTATATCTCTTTGCATCCAGGCAGGGCCTAAATAGTATTATATTTCGAGGGATTAATAGACCATGAGACGGACTCATATAATTAGTTTATTTCTGTAATCTATCATTGTAAGCGGTCACGTGAACCAGTTTAATAGAGATGAACTCACCATAAAACTGCCTTATTTAAAAATTTAAAATTAGAAAATACAATTAATCCATCACCGGACTTCACGTACAGATATACTGTTATATACAAGTGAATAATTCACCAATTGAAAGAGTATACATATTAGATTACATATAGAAGTCATATTTGACATTCTGAATTTCAGAAGTTTCATACAAGAGATGCAATATTAGACAATGCCTAATAATAATAAGCACCCCTCCTGAGTAACCGTCTTTATAAGAGATAACTCTCCAGGCCCAGGCCCAACAAATAAAAAAAAGAGATAAATCTAAAAACTAATGCGCGCGTTTGATCCTATTTGGAGTTGGTGTTATAACTTATTGAAGTTGGTGTTATAACCTATTGAAGTTTGTATTATAACCTATTAAAATTGGCATTTGAATTTGGTGTTATAACCTATTTGGAGATAGCAACTTTAATAGGTTATAATACCAACTTCAATAGGTTATAACACCAACTTCAAATAGGATTATACAACGCGCGTTTTTTTGGTAGTTATTTTTTCTTTTACTAATGAGCCGACCAATTTGAGACGCGTCTTTTATAAAGACGTCTCAAGTAAGAATTTGTGATAATAATAACACCCTCTTTTTATGTGGCAGCCAGGCCTAATGCTTCACTCAAATAGCCCAAAACCTCTTTTTGTTTTCAGCCGGTCTCCTGAGAGACCGTCTTTCTGATTGACGTTTCTCAAACCCAATTCATTAAAGCTTATTCCCTACATTACTCTATATTTTTCCTAATGGGCCAACCCAAACTTGTTTTACCTACTTAGTTTCATTGGGCCAGACTCCAGCTGACTGTCTCATATCCCCTAGAATAGAGAAGGCAAGCCCGGCTCAACTAGTATTTTGGGTCATAGGGTACCATGAAGCAAGTTTCCAAATGTGGTAGGGGCTTTTGGGTCATAGGGTAGTGGTGTTTAGGGCCTAGAGAGTAGGTAAGTGATAAGACTCCTAGGGTATGGGAGTGGGCTATGAGGCCCTCAGGGTAGGGTGTTGGGCTTTAAGGCCCTTAGGATAAGGTAGAGGGTTTTAAGGCCCTTAAGGTAGTGTAAGGCTACATCTTCGAAGGTTTGAGTATCTAGATTATACTATTAACAATGGAGTTTCAAGGACCTTTACGATGACGAAGTATTATAATTGAGAACAAGAAAGGTTAAAGCTATATGTTTAGATTTAGAGATTATTTTGTGAATGATTACAATGAACATATGAACCCTATATAGCTAAATACTTATTGTATTAAATAAATTACAAACATTAAAATTTAAAAGCCATAGAAACTCCTAACATCTAAGCAAAAAGATCAAACATAATCCAATGCCCACTGAAATCCTGCTTGTTCGAGCCAATGAACTCCTCGTTCGAGCAGGTACTTCAGAAACCAATTGTTTACCGTAAATTGAAGTGCTCGTTCGAGCACTATTCCTTTAATGCTACTAACAGCTCCAATTTTGTTGCTCGTTTAAGGAAAGTTGATTCCTATAGTTGCCTTGTTTGAGCACCT
The DNA here is from genome assembly GCA_019425755.1 of Amaranthus cruentus. NCBI lineage: Eukaryota > Viridiplantae > Streptophyta > Magnoliopsida > Caryophyllales > Amaranthaceae > Amaranthus > Amaranthus cruentus. Next base: position 10,478,043 of record CM033466.1, read on the forward strand.
CGTATAAGCTTTTATTCTTGGAATTCTAAGCTCCCTCATCAAGTACATTCACCATGCATTATTACCATTATTACAGCATATCATGTTTAAGTCACTCCTTCAATACACTAATTTTATCATGCATTAACACATACGCTTAAACTCAATTTAATATACACATTAACATCCATCTTGATTCTCATCTTAATGCACACACTTATGACACACATAATAGTTTACTACTCAAGTTACCATGACTCTAATAAAATATTAATAGTCAAATTATTAATATGGAGTATAAGATTTCAGATACTTTCTCATTCTACTTGAAGATCCTACATTTTTCTTTCTTTTATTGTCCATTTTATTTAATATACTTGTATTTGTTTATAGCCTTATATATTATCTTTAATTTCTAATCTCTTAAGTCTTACATAATTCTCTTTATCTTATTCATATATGTCTTTCATCTATTTTTTTATTTATTTACTTAATTAAAATTAATAAAATATCAAAATCATATCGTAGAAGGCTGATAGAGGCAATTTCAAGTTTTGGGCACACTCGTTATAACCTAAATCGAAATTAATTGAGACCTGGCCGCAAAAATTTAGTGGGTAATTAATCATCAGAAAAGTTGTCCAGTAACTCAAAAAATAACTCAAATTTAGACTATTAAAAGAATTAGTTTAAATCCCACCAAAACTTAAAGCTAGTCGTTCTGATTTATTTTCTTTATTTATTAACTTTTTCTGTTGTATTTCATCATATTTAGCCGAGAGTTAATATATTTACATTCATGTTTTATTTGTGAGTCAAATATCTTTATTAATTATATACTTAATATCATTAAATTGTTACTTTCTTCGATGAAATTATTATTAAGTAAATTACAAAAAATCTATCCATATTTTTATAACTTTTTTTGATAGAATAAATCTTTTTATAAAATTCATAACCTATTTAATTAATTCAAATTTGATTCAAAATATGAATTCTGTACGTCTCATCCCTATAATAACATAATAATATGATATGTCTAGCTTAAAATCAAGTTGATGAAGAGCTTATAAAGGTGATAATATTGGGTTACTATCACTACAACATAATTGGCTTTTAGTGGGATATATTTAGCGACATTTAATTTAAATGTCGCTATTTCAAATTGGTAATAGTATATTTAGAGGATTTAGTGACATTTATTAGACCCTTTAGCAGCATATTAAAAAATCACACAAAAGCTTTTTGCGACATAGGATCTAGTGACATTTGTCATAAATGTCACAATAGACTATAGTGACAATTTACATATGCCACTAAAGACCAAATAAAGTGTCGCTAAATCATTCTATGGTGAAATATTAAATAAAAACCAATAATTATAACATTAAAAATATGAATTAGTGGCATATTTTTGATGCCACTAAATCCAATATCGCAAAAAGTCAAATTTACTGTAGTGTATTCTTCTATTGCATTTGCATATCCAAATCTAGAATGCTTTTAAAGATATACTTTTAAATTTAATTTTTAATTTGGAACAAAAGATTCAAAGAAGGTTGAACACCTAAAGAAAGCTCTTCTAATCTTCTATAAAAGGTAGAGTAACGCCTTACGTACCCAATTGTAAATAACTTTACGTGAAAGTCACCAAATATGAAATATCCATCACGTGGCAACAACTAAAGCTGGCTGTTACTTGCCCTAGAATCACCACCATGTCAGATTGATTTCAAGATGACTTCGCCTCAGCTGATGTGTCAAATTTTAAAATCACTTTTTATTTTTTATATTTTGACTCAAAAGAAAATAATTTAGACACGAGTAATCCAAGTTGTTAACGCGTATTGCACGGGCCTATTTTGGTTGTGGGTTTGCTATTTTGATTTCACAAATCAGTCCGTCTTGCATAATACCGTTTTACGGTGAAAAAATTTTAAAATAAAAAATATACTTTCTTCGTTTCATAATACTTGCTATTGAGTCTGAGTGTCTGACATGTTTTGTAAGAAAATGTCACTATCAGTAGTAAGTATTATGGAACGGAGAAAGTATATGCTAAAAGTTTATATTATTGGGTTATTTAACCCAAGTACAAGGCATGTCATACGGAGAAATCGTCTCATACAAGTATTTTCAGTTAAAAGATAGGCATAATAGTAGCTTGTTGACGATAGTTTAGCATGTTAAGAAAATAGGTTTACATAAGTATTATACTCCCTCCGAACTAATTTAATTGTCCCATTTGCTTGGGCACGGTTATTAAAGGTGGTGTAGGGTCCATTAAAAAGGTGGTATTTGGAGTATATTAATTGATAAAATTAATTGTAAAGGTGGTAGTTGGAGTATTGTAAGTACTAAAAGTGAGGGTATTTTGGTTTTTACTTGTATGAACATGTGGTATTTAGATAAAAAAAGATTGACAAAAAAGAAAATGTAACAATTGATATGAATTTGCCAAATAAGAAAATGTGATAACTAAATTAGTTCGGAGGAAGTATATATTTTAGTTTATTTTAGCTTATATATGAGATGAACAAAATGAATTTCATTTTAGACTTTTTATTGTTCACTAGATTTTGTTTGATATCTAGAAAATTAAACTGAATTTATGTTAGAAAAAGTTTTGTGTAAATTAGGCTTAATCGTTTTAACTCGAATTATATCATTAATCGAGTTATACCCACATTTTCAAATTGATCGTATACATCAACTTTGAGATTTTTTTCATGTGGGATGAACTTTTTATATCATTAATAACGGGTAAGCATTTACTTATAAATTTATAATACTTAATATGATTTTCATGTTAAAATAAAATACATAAAAAACACTACAATCATGTTTTAAAATATTACTTAATTGAAGCATATTCCTAGATGGTTCAATTGAACTTTTCATCAAAACAAACAAAAGAAGGCAATGAAAAGGCCAAAATAACAAAGATTTAGAATATGATGAAAAGGAAGACCATCTCAATTTTAAAATCTTAGCTTCCACAAATCACATCATATAATAAAACTATTTCCCAAACGTGCCATTACAAGTTCACAATTTTCCCTCTAAACTTCCAAACCATCAACAAATTTCCAAAAAAAAAAAAAACTAATTCGATTTTCGTTGTCCCTCCCCTCAGTCTACTCTGCAAGACTATATCCAAAAAAAGTAATTTTCTTCTATTTTTTAATTTATATACAAAAAAAAGACAATATGTTAATTTGAAAAACTATTTAATAGATCACCCTACAAAATTCTTACTAATCCCAAACCCAAAACATCATTATAACACCATTACCTATAAGACCGTTAATTTGATTCTCGCCGTCTCTTCCCTCAGTCTACCCTGCACGAGTATATCCCAAAAAAAGTGATTTCCACCATTTTTTTTATAGATTTGTGGGGAAACAATGGCAATATGGTCGGGAAAAAGCTCAACAAAGAAAATTCAAGTAAAAATAAAGGGATTAAAGCTAGAAGGATTAGAATATGAAGGGCAAGAAAAAGTGAAAATGGCAATTGAAGTTAAATGGGAAGGAGGCTTGAAATCTGGGTTTTCATCATTTTATAAGAAATCTCAAAGTTTAATTACTAATGAGATTCAGATTCATAAATTGGGTAAACCCATTGAATGGAACAATGAGTTTGATAATATTTGTAGTTTTTCAATCAATAATTCTAAAAACCCCAATTCATTTGCTCCTTGGATTGTTTCATTCCAATTACTTTATGTAAGTTTTTTAGTTACTCTGTTTTTTTATTTATGGTTTAATTTAATTGTTTTTAGATTTTTTTTTATGGATTATATATTAAATTAATAACTATTTTATTGTTCTTTTTAAGTTTTACATTTAATGGTTTGTTTTGTTTATTCAAAATTAAATGATTTATAGTCAAGATTGTGAGAATCATATGTTGATGTAGTGACGGATTTTAACTTTTTCGGTCTTATATGTATGAGATTATCCTTATTTCGAAAAAAAATAATTCAAGATATGGGTTTGGTTTAGCTATTTGATTAAGCAAATTAATTGAAAATTAGCTACTCAATTAATTATGGATTTAGATTTATAATATTGAAAGTTCATTATAGGGCTTCTTCTATTTAGATCATTGCTAGAGCTCTAGTGACTAATCTACATTTTATTTTATAACTTTTTATAAAATGTCAATAAAATATTGTGTTAAAATGGGTTGGAATCGTTTTCATTGATTTTTTCCCCCAAAATTTAGCTTGTTGTAACAATCAATGTTTTCTTGATAAAAAAGGTAAGATTTTCCTTGATTTAAGGCATGTTTAACTAAGCTTACTACACAATATTTTGTTAATCAAATTTACATTACTTTTGCAATATATTTTGAGACAATTTTTTACCGTAATTATGGTAGATTAATATTATCATTACAAATTTTTTAACTATGCATCTAGTATATAGATTTAGACAATAACTTTTTGGAATTCAATAGGTAAATGTAATAGAAGTAATATTATAGATAATATTCAAAATGAAATTTTTACTAGTTACCAATTTATATTGATTAAACATAGGCACTAGTTGCATAGGTTAGAATTAAACCTAAAATTTTATTATATTGTAGGCTGAGTGGAGGAAAATTAGGTGAAAATCGAATCTTAAATTTAAACCTATAACAAGTGGTACTTATCCAATTAAGATATGACCCTATTCATATTAAGGTAAATTTTAACTACTTGTTTTGCTAATGTATTGAATTGTAGGGGAAGAGTGAAGAATTGTCATCATCAACATCAACTTCATCATCATCAAGTTGTAAAATGCAAGTAATAGGGAAGACAAAGCTAAATTTAGGAGAATTAGCTTCAAAAATGGATGCACAAATTGTGCAAAATCTACCTATCTCTTTAGAGGTAGATGGATTCACCACAAATCCCTCTCTTCAAGTAAGTTACATTGATTACCATTTTTTCTTGTTTCCTTAAATGTTACATTAATACATTCATTAATATTAGCTAAAATCTTTTTAATTATCAAGCTAAAACCATAATTAAAAAAAAAAGTAAATGACACTCTTAGTATTCCACACAAGACAGATTTCAGTTGGATTTTGTTTTCTTGAAAGATGCGGAAAAACTATACATATTCTCTTCAAGGAGGAAGTGTACAGATGATGCGCACAGTCAATAAACCCCAGCTGATTTATCAATTTCACTAAAACAATAATTTTGACCTACATTACTTAGATTTTCACTAACTTTTCTTTAGTTAATTTATCAATTTCGATCATAATTCAACAAAAAATATATAAATTTCAACCTATATTTAGCATGTTATTTTCACAAGGTAAAGGCCACATTGCTAAGTCAATCAACCCCAAGTTATTTTTCAAAAAAAAAAAGTTCTAGAAAAAATATATATAGATATGCCTTGATGAACAATGAAAACAAGTAAAGAAAGAAAGAAGGAAAAGGTCAACATAGATTCTCAATAGAAAACCATTATTGTAGATTTAGAATAAGTTCATGTGATGGTAGACAATTGGTTGTTTGGTCAATGATTTCTCATGCCAACCTCAATTGACAAATTCCATGCACTCAACATCTTAGACCTTTAGCTAAAAATATAAATTATAATAATAACAATGTGCTTATATATTTAATTATTTGATTTATATATTTGGTGAGCTTAATTTATATTTATATTGAATAGTATGAACACTAAACTTATTATTTAATCAAGTAATATACATTTAATTAGGGTTCTTAGTCAATATGAAAACAATGTAAATTAAATAATTTATGTGAAGAAACCAAAAAAGTTATTTGACCACAAAATAACTAGAAACTTAGACGTCTCTTGAGGAAGATAAAAGGCACCATAATATAAGCTTTAAATATATTAGTTTCATTTTTATTTTTCTTCCTAAAAGATGGTTTGTTTAAATGACTAAATTTCACCTATAATGGCTAGCTCAGTTAGTTATATAAAGATTTTTTTTTTATGTGATTTTAGGTTTAAATCATGGAGAGGCATTTGTCTAATTTCTTAGTTTTTGGGCTAGTCTCTAAAAGAGGCTGGGAATGCCACCTCCTAATCAGCTGGGTTGAACTGGTTAACCTTCTTTTAGTTTAATCATTCGATGTTCTTTGTCGGTTTGAGTCATGAAACAATGGTTTACCAAAGTACACGGACCAAAACTAGTACGTGGTCGTGCCTGTGAGTTCCTTCAATATAAAAAAAATGATATGCAAATGAAGTTATTGAAATAATTGTGATAGAGGTAGAATAGGAGTAGATTAAAAATGATGAATAGAAAAAGAGTTTGATTTCACTAATTTGGAGGTAAAGAATTCACCCACCTCCCCCTAGGGTAAATTTATACCCAAAATAAGGGAACTTATTGCTATTTTCTCTATTTTTTCATTACCTTCTAATTCATTCTTCCATTTCTCCAACAATCACATTCCTTTAATCACCTATTTAACTAACCTTAAATTCCTACTTTAACTTTTATTACCCCTTAAATATTTACTCTCAATCCAAGCGATGTAACTTTGGTCTGAAGATATGCTACACTTTTTCTAACATAAACTTCCAAATGTACATTGATTCAGGTAGTTGTTAACTTCGTTGAAATTCGGAATATTACTTCCCACTCGCGCACCTTATCTCATGACTCGTTCGAAATCGTTCCGAATCCAATTGACTCAGTGAGTGTGCTAAGGAGATCCACTAGTCAAGTTATAGGACTAGAGAAACCCAAGAAAAACAAGACTCGGTTATTTGGGAAGCAGTTGAGTTTAAGGAAGTTTACTGAGTCATCAACTACATTTAACTCGGAGAGTGAATATGTAGTTGTAGCATCAAGTAGCAAAAATGGCGAGTTCAACTCAATAACCGAGTCAAAAAGCTCGACGAGTTCGGAAACTCAGTTGGATTTGGTTAAGAAAGGTGGGTTTTGGAAATGGAAGAGAAGAAAATCCATGAACAAAGTAGACAAGGTTGAATCTAATCTGGTACGTACACCTTAATAACTCATTATTATCATCTTAATTACTTATAATTACATCTTTAGAGATAAGAATAAATCTAATTAATAATTTTTAAGTTTTATTTATTTATAAATTTTGAAAATTTAGGTATAAAATAAATTGATTGAAGAAAAATAACGTTAATTACTATTTAAACTTTTTTAGTTTTAAGGGTCGTATTAATATATCATTGCGCACCTTAAATTAATGTCATCATTATCATACTTAATATCCCGCTCATGGTAAAGTTTGGGTGAGGTTAGGTGATAAATAATCTATACATGTACTCCTTTTAAAGGAGAACTAGAGGAAAGTGGCCCAGTTTTACCCCCACGAGGAAAAGAGTCCTGCATTTGAGAAAAAAATAACCACTGACAATAATATAAAAAGAGAGATAAGGTTACGTAGAAAACAAAAACTTAAAAACTAAAAAAAATATAAAAAGAGGAACTAAAAAGGAAGAGGAGGGAAAAAAGTTTATTAGCGATCCATAACTTTTAAGTTAATGTCGTATAATTTCAAAAATTCGACATTAAATATCCAATCTTTCACTCATCCGAAGTAATATTAATCTTAAATTTAGGTTATTTTCTAATAATTTAAGTTATTTTTTAATAATCTAACATTTGTCATATATTTGTCCATATATATGTCATATTATATTACTAATACTAGGCAATAATAGGATATATTGTTAGCAAATTAAGATAAAAATTGAATTATTTGTAGCAAACTAAGGTAAAATATTAAATTATTAGAAAATAATCTAAAAATAAGATTATTTACAAATTAGAACAGACGATGAAATTATTAATGCAAGTTTTCCTTAATACCATGTTTGGGAACGATAATTTCATTTGGAAATTTGAAATTGACACAAATTTAATGTTTGGCAAATCAAAAGTTTTCAAATTTGAATTTGAATTAAATTTACCATTATTTTAAAAGTAGTTAAAGTTGAGAAATTGAGAATGACTACCCAAACCTTGTCATTCTCAAATTCTTAATTTATAATTTCATAACTGAAATTCTTAATTTATAATTTCATAACTGAAATCCATAATTAGAAATATATTAATTCTCAAACACTACCTAAAGTATTTTTTCTTATAATATATAGGTTTAGGAGGGTAGAGTATATTTAAGCTAGACTACACATAATAATATATTATTAATGAGAAGACATTGACAAACAAATTATAGAAACCATGATGGGAATAGAATATAGTTGACACATTGATATGAACAACCATAGTTGATTGATGAAGTCCAAAAGTGATTACACCTTACACAGAGTTTTTTACTTGAATAGTGTACAATGTTTATAAAATTTCCAAAATAATGTTTCATGATTTTATATTCTCAAATTATAGTTCATTCTAGCAAGTTGTTTTCCCAATGTTAAAATAGACCAAAAACAATTCAATATCTTCACAATTCTATAATTTTCTACTTTCACATTTCACTATCATCCTTCCATAGTACCAAGTATATACAATTTTTTTTTCAAACTAAGATGACAAAATTACAACAAAATATATTTTTGATTAAGTGAAAATACCATTACACGGCTCCAAAATAAATGACAAAAGTATGTTACCCAAGATTCATATATTTAGCATTGTATCTTTAATTGGGTCGTGAATGTTCCGTAATATATTATGCAAAACATAGCATCTAAGCACCGAAGGGTCATGTAAAAACCTCGTCCATGTCAACTGCAACACACACATAAACATGTAGTGAGAAACATTACCAATCAAGGAACAATGACTACTTCATGAACAATTAAAATTTAGTATATCAATTAGTCTACATTTCCTAATTATTAGCAACAAAATTAAATCTATCAATTAGTCTACATTTCATAGTTATTAGCAAAAATTTCAATACAGTGTGTATATTCCAATACAGTGTGCACATTTAGTCTACATTTCATAAAATCTTTCAAGCTTGAACACAAAGGATGTCAATGGGGAAGAAGGACCATGATTTTCTCAAAATTTAACTACTTTATATATTCAAATGTAAGCAAAGAAAGAAACCAATTCTCAAAAGCAAGCAAACAAACAAGTTCAATTAAAGACATCTTGCCCTAATTATCTTCAATCAAATTCAATCCCAAAAATTCATATAACATCAATAATTGAACTAACAAGAAGATAAATTTGAAAGATAACTTACCCATAGAATGTATATTTTGCCCTAATTATCTTCAATCCAATTCTCAAGACTCCATGAAGCCAAATTGAGATTCATGAAATGCCCCCTTTTCAGAAAATTGTTGGTTTGATTGGTAATTCTTCAATGGATAATGTTGATTTCATAAAGATAACTTACCCACTGTTCTTGTTTAGTTATCCTTCGATGGAAATGTTGGTTGATTTCAGAAAAATGATTTGGGTTTCTAACTTTCACAATGAAGAAGAAAGGGGAAGAATTGGGTAGGTGGAAAGTAGTCCCACGTGGACACTAAATTGGGAAAAAAAGATTATTGAGCATTATAATGGGAAATTTTTTTTATTATGACACTAGTTTTGGAAATGATTCCCTTACATATGCATTGAAAATAATAATGGCAATCTAAACCAAAATTATGCATTTTGCATTAGAAATCTAAATATTTGACCCAGGGCAGAGCAAAAAATAAAGAGACCCTATTTTTTTTATCTTTTTGAATAAATGTGGCTCTTTTTTAATTATTAAAAAATTAACGAATATCATTTTTAGTGTTATATAGCTAAATTTTTACAAACTATCAATTTTAATAGGAGTACTACATATCTAAAAATATATTAAATTAGTAAATAACAAGATGACTTATATATATATATATATATATATATATATATATATATATATATATATATATATATATATATATATATATATATATATATATATATATATATAATGTTTTTAATAATGACCAAATTATAAAATATAGAAGGGTCACAACTAAAATAAAAATATCAATATTAGTGTAATTATGTAATAAATTGTGAATTAGTAGTTGATATTGAAAAGATTAGGCCATCATTCAGTGAGTAGAGGAAGGTTGTAGAAGGGTCTCAAGAATGATTCTCATAGAATTCCATTTTCAAAAAAGAGATTTAAAAGAGGAATGAATTAGTGTGAGAATCAAGAAAAAAGATGAGATTAATATTGAAGAGAGAGGAAAATTAATCCCTTCCAAAAAGTGAATCATATAGGTTTCGAACCTAGGTTCCAAGAGTTTGGAATAAAGTACCTACCCAACTGCTCTACCATAGTATATTACTAATAATTTACTCGATAATATATGAAGTATGAGGCCCTCTTCTCTTGGGGGCCTTAAACGGTTGCCTACGTCGAATGGGTCCAGAACCGACCCTGAATTTTGACTATCATATGCAAAATAATTTCCCCTTCTTTATATTGAGACCAAATCTTGTCCCTACAATTTTTTTTCTTATTGATGTTATCAATTTTATGAGTGTTAAACCGACTCTATTGTCATTCTATTGTGTTATATATATATATATCATACTCCCTCTTATTCATCTTAAGTGTCTCATTTACCTTATGCACTCTATCCAATACATTTATTCGATCCTTAATATATCGAGTTATATAAAATTAAAAATTATAAAAAGTTGATGTTAATAATCTTTACATCAAAATGAATCAAATAAGATCCAACATGACTATGTTTTAACTTATAGATTAATAATAAAATGCAATGTAAGAGTGGCAGATGAACAGTGCCCCAAAAATAAATGGGACACCTAAGGTGAATAGGAGGGAGTATAATTCAATATTTAATAAAAACTTTAATCAAATGACATGTTTTGATAACTTGTACAGACCCAAATCTAATATTCATGGAAAATAATCAAAGTCATTTATTACAAAATCGGATGGAGGATGGCATGAAATAAGACTTGAATGAAACGAAATGATAGTATGAACTTATTTCATGTAAATTAAGGCCTTGATAGGTCTATATCATCTAACATTTTTTAATTTATTCCTACCTTTTTGTGGGGTGAAAACATTAATGTCGTAGATGGGGTAATATCATCATCATCTTATTCAGTGTATCCTGCTCATAGAAAATTATAGACAGGGTCTGAAACGGGAAGGACGGCGGCAATTCATACCCATAAAAGAAAGCGCAGCCAAATGATCCCCCGACTCGAGAAAGATTAAGAGACATTTCTGCAACGAGAAAGATAAATAAAATGCATATAGATAAAATAAATAATATAAAACAATTAAAAATAAAAATAAAAATGTGAACAATAATACTAATAATAATAATAGAAATTAGAAAAAGCAAGAGGACAAGAACACCAATAAGTAATCTAAGAGGAAATCAGGTTGGGTGATAACTTATAAATTTGTTATTAGACTTGTACAGAACAAGACTCGTAACATAATAGAGTTGGTTTCACATAAACTCGATGAAATTACATCCAAAAACAAATTGATATTAACAAGAGTAGCCCAACAAGTATATATAATGGATGCAGAATCACATCCCATAAAAAAGGCTATAGTTTTACAAGTCTATAATTCTAATTATTCTACCTTTTGCTGGTAATCATAATCTAGTGTAGCAAAAAAAGTCTTTCGGGGTGATTGACAATTGGCTGTTGGCTGTTGGTGGTTGACTTTTTTAGTTGGCTTGTTTGGCCAGCTGGAAATGTTGGTTGTTTTTGTTAGCTTTTAAGCTAGCTGTTTGTGGAGACGTTTGGTAAATTTGAATATTGGCTGTTTATTAGAGAAAAAGTGAGCCAACAAGTCAAAAGTCAACCCAAAAAGCTAGCTGGAGCAGCTTTTTCATTTTGGCTAAAAAGCCAGCTTTTCAGCTGCTTTAAAAGTCATTTACCAAACACTTTTTTTGGCTGTTTGACCAACCAACAAGCCAAAAGTCAAAAGCCAACCAAAAAGCTAAGCCAAAAGCCAATTGCGAAACACCTCTTTATATATCCTCAAGATAAGCTTCATGAGGGGTCAAATTTTCAAACTATGAGAAACAATGTATGGGGTCCATAAAAACAAGACTGAGAAATGAAAATGGAGGGGCCATTGCCAATTGCCATTAGTGTTTATAAACACAAAAACAGCAATGTAGGAGGGTCCCACACATTTTTTCTTGTGGAGGGGCATTAACATTATAAAGGACACAAATGGTTGCCAAATTATCCAGTTTTAGGGAGATTCATGCTCCCTACTTTTTAAGGTTATGGGGTCATTTGTCAATTATGGATCCCCACTTTTTATCATTTTTAGTTTTTTGGATGGTTTTTTCTTGCTCTTTTTGAGTGGAGGGTAGGAATCATATTTCCAAGGATATGCTATTATTTTTGCTTGCACATGTGTTTGAACATTTGAAATCATGGTTTTGTAAATGTAGGAATCTTCCATTTTGTGTAATTGTAATTGAGCAAGTAGCAACTATTATTACTTAACCCGAGTGACTTTTTAGCCATATTTTTCTTTATAGTTATGGTTTTTTTTTTTTCTTTTCAGACCCTAATCATAGTTCCTATAAGTAAGATATATTGGGTACGATGACGATGATGAAATGTTTTTTTTTCATTAACATGTCAAAATTCTCTCTTATGTGTGTTGGTTTAATTCAAAACTTCAAAGAAAGGATTTTTGTTTGGCAAAGTTAGAACTTTAAAATGTCGTTTTGCAAAGGAGAATGAGAATTTGAAAACTTAGATAATCCTCCATACCATATCTTATGTTAGATACACCTTTCGTCCCTTCAAGTAAGACAACGTTATTTCAAAATACTCGAAATTGATTTTTGAAGTGCGTCAAACTCAAAGGGACTATTAGGTACTATCCCGCCTCAATAGTAGCCACTTAATCACCTTAGGTAATGTAGTTTTGTGATCAAATTGTGACAAAATCCAAGCAAGTCAACTAAAAGTTTAAACTAAATCATTACAGGATGCAGAGAAGTCCATTAATCGTAGTAGTTGGGAGACAAGAGAACTGGTGAGCAGAGATGGGAAAACAAAGCTCAAGGCCAGTATGTTCTTTGCCTCATTCGACCAGCGCAGCGAGAAGGCGGCAGGGCAGAGTGCGTGTGCAGCAATCGTAGCAGTCATCGCACATTGGCTTCAACTCTATCCGGACATGATATTCACCGCATCTGAGTTTGATCGTCTCATAACCGAGGGCTCCTCCGAGTGGAGAAAACTATGCACCAATCAATCAAACAACATAGATTTTCACCCTGATCAACATTTTGATCTCGAAACCATCATAAGAGCTGAACTTCGCCCCTTAGCTGTCCTCCCAAACAATGCTAGAATCGGGTTTTTCCACCCTGATGAGTTTGATCACCTAAAAGGTGCGACCTCTTTCGATGAAATTTGGAACGAAATCAACACAAATGTAAATGAATTCGAGCCAAGAGTATACATTGTGAGATGGAACGAGCATTTCTTTATATTGAAAGTGGAAGATAACGCGAACTACATAATCGATTCCCTAGGAGAACGACTCTATGAAGGGTGCAACCAAGCATACGTGCTAAAATTTGACGATTCTAGTACGATTTACGAGAAGTTGGAGGAGGCGAAAGCGGAAGGTAAGGCGGAGAAATGCGAAGATAAGATGATATGTCGAGGAAAAGAGTGTTGTAGGGAGTACATGAAAAGGTTTTTAGCAGCAATTCCATTAAGGGAGCTAAAAGAAGAAGAGGCTAAAGGGAAAAGTATAGATGTTATTGTGATGTGTAAAAGGTTGCAAATTGATTTTCATCTTAGTTCACATTCATCTGGTGCTAATACTTCTATTACGGCTTCCCCTGATCCTGAATCACACTACACTATTGGTGATCATGATGAATTTGCACAAATTTAGATTAGTTTGCGACTCTGTATAGATTTTTTTATTGAATGATTGGTCGGAATTTTAGATTAAGATTCTGTGAGAAATTCAATCTTGGTTGAATTTTTCTTTGTTTGAGATGTTTTTTTTGGGTATATAATTCGAGGAGTTTAATATTAATACTCTCATCGTCTTAAATTACGTTACATTATTTGTAAAGCAAAGAATTGAGAAGATTTCATGAAAACATTTCAAATATTTTCACGCATATACTTTTAAAGTGTGGGATTAAATCTTTTTAAAGACGATTTTAGGATTGCAAGTCCCTTAATTCCCGCTTTGGCGATGCCTCTCAAGCTCTATTAGGCTTGGATAGTTGAATCGGGTTAGGTTAGGGGCGGAGGCACATAGTAGAGTATGGGATCATTTGACTCCACTTGATTCATCCAATCCTTGAAAATATAGGTATCGTTAAGGTATGAGAAAGAAAAAACAAAATAAAATTATTGTATTGTATCAAATAATTGATGTATAAACAACTGAAAAATTATCTAAAATTGAAAATAGTATAAAGTAACACTAACTTTTTATTATTGGATAAATTATGGTTTGTGGGCAAATACAAATGACTACTATTCTAAAACTTTGGCCAAAATTTAAAGTTCCCAGTCAAATAATACTTATTTAAGATTTTTTAGTTTTATATATGCATCATATCATATTTATTATAATTATTCAGATATAACATTGACTACTTCATATTATAATATTTAAATTTGCATCTTTCAAAAAAAAAGAAAAATTCTCACTCAGACCATGTCTTGTGCGAAATACCGAGAAGATCCTTTATAATATTTAATATTTAGATCCGCCATTGAGTTGGTGACCCATAAATAATTTTCACTCAATACGACCAAACGATAATCATGAATCATGATGTTGTGGGATTAAATCTCTTCTAAGGACACTTTACAGATTCAGATTCCTATATATCTCTCCATAGTGACTACTCTCAAGTGATAAGAGATCCAGGTTGTTAAATATACAATATTCATGGGACACAATGATTAAATAGATTTATATATTGAAATAACATAAAAGTGGATATAAAGCATTAATGTTTGAAAATAATTTAGATGTCATCCCATATTAGAGAGTTTGACTATGTATATATATTTGGTGGGCTACTATTTCTAATATTATTAATTTTAGGATGGAATCTAACTGTGTTTATGTGAAATCAACTCTCTTTTATTGTGAGTCTTGTGTACAAGCTTAAATTTATCATGGTATCAGAGCCGACAGTTTCTGATCAACTGAAAACAAAAAACAATTTGCGGTTTTGAAAAGAATGACGTTCCCGCAAATTAAAATGTGTTTACATGTGAGTGAGAGTGTTGGAAAATAACTCACATGCATATGATCCCACATCGAAAAATTAGAGAGGATTTGACTAATATATACTTGATGGGCTATTCCTCCTGATCCCAATTGGTTTTATGATGGAACCTCATGGGATTCATTTTTAGTCAACTCTCTAATGTGGGTCTTGCATACAAGCCTAAATTTACCAATTAGCAGGTCCATTTGTTTATTGGTATCAAATGATGGTGATGAGAATAATTTGTAATAAATTTTTTTACATACATCATGTCATTTTCGTTGTAATGAAACTTTTATTGCAATAAACTTTTTTTCACAATTTTTCCGTTACAATGTAATAGAGGGTCCATTACTTAATCTAATGGCTATAATTGCTTGATGGAGTTTTAATAGGAGGAATTTTGACATTTTATTTTTTATTTTAAAATAGGTGTCAAAATTCTAATATGGGTAATAGAGAAAAGTAATTGAGAGGATCCTAATACGTTACACCTAATATCACAGTTTCAAATAATCAAGAGGTAATACATTGAATTATAAATAAAGAAGATGAAACTGTTGAAAAAGATTAAATATGACATTTAAATTTGTCAAAAACTATTCATAATAAAATTGCAATAAATTTTTATTATCATTCCCATTATTTAATACATGTATATCGCATGTTTATTGGAGTAACAATCATTCAATTAACCACCCTTTTATTTAAACCCAAAAAAGGGAACAAATGGAAGAATGTTTGAGGAAAACAATAATGTAAACCTTTCACCTTTAACTCATGTTGTTTCACTTTTGAATAACATATTTAACCTTGAGCCTCCATTAAACTATAGATTTGTATAAAGTTAATGCATTCTCAACAACCTAAAATGTGATTGATGAGAAGACACCTTAAGGGACCAATAACATTGGTGGTGGGACATTTTTGTTTGTGTTGTCAATTTTCAAGAAGTTATCCACCATTTAACTTGATAACAGCCAAAATTCCACCCTCAAGGCCCTCACCATACACTTACATTTTTGTGTGTTTTATAAATAGCTGTTGGAAAGAGACTCGATGATCCGACATCTATAAGATTTTGTATTTGAACTCGATTTGACCCGATTTTAAAATAAATTTAAAATTATGTAAAATCGACCCGATAATTTAAATAAGCACCTCTAGAGTTTTAGATACATTCTTGTACGAAGTTGTGTCATTATGAGACAGGCTATACTTATATCTATTTTTCAAATTGATTACCTAAAGATAACAAGTGATTACTTTGTTAAGGGTATAATTAGTCACTTTAAAGTTGTAAGTAATCACTTCAAAAATATAAATATGCACTAACTTAGCTCAATAGAGATGTCATTGTGAGACGAGTTTTTTTTAATAATAAAGATGTCCTTCTAAGAGGTTATAGATTGACAAGTCTAGTCCCAACATCAAAGATAACTAGGGCCACCCCTCATTTTTACCCTGAAAAAATAATTTTAATAATTGAGGAATTTTTATTTTTTTTTTAAAAGGTGGAATTAGAAAGAGACATCTCTTTGTTACCCAAAGCATACAAGCCAAAGACACTCCCCATTCCTTCCCCCAAAAGAAAAAGTCAATAAAACTCTCACAAGTCTTTCTAAATAACACTTTTTAAAAATGCCATCAATTTCAATAAGCTACAAAGTTTTAGCTTATTGTTTGTCTTTGTTTGATTAGAGGTGCAAAATGTCCAACACTTGGCACTATTATTCATCATAGATGTTCAATTTCTAAAATATGTAAAACAAGTAAATTGTATTTTCATTTGTTCTATTAAATTTGTTACTTATATGTCTAAAAATTTTTACATGAGAAAATAAAATATAGCAAAAATAACGAGGCATAGAGAATATGCTCTAAACTAGCATTCTTTAAAATATGAATTTGGTATGAACTATGGATATGAGAAACACTTGGTCGGTCTTTAATTCCCTATGAATGAATTATTGAATTGTGCAATCCACACTTGCAAAGATGAACTTAAAATATAGAGCATTTTTGAGTGGGTTATGTTTAGCAACAATTAATTTATAATTAAATTGTAGATTTTACTGTGAAATTATAAATAAAGAACTTGAAAAAAAAAATCAAAACCAAATTTGATTTTATTTCATTTGTCAAACATAAAATTTATGCCAATTTAAAATTATCGATAGTAAAATTATACTCTATTCAAACTCAATTAATAGTGAAAAAAATATTTCAATGCTACATTTCCTTTTACACATAATTCAATGTATATTTTAATATTAAAATACCTTTATTTCAACTAAACAAAAACTTATACAAATTACATGTGAAAAACTAGATTTTAAGAAGAATAAAACAAGATTTCATATAGCTATATTTCATATGTATGACTGTATGAGTCAGAGTTACGGAAACAAGATTAGAGATGAATAGTATTACCATTCAAAGATAGCTAGTAATGTGAAACGGAGGAAGTATATAATTACTTCAAAATTGACTAAAAACAACAAGGACCTTATAATTGCACAAATAAGAGCATTACACAACACAAAATCATCAAGCCAAATGATACAAGAAACTCCTCAGGACCTCATAGAAAATGATGCATTAGAAATTAACACATCTGATAGAGTCATACAACAGTTATGTACAAAACTCTTGATAGCTAAAATTACACAAGAAAACAACTCAATTTAGGAAATAACACAGCTAAAACAAACAACCAAGACGAGCAATCCGCAAAATTAAGCTACGAACTTTACAAGCACAACCATTAAACTCCGACCTACTAACCCACAATCATCTATCCTTCTACAAAAGGCGGATCGATACCCTCTTAACTAACCTGCAGTACTCGTTCCTTCATTCGAGTAATTTTCCAAGAACTTTGGCTTCCATGAATGATGTGATTGATCAGCTGACTTTCGCTTCTTACCCATCAAATTTATATCCAAGAGATCATCGCTTGAGCCACTATCGCTTTCGTGATACAAGGAAAATGTCTCTTTAGACTTCTTAGAATGCACGGCCTTTGTATTGTCTACATCATTTTGCGTTGACGAAAATCCCAAGCGAAGAGATAAGTCACACTCTTTTGGGGACAGGTTCATGGGATTTTTTGGTGGGTCTATTCGATTTTTGGTAGTTTCCTCAGCAAACAAGCAAAAGTTTTGAGGTATTCCTGATGAAGGGTAGCTATTGCTAATAGATTTCGATGGAGGATGGTCACTGATCATTAGTTGAGGTTCGATAGGTTGAGAGCAGGAGCCATAATAGAGTGGAAAAACAGCATACGGTTGCGATGAAAACGAGCCTTGACAAGGCAAACCAATTTGGCTAGATAGGAAAGGTTCATTGTTCAAGCAACACTGCTCCTTTCCTAAAAAGTTCGAGTAATGAGGCGTAAGGGATGAAGTCGGTTTGGGGTTTCCATCAGTCACATTCTTTGATTCCGGATTTCCACTTAAGTAACCTCCATGATTGTTGTTTCTTTGGCTCCTTGAAGCCCTTCTCGGAAAACAACCTAAATGAAGAGCAGCTGCATAAACGATGCACAAAACGCCATACTTCATTACAAAATGAAAATTAAAAGCCTAAATCAAGAGTTTTAGAAGCAAAGACACATACACCACCAACAATAATGACAACGCCTAAATCCTGAAAATCTAGGGATAGGTTAGACGCTACACGAACTGATAGATCAGTTTTGTCATCTATGAATTCTCTTTCACCGTTCATTTTGATTTTCTAACATCTCAAGTCTAAATTCTTCGTATATTTTTCCACTCCTACCCTCTAGGTCATCTTCGGTTTTCCCATCCCTCTTTTAAATCCCTCAAGTTCCAACTTTTTCTCTTCCTTACCGATCCACTGATACTCGTTCTTGCAGATGTACAAAACATTTTGAACGATTAGTTATATTTATATTCACACATCAAAATCTCCAAAATTCCATAGATAAACCAAAATCAAACAATATTTCATACTTTTACAAAGTCAGAAGTATTAGTTTGGTTTAAGGAATAAATTACAAAGCCTAAAACTCACAGTAGAACTGTTTTTAGTGAATCATTCCAACAGAATACATTAATCAGTAACAGAGCTTAGTGCTTACTATAGGCCTGAGAGAAAAGGCGCTAATAGTAACATTTACCATAAACTTTTGTGGAAAATTCGATATATTAATTAGTTTAGTCGGTAAAGTCATATTTATATTAAAAAACAAGATCAAATTTCAATTATGTCACTTCTATTGACTCTCTATGCACCCAAATAAAACAACTTCAACAAATTGCAATAACCCAATATATCACTATAAGAATCCAACCCTAGGCAACTAAATTTGTCTAGTTAAACAATACCCATTAAGTAAAATTGCAACTTTAGCTTAAAGAACATAACTTTTTTCCAACCCACAAGACAAAAAGAGAGAAAAGAGTTAGAAAATTAGGTCTAATCTCAGTTAAAGCAGTTAAAGCATGTACCACTCTTTCTCGCAGAGACTTGTTAGACTCTCGTTGCCCCTCCTCTAGCCCTAGGTCTAATTAAACAAATACCCATTAAGTAAAATTGCAACTCTAGCTTAAAGAACATAACTTTTTCCAACCCACAAAACAAAAAGAGAGAAAAGAGTAATAAAATTAGGTCTAATCTCAGTTTAAACAAGTACCAATTTGTCTAATTACACAATACCCATATGTAAAATTGCACTTTAGCTTAAAGAACATAATTTTTCTCCAACCCACAAAACAAAAAGAGAGAAAAGAGCCCTAAATCAGGTCGAGTCTCAGTTAGAGCAAGTACCAATTTGTCTCATTAAACAATACCCATTAAGTGAAATTGCAACTTTAGCTTAAAAAACATAACTTTTTTCCACCCCACAAAACAAAAAAAGAGAGAAAAGAGTCCTAAAATCGGGTCGAGTCTCAGTTAGAGCAAGTACCACTGCCTTTCCACCTAGCATATGTACTTCAAAAGAGAAAAAGAAAAAAGAAAGTAAATACCTTCAATGCAAGGCTGCAAAAACTCCCCTGTATCTTCAGACCCTTCTTCACGGCGAATAATGGTGTTAATTGCATCATTAACTCGATCTCTAAGAGTTTTAAGATCCATATATTCAACCTAAAAATAACCCACATTATATAAAATTGCTATAATGAACCAAAAATTACCAAAAAAGAGAAATTAGGATTGAACAAGGAAAAGAAAAAACACTAAATTATCTAAAAATTACAAGTAATGATGGGAAATTAGGTAAGAAATTATTAAACCTCGGAATTAGCTTTGGAGTACATAATTTCTTCAGCTTTAAGAACAACAATGGGGAGTTTTTCTTGCCATTCTTTCTTCTTTTTGGTGGCTGGTGAATGAATTTCATTGGCAATCCTAAAAAAAAAAGTGAAAATTGAGAAATAAAAATAGAGAAATTTGTCGAGTACCCAATTCAATCAAAAGCTTAAACTTATAATTTACGCCCATAACATAATATGGTTAGTTGAGATTTAAACTTATGACTTCTCAGCTCTGATACCATATTATAAAAAATTTAAGCTTGAGGTCACTTTAGCTCTAATACCATATTATCAAAAATTTAAGCTTATTATTGAGGTTTCAAAATATGTTATAAACTCAAACAAAATTGAAATTAGAAAATATAGTAAATAAGTAAAAAGACCTGAAAATTTCTTGAATAAGGGATCCTCTAATGGGGTGGTGTCTTTCACTATGCCAAGCTCTTCTAACACACTCATAAGGTCTTGGACCTGGTCTTGGCATTTTGAATGCCAAGTTAAGGAAATTAAGAGAGAGAAAGATATTGTAGAGAGAGAAAGAAGGGGAAGAGAGAAAAGGGTGGAGTGGGGAAGAAGAGTAATGAGTTTGGTATTTCAGTGAATGTTTTTGTGGGTTGAATTTGTAACTTTGCTTGGGGGTGTCTTCTTTGTTGTTAGTACTTGCAATATGTGGGGGCACTTTGCAGGGTTGGAAATAATATTTATGAAATTTTAAAATAGGTGAAAAGTGAAAAGTTTAAAATAATAGTGGATGGGATAAGTGAAAAAATGTGGATATACAATTCTTCCGTTTTATAATACTTGCTATTAAGTGTGACATATTGTGTGAAAAAATGTCATTATCAGTAGTAAATATTATGAAACGGAGGAACTATTACCCAAGGAATATTACAAAGTAAAATAAACGGACTAAAATAGAACGATTGGCCATCTAATGGGATGAAGAGAGTCCAAATTAAGTAAGCCTTTTACTTTAAAATTTTGTGAGGAATTTATCTATTTTAACCATACTTTTTACACTTAAACGTTTATACTATATTAGAATAGAAGAAAATGATGAAAAAGAAAAGGGAAGAAAACATATTAGATGACTTTTTTTGTTCATTTAGATAACGAAAAGGGAGAAAAATAGAGAGAATGAAGCTATAAATGCGAACTGATCCTCAATTTTTCAAATTATTTTAACAAATTTAGTTGGAAATAAGTGGATTTAACATGTCAATCTTATAGGTTAGGACATTTTTTGAAAATTATAAATGTGGCACGCACAAAGTATGAAAATTCATACCTCATGCAAGGTTGGGCCTAAGCACTAGATCGTCTCGTGTCGTGCCTCATATTGTCCGCTTGACTTGTGCCTAGCCAGGGATGATATACTATAAAATTTCACGGGATTGAAATTCATTTGTTTCAATTAAGGCGGGTATAGATATGCAAATCGATGAATGATAGATAAATTGAATATAAAATTTCACGCACCTCATAACCACTCGCCCCATCCCATATTTACTCGTCCAGTCCCATATAACTTGCCCCGCTTCATATCTACCCGTTGGTTCTTATCTAACCCAAGATGAACTTGCACTATTCAACATCCTCTTTTGCAAAACAAGTCTTTTCCATAGTCCAATATGCTTTTTTTCTCTTGGTCACCATCAAAAAACAATTAAAGGGAAAAAGTAATAGTGACATGATAAAAAAATAAAAAAGTAAAAGAGAGAGATGTATCATGTATGAAAAGGCAAAGGATTGGATGGATCATTGAGAGGTCCAAAATGTATTTCCCAACTTTTATTTTCTTTTTTGTTGTACATATTCACTAAAACAAACAAACAAGTTTTTAGAAGTCTCAATTATTCATAATATTTTTTCATTCATAGATTTAAAAAAAAGTGAGAATATAAAGAAAAAAAAACAAAAAAAAAGTAAATGAATGAGAGTAGTTTAGGTGTGTCCCCCACTTAGCCACATGCCTGCTTCCCCCTTAGCCTTATAGACCCAAATCCAATCAAAAATGGTGGGCCGGCTTGCGTGTCATTTTCATTGGACCGGCATTTGGGGCTTCTTTGTAAGAGCTTACCCCAACCTAAGGTTTTATAATATCTATATTTTATAATATCTATATTTTTTAGTTATCTATTCTGTTTGTAAGTTGCAGGTTTCTCTATCTGAAGACTTTTTTCGAGTCGGGAGACTCTTTGACCGTACTCTTCTCTGTGGGTATGAGTTATCGTCGTTATTCCCTCTCCAGACCCTGACCATAGTTTTCTATGAGCGGAATACACTAGGCATGATGATGATGTAGTATTGACACTGTCTTATTGTGATTTCAATTGGATCAGCCTAAACTGTTAAAAAAAACCGCTTCATGTATAAGGGAAAATTTAGTTTTTCATTTTTTTAGTGTTTTTTTACTAATGGATCTTTTGTATGGACCATCTCAAAGTAAGACTTTTTTTATTATAATGTACAATGATGAAAATCGATGCGTGAAAATTGAACTTAAAATTTTTTTTAGAAAAGTAGTATTTGCTCTGATAGAAATATTAGGTAATTCTCTTCGATGATATTATCTTTGAGTCCTTTTGTTGGATTTTTTTAGGTGTGTTTATGGGTATCGCCTTGTTCCTAATTCAGATCATGAGATTGAATTGGCTTTAATTTGGTAGGTCAACTTTGCTAACTAGTCTTTGCTAGTTGCTAAGTTGAGTCGCTTGAGAGTTTTTTTTCTAAATAAAAATTTTACTGTCTCTTGTTAGTTTAAATATTATATTTAACTTTTCATACTTATCAATATAATAATTTAATTTTAAAATATTTTTAATTCTGTATGAATAAAAATATTAAAAATTAATGTGAATAAAATCTATATTATAATACTTAAACTGAATCACGAATTTTACTATCTAAAAAAGGATTAATCGAAACTAGATCACCAATTTTACTATCCAAAAAAGACATTAATATGATTTGGTATCTGACTATAAACACCCCTATTTTCAGCTAGCCAAATCAATCAATAACTTCAACCAACAACCATTTGTCATATAAATCAAAAACTAATTTAATAAGATCTTTTGTATACATAACTGTGTTTTTATGTAACATGTTACTTTCAGTAGCAAATTCAAAGTGACAAATGAGTATTAGTCGTTTAAGTCAAACTTAATTTGTAAATAATAAATAAAAAAATGAAGCCTTTTGGTCAAAGAGTATGGACACCCCTATTTTCAGCTAGCCAAATCATCATCATCTTACTTAGTGTATTTCGCGCATAGAAACTCTAATCAGAATCTGGGGAGGGGTGAAAAACGACAACTCATACCTATAAAGTAAGATGTGGTCAAAGACTCCCTTGACTCGAGACAAATGCTCAGATAGCGATATTCCTACAACGAGAGAGAATAAATAAAATCGAACCTGCAAGTTAATTGGAGGGAGTAGATAAATTATGGAATCATCCTCATGCATTTTATTTGTTTCATAATGTTCTTAGAAATCAACTCAACTAAAAGCTTGAGGTTGAGGTTCAGGATATGCCATATACTCTAACACGCATCCTCACACAAGAGCCCTTTGGAATAGAAGTGTAGATGCAACGCAGATCATCCTCGTACCTAACGCTAAATATTCCATTATAAATGAGGGGTGCTTGAGATTCTAACATGTGACCTTTTATTTCGTTAGCTTTTGATCCCATCTCAAGGAACCAGCTCAGCCAAAAGCATAATTTGATAGTTGAGGCCCAGGGGATGTTATATACTCTAATACGCTTTCTCACATGAGAGCCTTTTGGGCTAGAAGTGTGGATGCAACGCAAGCCCTTCTCATACCTGACGTTAAATATTCCACTACGAATGAGGGGTGGTTGAGATTCGAGCTTATTACTCTTATCATGTTGGCTTCTAATACCATGTTAAGGAACCAACTCAACCTAAATTTTAAGTTGATAATAGAGGCCCATGATATGCTATATATACTCTAACACTCCCCCTCACACAAGAGCCCTTTGGGTTAAAAGTGTGGATGCAACACAGACCCTCCTCATACCTGGCGCTAAATACTATACTATAAATGAGAGTGGCTGAGCATGTGACCTCTTGTCACATTGACTTCTAATACCATATCAAGAAACCAATTCAACTAAAAGCCTAAGCTGATGATTGAGGCCCCAATACATTATATAGTCTAACATATAAACTATAAATGACAAAAAGTGGGATACACTGGGTATGAGTTGCCAGGGGACGTTGTGATCGCACTTTTCTCTATGGGCATGAGTTGTCGTCGTTTTTCCCTTCCCAGATCCTGATTATAGTTTTTTATGAGCGGGATACACTGAGCATGATAATGAATACAAAAAGTGGAAAAGATTAGTATTCCCTCCGTTTCTTTTTTATTGTCCACTTTCCTTATTTGGTTAATTCACTCTAATTGTCTACTTTCTATTTTTGGCAAAGATTTTTTACCTAAATACCCCCAACTACCCCAACTTATATTATTTAAAATACCCCACCTACCACCTTTTCTATTATTATAATCACTTAAATACCCCAAATACCACCTTTACAATTATTATAATCACTTAAAATACCCCACTACCATTTTTCTTAATTTGCGTGCCCACTAGAAAGTGGACAATAAGAAAGGGGTGGAGGGAGTATGATTTAGTATCCAAATTGAGATATGAAGCCACTCAGCTATCAACACATTAGCAACCCACGAGACATTGTATTATCTTAGAAGGGGCCTCACTCCTCATAACACAGACAAAAACAGACAGAAATGTCATTAGAAAACAGCAAACAATGACTCAGTAGACTCAGTTACTGAATCAATGGACAACGAGTCCACCATGCCATGGAGAAAGTACATTGTAATAAGTGTGAGTGTGTGACCATTCGCTATTCCTTTGGTTAAAATTTTGTCACCTTTGTAATTTTAACAGTTTGGTTTGTACTTTGTTGGGACTACACATACTATACATCATGCCAATTTCTCACGCTTAAACATGTAACAAACTATAATACAAAAGGGCCACAAATTTGGCTTTAGTACCGGGTATATCTGGTCGTGTCTCAGTTGGATCATATACAACTTTCAGCCAGAGCCGTTCCTGACCATAGGCAAGGTAGGCATTTGCCTAGGGCCCAGAGTCAAAAAGGGCCCTAAAATTAGAAAAGGCTAGTTAATAAAAGTACACATTTAAAAACTTGCAATTTACGAGTAGTTCTTTTATCATCTAAGAATTATATAATGCGTCTATAATTTATGCTAATTATAATATATAGGGTTCATCTTTGTTATTGTTCTAAACATCCGTTTAAGTTTAGAATCGACCCTCCATCAGAGGGCCTTCTTCTTACATTTTGCCTAAGGCCCATACATTGCCAAGAACGGCACTGCTTTCAGCTAGTTTCTTGAGAGTCTGTTTCTTTGAAAGACATATATCAAGTCTAGTCTATTAAAGATTAATGATTACTCATCGTATCTTAATGCCTCCTTACATTATCCTTAATGCCTACTTTCAATACGTTAAATGTCTACTTACATCATTCTTAATGTCTGCTTACAATATTTTAAAAAATATATAATGAGTCTACCTAATTAGAGATGGTCTCTCAAAGAAATTGTCTCTCACAAAAATTTATGTACAAATTTTTCCTATAGTAATTGAGCATGAGCAAAGCAAAGAAAATAAAGATTTTATTCACTTTTTGATATTTTGAAAATTGAAGTCCTTCGTCAATGGTGAATAGTAAGAGTGTAAGACAAAGATCAAATTATCGTTAGTAGGTTTTAAATCCCAACCCATCAATATTATAGAAAGACACATCAGCAACTGAGTTATGTTTGACTAATTTATTGTTAGGAGTTTTGTTAAAATAAATTAGAGTTTGATTCTCACTAGTACTTTCCTTTTTTATGACCAAAAGAACATGCTGGCTTTAATACTCTTTGTTTTGTCCGTCTTTCTTCTTACATGTTGTATTAGGTAGGGGGCGTAGGGTTAATAAAATTAAATATGGATGCATCAAGTTGATTAGCACCATAATTAAGTTGTTGGTGCATTGCTTGAATCAATACACAAATTCTCAAATGAGACATTCTCACAGTAAAATTATTTTTATAAGGTTGTTTCAATTTATATTTACAGTCTTTAACTGATTACTTTATACCTTAGAGTGATCAAGTACTATCTTAAAGTGATCAATTATAACCTTAAAATGATCATTTATTGTTTCAAAATGATTACCTATAATCTTAAGGTGACCATTATAACTTTAAAGTGATTATTTTTTATAGTTTTAGAATGATCACTTTTAACCTTAAAGTTAATTATAACCTTAAAGTTAATTATAAACTTAAAGTGATCACTTCAAGTTTTGAGAATGATCATTTTTTATAGTCTTGATAAAGTGATCACTTATAACCTTATAGTGATAATCTTAAAGTAATTAATAAGAGAAATAGACCGATTATATGAGTCTGTCTCATGGTGAGACAATCCAACACGATCCTTGTTGCTATATGACTTTGTCAAGACTATATTGTCGAAAAACGCCCTTCCAACCACATTAGTAGACCAATGATGTGCCATACTTACCAGTTACCATTATGTGAGATGCCTTATAGGTACGACCATCCTGCACAGCCCCCCTTAATCTGGCATATACAAAGCAAATTTTGAGGGAAAAAAGAAAAAATATACGTAGAATATTGCTTGTAAAATTGTAACTTTATTTTTGTGAAACACCCATTAAAGACTAGAATCAACCCTTTATAAAAAGGTTTTTTTTAAAAATTTTACCTAAAACCTATTAAATATCATAAATCACGCTATTAATTCTGGCAAGACCTAAATTGGCCCAACACAATGCATACCATGTCCAAGTAGAGTGGGCAAAACTTAAGAGGTGTATTCACTACATTAACACAAACATTATATTTGAGGGTTTTGACCTTTGTTTCTTAATATTTAGAACATTTTGAACTTTTTTTACTATTTACAAGTCTTTTCACTACGACATAATTAAATTTAAAATCTTTTCTCAAAAGTGATTTTTGTTTTTCAACTAAGATAAGATTCGATTCTTTTGTTTAAACATACTCTGATGATCAATCTTTAACAAAGACTCATGTGGGATTTTGTTAGATTTATTCTTTTTATAATATTTATAATTTTTAACCATTATAATTTTTAACAAAGACGACTATATAGTCAATATTTAATAGTCATGTAGAATCTTATGTATAAATTGAGATATTAGTGGTTAAAAATATGCATTGTCAAATGTCATGCATGTCTTAAGAAATATTGCATATTTGCAATGTAAGAAAAAACAAATCAAAGAAAATATTTACATATTTCCTAACATTAAAAAGTTCATTTATTGTTACATTTTTTAATTCATAAAGTCTATCTCAAAAAAAAAATCATAAAGTCAGATTAAAATTTGACTAAAACCGAATTTGTAATCTAAGATACGAATTTCAAGACAAAATACAGCTTTTAAACACAAACTTTATAGCTTTTAAACACAATTTTTTTGTTTAAGGTTATAAATTATGAATAATTAAAGTTTTATCTTTGATAAAGAAGCAAACAAATTAGTTACATTAGTAATTGATAATGTATACTCCAAATAGTATTATGATTTTACCTACTATTTTAAACTTTTGGCTAAATTGATTTATTGACATTGTATTAAAAGCTAACATGACCGAAAAGTCACGAATTTGAATCTCATCTATCCCTTTTTAAAAATGTCAGTTTTTTAGGGTGAAGAAGAATTCTAGCATTTTAAATCAAGCTTGTTCATTATTAATAACATCATCATCATCATAATCATCATACCCAGTGTATCCCGCTCATAGACGTTATGGTCAGGGTCTGGGAAGGGAATATAGATGACA
Organism: Amaranthus cruentus; assembly: GCA_019425755.1. Classification (NCBI taxonomy): domain Eukaryota; kingdom Viridiplantae; phylum Streptophyta; class Magnoliopsida; order Caryophyllales; family Amaranthaceae; genus Amaranthus; species Amaranthus cruentus. Next base: position 10,506,448 of record CM033466.1, read on the forward strand.
ACTCATGCCCAGCTCTTACAGCTCAAAGAGTCCCTTGGCACAAGAAGGGTCTTCAAAGAGAGAGGCTCCTACAATAATCCGAAAGCCTGCAACTTAAACCCACGTTAACCAAGAATATATAGTAATCAACTAACTAAATATACTCAACAAATAGAACACGTACAAATTATAAGAATTGATTGAGAATGATTTGATGCCTTCTCATTATGATCATAAGAAATATATACAAAGCTAAGCTATGGTTTCTAGGAAACTAAATAATTACAATATTATGTCTAATATTATTTCCTAAGATATAAAGATACATCAAATAAACAATATATGATAAATATACTTAAAAGATATTTATTCTAGCACACCCCCGCAGTCGAATCGGGAGGTTGCCGAACGTTGAAACTGGATCGAAAATCTTCAAAAAGAATTTTAGGAAGGCCTTTGGTAAAAATATCAGCTATCTGAAAACGTGAGGGAACATGAAGAACACGGATAGCACCTCGTTTAACTTGTTCACGAACAAAATGAATGTCCATCTCAATATGTTTAGTGCGCTGATGATGAACTGGGTTACCCGATAAATAAACAGCACTAACATTATCACAATAGACAAGAGTAGCAGTAGTAATAGCACAGCGAAGTTCAAGAAGTAAATTACGAATCCAGCACGTTTCAGAAACCACATTGGCAACACCACGATATTCTGCTTCGGCACTAGATTTAGAAACAGTAGGTTGGCGCTTAACAGACCAAGAAACAAGAGTATCACCCAAGCAAACACAATAACCAGAAGTAGAGCGGCGAGTATCAGGACAACCACCCCAATCAGCATCAGTATAAGAAATAAGAGAGGAGATAGAAGACTTATATAATTGAAAACCATGAGAAATTGTACCCTTGATGTAACGAAGAATGCGATGAAGAGCAGTCATATGTTCAACCCGAGGATCATGCAAAAAGACACATATCTGCTGAATTGCATAGGAAATATCAGGCCGAGTGAAGGTGAGATATTGCAAAGCACCGGCCAAACTACGATACAGAGTAGGATCAGAACAAGAAGAGCCAACATTAGCACGGAGTTTGCTTGTAGTGGAAACCGGAGTAGAGACTGGATTGCATTGAGACATGCCGACTTTCTCAAAAATCTCAGTAGCATACTTTTGCTGAGAAAGAAATAAACTTGTAGAAGTACGAGTGACAGCAATGCCCAAGAAATAACTCAAAGGACCTAAGTCCTTCATGGCAAACTCAGAACTCAACTTAGACATAATAGACTGTCGGAGACGATCAGAGGAAGCAGTAAGAATAATATCATCCACATACAAAAGAAGATAAGCAATCTCGGACCCATGACAATAAATAAATAAGGACTGATCAGATATGCTATTACGAAAACCAATAGAAGTAACAAAATCAGCAAAACGTTGATACCAAGCCCGAGGAGCTTGCTTCAGGCCATAGAGACACTTGCGAAGAAGACAAACATGGTCAGGATACTGAGGATCACGAAATCCCACGGGCTGATGCATATAAACAGTCTCATTCAAATTACCATGAAGAAAAGCATTTTTAACGTCTAACTGATGAATAGACCAAGACCTGGAAACAGCAATACTCAAAATAATACGAATAGTAGTAGGTTTGACAACAGGACTAAAAGTCTCATCACAATCAATGCCCGTACGCTAAGTCTTACCATCACCAACTAGACGCGCCTTATAGCGCTCAAAGGACCCATCAGACTTAGTTTTCAAACGAAAAATCCACAAGGAACGAATAACATTAACATTAGATGGTCTAGGTACGAGTTCCCAAGTATTATTTTCAATTAAAGCATCAAATTCCTCTTGCATTGCGAGCTTCCAATTCGGGTCACGAAGAGCATCTATGGGATTTTTAGGAATGGGAGAAAAGGAGACAGAAAGTGCATGAGATGAATATTTGGGATTAGGTTTGAATATGCCATGTTGACTTCGGGTGATTATTCTAGTAGGAGAAGAGTTAGTAATAGGTGAATGGGAATTATTGAGTGGCTAAGAAGCTGGGTTGCGTGAGGCAGGCCCAGTGGAGGTAGGAGGAGCCTCAATTTGGGCTTCGGTGGAATGGTCTAGTCCAGTAGGTGTAAAGGAGGGTAAAGGAGATAAGGGAGTAGGCTGGGTATGAAGGGGGGAAGGTACTGGGCCAGGCCCAACAAGGGGAAGCGCTGGTGGGGGGGAGGTGTCAATGTTGGGCTCAGGGTTTGGGCTAGTGTGTGAAGTATTGGACTGAATTTGAGAAATGAGATGAGGGGTATCTAAAAAATCATACTCTTGAGGATTATGTTGGGAACGATTGGTAAAGGGAAAGGAGGACTCATCAAAAATCACATTGCGGGAAATAATTATTTTACTCGATGCGATGTCATAGCACTTATAACCTCGATGTGATGAAGGATATTCAAGAAGACACATGGAGATGAGTGGGGTTGAAGTTTGTGGATTTTAGAAGAAGAGAATAATGGAAAACATAAACACCCAAACGTTCTAAGATGATCATAAGTAGGAGCTTTATGAAAGAGAAAATGAGTAGGAGTAAGATAATCAAGTAACTTAGATGGGAGAATATTAAGGAGATAAGTGGCCGTATTTAAGGCGTGAGGCCAAAAAGACGGAGAAAGAGAGGCATGACATAAAAGAGTGCGAATAATATTATTGATGGAGCGAATTTTACGCTCGGATTTGCCATTTTGAGAAGACGTCTGAGGACATGAAAACCGAAACATAATACCCCTAGTTTCACAAAATTGGTGAAAAAGATGACTATCAAATTCACCCCCGTGATCACATTGAAAAGATTTAATGTTAAGCTCAAATTGATTGTGAACATAGGTATAAAAATTAACAAAAATATCATAGACTTGAGATTTGCGGATTAACGGAAATGTCCATAAATAATTGGTATATTGATCAAGAAACAACACATAATATTTGTACCCGGAAGGGGTTGAAACAGGAGATGTCCATAAATCACTATGTATTATTTCACAAGGACGAGTACAAAAAGATGTTGAGTTATTAAAAGGAAGACTAACATGTTTGCCTAAAGGGCATGAATGACCAAAAAAAGATGGATTTTTATTACATTTAATAAACTTAGAAGTAGACAAAAACTCTAAGATAGTGTTTCCCGGATGACCCAAACGAGAATGCCAAATGCTAGATGATAAAGCCGAAAGAGCATATGAGGATGAAGAGGTAGCTCCATGTGCCACATGGAATGGATAGAGATCACCAGTGCTATTAGACCGCAGGATTATGTTCTTTGTGTCCAAGTCCTTCACAGAAAATCCGAAAGGATCAAACTCAATAGAAACATTATTATCTCGAGTAAATTTACGAACAGAAATAAGATTTAATGACGGTAGGAGAATGGAGAACATTTTTTAAGACTAAAGGTTGGGATGGGGAGGGGATAGATACATGACCGTGACCTTTTACAGGAAGCATAGCACCATTACCAACAATAATAGAATTAGAATTAGATGACTTTAAAGGAAAATAATGCAAGGGAGTACCTTTAGAATTGGTCATATGAGAGGTGGCACTGGTGTCCATATAATATTCTTCATCCGGAGAAGTCAAGGAGAGAGTATGTAAGGCTTGATCAATATCGGTTGGAGAGTAACCCGGCGAAGAGTCCGCACATAAACCATGATGTGGATGAGGTCCAAGAATGCCCTTTGAAGAGTTTCTGATGGGCTGTTTTTGCGAGGCCCAAGGTTGAGTAGGATGTGGGCAAGGGGGTTTAGCCCAATGTTTAGAGCAACAATGACAATGAGACCTTGAAGAACTTGCTGGCCCATTATTATACTTGGCTGGGCTGGGCTGTTTGTGGGAGTATGTTCTCGGCCCAGTGTGAGTTTGTGGCCTGAAATAGGTGCGGTGGTGCTGCTGGCCAGAAGAAGAGCCACGGTAGGACCGGCCACCATGACGAGGTGGTCGAGGACCCTCACGGAAATTAGGAGAATGTCGGGGCTCCGAATTTTCCGAAAAATCCGAATATTGCGAACGAGAATGAGTAACAAGAGCCGAATCTTGCGGAGAAGGTTTGTCTTTAGTATGAGAATGCTCTTCTAACTCAAGCATAGAACGGAGATCATCAAAGGAAGGAACGGGAGACATGTGTTGAACCAAAGAGCGGAAAGTTTTGTAGTCGGAGGTCAAACCCTGTAAAACTTGAAGAGCCAAACGGTTGTCGGAAATAGTAGTACCAAGATTGGTGAGAGAAGTAGCAAGATCCTCAAGAGCATTGCAATAAGCCTTCACATTTGGAAAATCATCAAGAGAAGTCGCATTGAATTGAGATTCAAGATGAAGAACACGAGAAGTCTTATTATTTTAGAAATAATTCTCAATGCGAGTCCAAGCATTATAAGCACTTTCTTTGGGACGAACAATTGTCTTAAGAAGAGAGGGACTAATAGTGCTATAAATCCATCAAGACGTTTCCAATCGGGATCTTTAGAATCCGAAGTGTTAGAGGAGTCTTCGGGAGCAATATGAGACTCACCAAGATGAGCCGAACAATGAAGTTCAAAGAGGGTAACCCAAGTATGAAAATTTGAACCATCTTCTTCAAGTTAATGGGAACACATGTTTTGATGTAAGAAACTAAAGTGGCGGGATGGATTTTTGAAGAGGAAGCCATGAGAAAGAAAGATACCAAGAAAAAGTAATATAAGATGAGTATGGATTCTTCAAATAATATGGACAGCAAGAAAGAGGCGGCACAACAAGTAAAATGGAGCCGGTGCAAGAAGAAAAAATAGGCAGAAAAGCCGAGGAAATAACCTAAGCAACTGATACCATATAAGAATTGATTGAGAATGATTTTCAGCCTTCTCATTATGATCATAAGAAATATATACAAAGCTAAGCTATGGTTTCTAGGAAACTAAATAATTACAATATTATGCCTAATATTATTTCCTAAGATATAAAGATACATCAAATAAACAATATATGCAAAGTATACTTAAAAGATATTTATTCTGGCACAAATAACTAAAAAAACGACATAAACGATATTGAAACGGGAGGTGGTTGTTACAAAAGCGACTTTGCTGACCAAGGAAATAAACTACTCATATTTTTAATAACAACGAACAAGGAAAACAAGTCAAAATGTGTCGAATTTCTTGTTTGTTGTCGCAAAAGCTAACTTTGTCTGACCAACTTCCTCTTGTTAACAAGGTGGTTGTTGACATTTTGGACTTTCAAGAACAGTTGATGGCCTGCTACCTTTCTTACTGTTACTAACGACGAACAAACACTTAACACTTCCCTTATACTCTGATATAAAATCGCTTATTTTAGAATTTATTTATCAAACAAATTAATTGTTTTCAATTTTTTAAGATTGTTGTCTCAGGCAGATTTTAAAGGGAAGCTGGATGAGTGGATCAAAATGTTTTGGTACAATCCACAATTAACTTAGACTGGCCCAAATCGGTCTCCCAAGAATTCGTGAGGCCCATGAAAGATATGGAATCATGGAATAATGCTCTTTTTCTTTTCTTTTTCAGAGCAACTTGTGTCACTATATAAAAAAATTCTAATCAATCACCGTGATTTTGTAAATCATCATAAAAAGATAAAAAGAAAAATAACAAATAAACAATTAAAGGGTAATTTATTAACCTTTCACCCGATTAAATCTTACCACATAAGAGTAATTTATTAATCTCACAAATAACCGCTATTTACTAAGACCTTAAACATTAAACAACTATAAAGTGAGTATTTTAACAATGAAAGTGATCAACTACTTTTGTGAGAAACCGTCTTTTAGTGAGATGATCTAAAAATAAGAAGCTCATATTATGTAGTATAAAGGAACAGCTACTCTTGTGAGAGATCGTCTCTCAAAGAGACGACATCAAAATAAGAAGCTCACATTCTTATTTTCTCTTAAATTTGTGTAAATTGGGCTATTTAGCCCATATTTCTAATGCGTCTATTGGAGAGACCGTCTCTAACAACAATCTGTGTATAAGGAATGTCTCATGGGTGAGAACACCTCATAGAACATTTGGTGATAACTGATGTATTTGTATGTTGTTAATTTTGATGTAAATTTTTATAACTCTTTTATTAATGAATTAATAGTAGGCTAAATAAAAAAATATAAAAAATATATTTAAAAAAAAAAATTCTTTCTTTTATAATATGAGTACTTCTAGTACTATATGAATAGATAGATTTGAAGAGCATTTTATATCCTTGAAAACTATTAGATTAAATCAAAATAGTGTAACAAATAATAAAAACATCAAGAGTCATTTGTGTTGGATATGTCACGTTAATTTCTAATATAATGTCATATATGCCCTTCTTATGCATTTAGCTAAATATTACACTGGAAATGAAGGGTGAATGAGATTTGAATTCATAACCTTTATGTTACGTTGGTTTCTAATACTATGTTAAGGGACCAACTAAGTCAAAAGCTTATTTGTTGGACGAGACGATCACCCAATGATTTTGTTATATACTCTGTCGTGCCCCTTCTGACGAGATCCCCTTTGGCATGAAGTGTGCATGCAACACATGCTCTGACATGGTGCTAAATATTCTACTTGAAATGAGAGGTTGATAAGATTCGAATCAAAAATTAAATCTGTGTTTATTCTTACATGTTGGCTTCTGATAATATGCTAAGAAACCAATTCTTCCAAAAATTTTCTATCATGCTAATAGAGCCGAGTTCTTAGGGCCCAAATGGGCTGCTAAATAATGTTGGGTGGAGTATTGAAGAAATGCCCACATGTGTAACTATATTAGTGACTTCACAAATTCTTATTTGAGATCGTTTATACAATAAACATCTCAAGTTTTAGGGCTGACCTAATTTATAAATTAAAAAAAAAACTGATTAATGGTTTTGTAAGTTAAAAGGGAGATCACTATAACAAATTTAGCTTTTTGTGACATTGGATTTAGTGGCATTAAAAAAATGTCACTAATTCATATTTTTAGTGTAATAATTATTGGTTTTTATTTTAAATTCCACCATAAAACGATTTAGCGACACTTAATTTAGTCTTTAGTGGCATATGTAATTGTCAATATAGTCTATAGTGACATATGTGAGAAATGTCACTAGATCCTATGTCGCTAAAAGCTTTAGTGTGACTTTTTAATATGCTGCTAAAGGATCCAATAAATGTCACTAATCCTCTACATATACTATAAGAAATTTGAAATTGTGACATTTAAACTAAATGTCGCTAAATATATCCTACTAAAAGCAAATTATGTTGTAGTGGATATAGACTGGGCTCTTAAAAGACGTCTATATTATAGACGGTCTCTCAAGAGAGGACATGTAGTGACTTTCATAAGATGTTTTGCTTCGTGTATTACTCCTTTTATTGTCATATGATTTTAGGAATATAGTCAGGAATTTGTCCCCACTAGCTCATTGTGGCTTTACGTATGGTAAGGAAATAATTGAAAGTATCTCAAAAATCAAACACATATATTACAATTTTGTTGAAAAATGACAACTGATGGCGCACTCTTAGAGCTTTGTCAAGTGTTGCCATGTGATTTAATTTAATTAAATATTATTAATCAATAACATGAACTCTAATTTTCGTCAAACTATTTATTTCCGAACTATAAAATAGTCAATTTTACAAAAAAAAAAAGCTAAATTTTGGATATAATATTTATGTTACAACTTATCTTTCTACCAATAAGATTTTATATTATATTAGGTTTTCTATTTATAGTGACTCTATTTCATTTACCTAAATTATAATCTCATTTAGTTATATATAATTCAAGTAAATCAATAATCAATACATTGTAACAAATTTAGCTTTTTGCGACATTGGATTTATTGGCATTAAAAAAATGCCACTGATTCGTATTTTTAGTGTAATAATTATTGGTTTTTATTTTAAATTTCACTATAAAGTGATTTAGCGACACTTAATTTGGTCTTTAGTGGCATACGTAATTGTCACTATAGTCTATAGTGACATTTGTGAGAAATGTCACTACATATATCCTTTGTCGCTAAAAGCTTTAGTGTGACTTTTTAATATGCTGCTAAAGACTGTAATACATGTCACAAATCCTCTATATACACTATAAGAAATTTAAATTAGCGACATTTAAATTAAATGTCGCTAAATATATCCTACTAAAAGAAAATTATATTGTAGTGATATCAATATCTTAAAATATTATAATTTTGATTTTGAAAGTTTTTTCTCTCAGAAAAATATTACAACCAAATTTTTCTGTAAATTTTCCCGAAAGAACAATATGACAGCCAACGACAATTATAAGAAATCCCTCAAAATTAATAGTGTATTCATTCTTTCCTAAAATTGCTGTTAGCCTGTTATTATGTATTAAACATCATATGACAGCCAAAAATCCCTCAAAATTAATAAAATATCCATTTTTTTCTTAAAGTTTCTATTATTATATGTATATTCATTAGAAATATTTAGATAAATCTAAATATTTATAATGCATTATTAAATATTTTATACACATCACTAGGTTAAAATCATAAAATACTATAAAAAGAACTGTAAAAATGCACAAGGCGAATTTATAGAATTTTGCATAAATTATGATTTTAAGTATTAAAGGTATGTTTTCAAAAAGATTTTTATTAGATCAAATCATATAATCATACATCATATTATCATACAATATATAAAATCATACAATATTATAAAGGAACTGGAAAATTTCACATGGCGAATTTATAAATTTTTGCATTAGATATGATTTTGAGTATTAAAAATAAATTTTTAAGAAGATTTATCAAATCAAATCATACGATCATACAATATATCTTATCATATCATACTATACAGAGTATAAAAGACTGAAAAATTGGCTTATAAATCCATCTAAACGGTCTCATACTTGACAAATTGTTTTCTCTATGAACTTATTAATTTAAACAAGAAATTCAAATTTTACAATCATACAATTCTATAATTTTGCTGCTAAATGATAAATGACAGTCTCACAACCATCTGCCAATTGCAGCAGGATTATTGGTCCTTTAATAGTAAAGCAATTTATTACTAAAAATACATTAATTTTAAAAAAACACATAACTTTTAGAAATTATTTTACATTAATACAATAGTTATAACATCACACATTAAAATGTTGGAATGGAAAAATAATAAACCTTTCAAAATTATTTTAGTAAGAAAATATTAATATTTTCCTTTAATACTGCATTTACAGGCAAATTCAATAGTCGTAAGAAAATACTGTACAATGTACATCACAAACAAAAACAGTTAAAAACAATTAATTTTCTATAATAAAACAGCACAAGATCACAATACTTTCCTTTTATATTAAATACAATAAAATTTTAAAAGTTACATTTCAAATAAGCATTTACACAATAGTTTAAAAAAAATTACATTTCAAATAAAAAATTTTATTCTACAAAACTCCGTGCGTGCACGGGTTTTATACTAGTAAATGAATAAAGACGGTGCAAGAAAATAGGGTGTAAATCCATAGAGTTTGCTACTTTAATGAAAACAAAATGAGAAAATTGTGGTACAAGTAACACAAGAACAACTCCCCAGGTCACATTGTCTTTGCTCCATCTTATAAAGTTTAGTCTGTAGTACTACTTACCTTATTAAAATAAATAAATAATGATCAAATTTTATATGAGACCGTTTATTATGAGACGGACTAATATTAAAGACTTAAATTCGAAAATAAATGTTTTTAATCAAAATAAATGATCAAATTTTGTATGAGTCTATTTTATTATGAGACAGACTCGTGTTAAAAATTTTAAAATAAAATAATTTTTTTAAGAAAAAAAAAAGTGTTTTAATATCCAAAGATAGACTATTTATAGTGCAATTTTAACATACAATGAGATTGTCTTATATAAAAATTTGTGATTTTAATTATTAGCTAATAAGATTTGTAACGGATTTATGTTTTTTTTTAATTTTTCAAGTTAACATAGCCCATCTAATTTACACAAATTCTTACTTGAGACCGTCTTTTGTAAAGACGGCTCTCAAAAGCCCAGTCCAATTCTAAATTTATATTGTTACAACTCTAAATATAGATTTAATTTAAGTTCAACACTAATGATAATTTTGCCATCAATTTTCAATCCAAGTAAACATTCTTCAACTACTTATCATCAATACTTCAACTCATTTTTAGTTCATTGTATTCCTCAATTTAACACAATTAAAATTCTATTGAAACTCAATCAAGCGCAATAGGTCCATAAACTAATTTTACCAAACTAACTCGAATCACAATATATAATAAAAGATTTATGGAATTGTGTTAAAAATAAATTAAACCTAATAGAACAAAAATATTAGTACAAGAAAATTCTAATTAGCAATAAATTCATAAAGTCGGTGAAAAAAAATATGGTTTATAAACTTTGCTTAAATTCTGCATTAAATGAGAATTGAATCTAGAATGACCTGACTAAAATTTTTGTATGAGATAGTCTGACTGTGAGACGCACCTCATGCAATCATGCATAGGTTAAATTGCCAATAATATAAAATATTAGCATATGAACTTCTTGTTCTGAGGTCAGCTCGCTGGAAAATTGACTTTCACAAAATTAGTTGCTAGCTCAAACCTTATTTGAAACGACATTACTTATCTCTATAACTATTTCTAGAGCAAAACATGTTAACATCATCACTATTTTATATTGATTAGGTGTGACATCTCAACAAAAATTTTCTCTACAAACTCAATGATGATGTCATTGGTTTTATGAATATTATTTATATCTTTGACTTTATTACTTTTTAATCTAACTATGACTATAATATTATCCATATTGATTGATTTTATATTTTTTAGGTCACATTAAAAAACCATATATTTTATTTTATTTTTTTAATTATTTATAAAATTTTATCAATTTTATTTATTGAATAATGAGTATTATTTATAAGTGTATTGTATATTTTAAGTTGGTTAAAAGATAATATACTTTTATGAGGATTTTTTTATTTATACTATTGAAATTGGTTACTTAAATGCAATGCATAAGTCTAATTTTACAAATCAATTATATTTTTATGGGACATTTAGCTTGAATACAAGGTAGTATGATTTAGATTGTGACTACATACCTTTATGCACGTCACTTATATTTTTTATGACAAACCAATTATTTTTTATAACTTTTATAAAATAATTTTACACAAATATTTATTTTAAATCTATAACTAAATTTTCACAATGATCTATGCGTACAATGCAAAGATACAAATAAAACAATGTATGTAATGTATACAATTATATATTCAGAGTGAAAAATGAGATAACTATAATGTAAAATTTATTTCTTAAAATTTTAATTTCTTAAATGATACAAATGTGTCAATAAAATTAATAAAGTCGTGTATTGCACGGTGACAATCTAATTCTAACTAAGACAAAATGCTGATTCTAACAAATTTGCTACTTTAATCAAAACAAATTGAGAAAATTGAAGTAGAAGTAACACAAAACAGCTTGTCACATTGTCTTTGCTCCAAATTTCAAAATTAAATTAAATTATACATATTAAATATTAAACAAATTTCAAGAATAACACGTAATTAAATCACATTAAAATTAATCCTGAAGTCAACAATAACAACGTGAATCCTCACGCGATCACCATCAATTTTCATCAACCTACCACAATACAATATCTGTGATCAAGTGCATGTAAGCCACGTGTCCCATAACTTATATCTTGCTTAATCAAACTTGTACTCCTTAATCCTTATGTTGCATTGCTAATTAAGGGCATTATTATTTGTCGCCACCCTTTTACTAAAATCGCCACCCTTAATTTTTTTTTATTTTTTTTTTGTTTTTTTTTGTACGATTTTCCTTTATTTTATTTTATTTATTATAAATGTTATTATTATTTGTTATTGCTATTTAAATTTTATTATAAATTTTTGTTTTATTTATTTATTTATTATAAATGTTATTATTATTTGTTATTGTTATTATTTGTTTATAAATATTTTTATTATTATTTGTTATTATTGTTATTTGTTTATAAATATTTTTATAAATATTCTTCTGGATTACGGCTGGTTCCTATGATCATAAATTTGCAACAGTTATAAATAAATTAAATAATATTAACATAAACATATTATAAATAAATTAAATAATATTAACATAAAATTTTTTTAAATAAATAATATATTATCAATTAATAGCCTACATATTATAAATAAATTAAATAATTATTAATCACAACACAATAAATATTTAAATAATTAATTAACATAAACATAATTATATGTTAAATAAATAATTTATAAAAAAAATGGAAAAATCCACAAGCGTCTGAAAATATATGAATTAGCACAAAGCGTGCGAAAATACCATAACAAATTCAGCACAAAGCGTGCGAATGTACCATGTACATTCGCGTTTGTGCTTAATTTGCATGTATTTTCGCACGTTTGCTAATCTATGTTATTCAGACGTTGATCGATTTTTCAATTTTTTTAAAATTATTTATTTAACATATAATAATAAAATTTATAATAACATATAATAATAAAATTTATAATAACATATAATAATAAAATTTAATAATAACATATAATAAATAAATTAAAAAGGATAACGTACAAAATTCAAAAAAAAATTGTGAAAATGCATACGAAATGTGCAAAATTCCATAACATTAGCAAAAATGCGAAAACATGGATTTAAGCACAAAGCGTCTGAATGTACTATGGTACACTCGACGCTTTTGTGCTTAAAGCTATGTATTTTCACATTTATGATTTTCACATTTTTTATTAATTAATTATTTATTATTTAATTTATTAAATGTATATTTATTTAAATTATTTATTTAATTTATTTAAAATATTTATTTTTGTGATTAATTAATTATTATAACAATAAAAAAAACAAAAAAAAATAAAAAAAAAAAAAAAAAAACAAATAGTAATAATAATATTAATAATAGTAATAATAATAATAATATTAATATTATTTTTATTATAATAATAATAATATAGAGGGACATAATTTAAAGTAACGCATTTTATAATTTTTTAAAAAAATAATATCAACATCTTTAGTTTTATTTCTAACTAATATTTATGAATTAGATTAATGTTAACTTTTATTACTCTTTTATCTAGTATAAATACTTACTACATCTAGTTCAAGTCGGGAGCTATTATACACTTACATAGTAATCATATCATATCATATACAATACTATAATTTTGCTGTTAAATGACAAATGACAGTCTGATATCCATTTGCCAAATGCAGCAACATACTAGTCATTTAATTGCAACATAATAGAATCTCAATATTTTCATCATACAATCATACAATACTATAATTTTGCTGCTAAATGACAAATGGCAGTCTGATAGTCATTTGTCAAATGCAGCAACATACTGGTCATTTAATTATGGCAACATAATAGAATCTCAATATTTTTATTTTATATAAAATGCTTGTAACATTTAAAATTAATAAAATTATTAAAATAATGGTATCTTATTCTTCTTAGAATATTATAAAGTACTAAAAAAAATAAAATCTAAAGTTTTCCATTTATACAATGATAATAAATTTATAAAAGTAATTACAGCATATATACATTATTAAAATCAAAATAATTAGATTATTTTTTAATAAAAAGTATTAAATTTCAATATTTTTCTTTAATATAATATATTGTACAATCAAAAGATTAGTTTCCAGTAATATTAGAAAATTTTTTTAGTAATGACATTATAATATTCTCTCTAGAATGAATTGAGTTTTTATGCTGTTATATTAATTTTAATATAAATTATAATTATATTTTTTAAATATTATAATTTCATAATGATAATATGCAACTTTTTTTAATTATTTTTTGTTACTCTTTTATTTAATTATTCATTAAGCCATTATTTTTATAAACAATTAATCAAAATAATTAGTTTTCAGTAATATCAGAAAATTTTTTGGTATTGACATTATATTATTCCATCCCGAATGAATTGAGTTTTTATGTTGTTTTATTAACTTAAATATATATTATTATTACGTTTTTTATTTATTATAATTTCATAATGATAGTATGTAAAAAAATTGATTATTTTTTATTAATTTTTTATTTAATTATTTATTGAGCCATTACTTTTTTATAAACAATTTGAATATATTATTTAATTTTATTTATAGTACTATAATTTCATAATGATAACATATAATTGCACGATTATTTGAAATTTATGTTTAAAAAAATATTCACACTACAAACTCCGTGCAATGCACGGGATTTATATATACTAGTTACTTATAAAGTTATACATTATTCTCGCGTAGACCTCCTTTTTCCTAAGTCTCAATATATCATGTAATAAAAAAACTACTTGCTTCTTATTCTTTATGTGGAAACAAAACCTTAATCAAGCGAGTTATAATTTGGTTATAACACAACTAAAGATATTAGAGCTGGTCTTGTGTAGACTTAGTACACACATAATATAAACATATATACATTAACCTTTAGACATAAAGAGTATAAGTTAGAAAGTGTCAGTTAGTGAACTTGAGAGTTAAGGATGCATGTAATCTAATTATTAACGAGATGATTGAGGAGTGGTACGCTATAAAAATATTGTGCTGTAACTCTTATTAGACTTAAACAAGTATCATGGGTCAAAAACTTATATTACATAACGTGAAAATAAGAAGTGTAACAACTAATTTGAAATAAAAGAAGCAAAATATTGTTGAACGTTAAATACATTTTTTAGTATTAACATCTTAATTTATTGATTTAGTAATAGTATATATTGAGATAATATAACTATTTTTTTTAGATGATAAATATCTAGAAACGGACACTTAAAAATATTTTAAAAGTAAAAGAGTAACCAATAAAAGAGATGGGGATACTATTCAATTATGCATAATTTATAAGGAGTAGTTGATGAAAAAAATGGTACTTAAAAGTTTAAAAGTTTAAAAGTAAAATATTAGACCTAAAATAATACCCCCCAAGTTTTGAGTAATCATATAGTTTTTTTTTTTTGAATATAGTAATCATATAGTTATTATAAAGAAGAATGAAATTTAGTACAAACTAAATTATAGTATTCAATGAAATTTTATTATGTTAAAATATATTAGTTGTTTATCTGTTGAAGTTATTTAATCTCATTTGTTTTTGACTACTAAGTAGTAATGTATAAAGGTTTAAGGTAGGTGCATATTTAGAAATAAAAGAGAAAACATAGAGTGTAAAAGTGGTTAGATCAAAGAGTAAGTGAGAGAATATAAACTTTTTTTCGCATCCTTCTTAAATGTTCCAATACTTTTGATCATTTTAACACTGTTATATTATATTTTTATCCAAAAAGGGTGAAATCATACTTAAAATTTGAAATAGAACAGTATTATAAGATTAGTTAAAATATAAAATTAGACAAATTGAGTGAAATAAAGGAGCATTATTAAATAAGATAATCAAAATTGAAGTCTTACATGTATTTATAAACATTTTTTTTACCTTTTTACCAATCAAATTACAAACTCCATGCAAGGAGAGTAAAGTGGGCAAATAGAATGTGGTATACTCTCTTTTGTATCCTTGTTCACCTAATAGTTTCTTACCTAGTTACCTATCATTTATGACAGGTAAAAATTTAACAATCGCTCATCTAGGTCTATATTTAAACTAATCATAATTTAGATCATTAATAGAATGTGGTCTATTTTGATTTCAATTAATGTAATAGTGAACATTATAATCACCAATTGGATTAATATTACACGCATATCTTGTTGCATTATGCAATAATAAGAAACAATCACCGAGTATCAATGGTGATATTATATTAATGTTAATATTAAGGATTGGATTTTTTTTAAAACCTATATCTGGGGTAAAGATTTAGATTGCAAAATAGGTAACTTTATTTTTTCATAAATTTATTACATTTGTCAATTTTAGAAAATATTACAAATTAGGTTTCCACAAAATTAGCTATGTAATCTAAATATACTACCTCCGTTTCAAAATATTTGTAATATTTGCCTTTTTCACGCAATCCAATGCACTAATTCAACGCTTCGTTTGATTATTAGTACTAAACGATGGTAATGAGAATGTTATGTAGCGTAAACATTAAATGTATCATGTTATTTCCATTATAATGAAATTTTGATCTTAAAAAAGCTCTTTTAATTTTGTTTTCAAAATTTTCTATTATCACTTAAAATCACATTTTCATATGGTAATACATTAAAATAAATTTTGTGAAGAAAATGATATGATCAATGGAGAATAAACATGACTATTTAATTATCTTCAAAAAAAAAAAACATGACTATTTAATTTGTAAAAAGATTTTCTTATTAGATTTACTTTAGTTTTTCATTATTATTATCATTTTCATCATTTAATATCTACTATCAAACAGACTGTAATATTAATATCAGCAATGTTATTTCCAATATTTTTATATTATTCCCAATATAAAACTCCCTCACTAATTTTTTTTTGATTTCCTATAATATACTACCTCCATTCCATTTTACTTGCAACACTTATCATTTTTGGAAGTTTCATATTACTTGTAACATTATTATTTTTGGTAAAAATAATCTACTTATTTTATCCTCACTTTATTCCTATCCCATATCACCATCAATCATACATCATCCTATTAATTATTTAATATACCCACAAGTCACAACCACTATCTATTTATAATAATTTTTTTTTATTTCTACCCCACATTTCACCATCAATCATAAATCATCCCTATTTTTAACATACTGATTTGACGACCCTTAAAAAACGTGCTAAACTCAATGGTGCAACTAAAACGGAACGGAGAAAGTACATACAAGTATATATATAGAAGGATGACCTATAAGATTTTGCACTCTCATATATTTGGACAATAGCATATTATTTTCACAATAATAAAAATCAAAAAGCATCAAGTGTATCTTTTCCCTTTATACTATACTCCCATCCTCCATTCTTTTTCATTCTTTCATTCCATCAAAACTTTTCTTTTTCATTCCTTCAAAGCTCTAACATTAATGGAATAATGTGAATTGACTAGAGATGCTTTACCCTAATCCCCTTTCTCTCTTTTGTGCTATCATTCTCTGTTTTCCTCTGGCTCTTGTTCTCACCATTACATCCCATACCTCCACCATTATAATCCCTTCCGTCACTCACAACCGTGTCATTTTAGCAACCATTCTCCCTCCTCCACCACCACCATCTCCGCCACCTTCGCCGTCTCCGCCACCTTCGCCGTCTCCGCCACCCCCGCCGCCGCCTTCTAAAACTTTTTCTAAGCCCCTTAAACCCCAGCCAATAATATTTCAATCTAGTAGTAGCAACCAAAATCCCAATGAAACAACTTCTAACAATGATTTATTTCCTAATACATCATCGTCTCCACCACCAACACCACCGCCTCCACCACCATTACCTTCTGATTATCCAGAAGATATAGAGTTGCTCAAACGAGCTTCTCGGGTTAATCCTAACCCGAGAAAAGGCCACCCAAAAAAGGTGGCTTTTCTATTTTTAACTACTACACCACTCCCATTTGCACCACTTTGGGAGAACTTTTTTAGTGGTAGAAAAGGTAATCAACAATACAATGTGTACATACACGCGGACCCTAAAGCCAGATACAACCACCTATTTACAGGTGTATTTTCTAAGCGCGTGATACCATCTTCCAAACCCACGCGCCGCAATACACCAACACTAATCACGGCGGCTCGCCGGTTGTTAGCTCACGCGCTTTTAGATGACCCGGATAATTATATGTTTACACTTCTTTCAGGCTCGTGTATTCCTCTCCATTCATTTAACTTTACTTACACCACTCTGGTGAATTCCGACAAGAGTTTTATCGAGATTTTAAGCAATGAAACTACAGCATACGGGAGGTGGACGGCGCGTGGGGATTTCCAAATGCTTCCTGAAGTACCCTTTGAAGATTTTCGAATTGGATCACAGTTTTGGTCACTCACGCGCCGTCATGCGCGCGTGGTGGTGGAAGATGTGAGGTTATGGCGGAAATTTAGGATGCCATGTGTAACGGTTAGCACGTGCTATCCTGAAGAGAATTACTTCCCTACGTTGCTGTCTATGGTGGACCCTAATGGTATTATCCCTGCCACGCTTACTAACGTCAACTGGGTAGGACAGTACGATGGTCACCCGCGGACTTATAATGAATCAGATGTGGACCCAGGATTGATCCGATGGTTGAGAGAGAGTAGACCAAGGTATGGTGATATGGGGTTTAACGGTTCTGATTTGGCTGTGATGGATAGGTGGGACCCGTTCTTGTTTGCAAGGAAATTTGCACCAAATTGTGTAGAGTCTTTGTTGAAATTAGCTAAGGGTATCCTCTTCAAAGATTAGGATGTCTTTTAGAAATTAAAAAAATGAAAGAAAAGAAAAGAAAAGAAAAGAAAAAAAAAAAAAATGCAAGTGTGAATCACGAAATGGAGCCCTTTGTATCGATACTCCATCCGTTCTCAAATGCTTCTCTTATTTGAAATATTCAATCTTAAAGAGAGAAATTTAATTAATATTTTTGACATGTATTTAGAAGATGAAATAATTAATATTTCAGAAATATATTCATGTGAGATCTCATTAAATTTTTTTTAATGTATACTTTTTTATTATGTATATTTAGAGATATTAATTTTAAAATTTACATTGAAAAACGTGCAAAAAGTAAATGGGAAAAATAAAAAGAAACAAAAGGAATATACTGTACCTTGATCTTGGTGTACCGTACCATTGTTCATAGACTCATAGTTCAAGTTACTGCCGACCAAATTTTATAGAAATATTTGATGTCTTTCCGTTCCTTCTAAAATAATCGAACCTAAATGTGTCATGTATATTAAAACGGGGTTAGTATCAAGTATTTCCTCTGTCTCAACTAGAGTGAATTATTTGTAAATAACATAGAGATTAGAAAGTTAATTATAATAAATTATACTTTATAGCGTGATATTTAGACACAAATGAGAAAATATATAGAAAGTAAAATTAATGGGGTACAAGTGTACAACCGTACAATCATGTTCAAAAATCAAAATGGGATAAATTAATTACATGTGCATCTACCTATATTTAAAAATACATTTAAGCACCCTTAAAAAGATTTATACAAACTTCAAATACTCCTATAGTCCTAGTGAGCTACAAACATGTTTGATTGAAGTTTGAATTATTTAGACATCATTTTTTTTACATATTTTTCAATTCAGTCTTGCTAATAATTTAATAAAGCTAAGTAGTTGGATATCTCAAAACGCTCTAAAAATCAACAAATTCATCTATCCAACTAAACAAAAGAATATTAGCTACATAAAAGGTTTGCTAATGGTTAGCCGGAGTTATTGGCTAATTTGATTAGTTTAAAGTATTGGCTGATAAGTCAGACGTTTCAGGTAATTATCATAGAGATAGTTGGTGAAAATTATTTATTTATTATTAGTTGTTTGTTAGACAGCTTCGTTCCTGACCATTTTTAGGCCCTTGACGAAACATAAAAAGGGCCCTATATTAGTAAAGTTTCAATTCTTTTTTTCTCCAACTATATACTCCCTCCGTTCCTTTTTATTTATCTACTTTACCTTTTGTGCGCATTTTTTAGCAAATTTTAAGCCTTAATACCGCTAAGTACGCATCATAAAAAATTATAAAAAGTACATATTAAAAAACTTTACATCAAGACAAATCTAACAAGATCTCACATGAATATATTTTATCATCAATATATACTTAAAAAATCTAATTTAAATTTCTCTCTCTAAAAGTGGTCAAACTTAAAGTGGATAAACAAAAAGAAATGAAGGGAGTATCATATAATTTCTTTTTTTCCATAATATTAATGTCAAATAATTGTACAAATTTAAGATCATATAATAATAAGGTACTTATGCACAAACTAAATTTTAATAATAAAGATTAACTCAATTTAGGCCCCTTTATAAACTGGGCCCTAGGCAGTTGCACCTCAAAACTACACTTAGGAACGACCCTATAATATTAGAGATAAAGTATTCAAATATTAATTTTAACTTTAAATTTAAAAATATTTATCAAAACACTATTTTAACTAATTATCAACAAAAGGCCAATAAAAAAATTGATTGCCAAATAAAAAATACACTGATGGAGATAGTGGAACTTTTTTTCCTCCTACATACTTCCTCCGTTCCATATTAGTTGCACCATTTGCTTTTTCACACTCCCCAAATCCAATGTACGAATTCAATCTTTAATATCTCTAATCATACATATCAAAAGATTATAAAAACTCAAAATTAATAAACTTTGAATCGAAACGATTCAAAAAAGATCTCATATGACTATGTTTTAACTTTTAGATTACCGCCAATATAAAAGTTAATTTGCTTGATGAATAATACCGCAGTCAACAATATTGCAAGTATAAAAGAACGGAGGAAGTATGAAGTAGAAGTATTTGTCCAATGACTGACAGTGTTGTCAAAAACCTCAATTGATTTGCATTTTCATGTTATTCGGCTCTACTTATTACGATGACTGATTTGTCATACTTTTTATTTTAGTCCATTTAATTTCAATAATTTATTCTAAACTCTCATATATAGCTGTTATACAAGCTCATTTTACGATGAAACATGTTTATATAAAGAGTATCAATTTAAAAATATAGAAAAAATGAGTATTTAATATTGAAAATGTTAATTTTAAAATTTAAAATGACAGTTCATTATTAAACAACAAAAACTACAAAACTGAATGTTTTAATTAATATAATAAAACTAGTTTAATTAATTTAAAATTATCTCACAAAAAAACCCTCTTAAATGAAAATTTTTATACTCTAATTCTACATTTCTTTAGTTGCATGTCAATTCAAACAATAATAATATCAAAGCACAAACCTTAGAATCCACTTGCATTTCAACAGAAAATCAATATTTATAATATTTTCTCTTTTCTTTATTTTTTTGTTTTTTCTTTTTTGTCTAAATTGATTTATTATTGAAACTGAAAAGTTGTACTTTTGACATTAGACGGCCTATTCTTTCTTCACATAGCCTTGAACAAAAAATGACAAAAATGTTTTTGTAAATATTTCTAACTTGAAAGCAATTTTCTACCTGACTAATTGTAATTGGGTATCAGTTAAAACATTTTTTATTGTAATCTTCCTAGAGCTTAATAATTTCAGCCACAAATTATAAAAAAATAAATAAAATAATAAGTTAGGAGAAAAAAAACTAATCTTATTTGTAAACAGCTCGTCTAGACCGTACCGTTTCGCCATGAAATAAGTCCATGTAATTAGCATTTTTCTTTAATTGATCACTTCACTAAATGTACATGAGTTAGCCCAATAAAAATAATTTCACCGTCAGACTGTTTCATTTAAAAATTTGTGATTTGTAAATAGTAAGAATTGAACATTTTTAAAGTTGAAGAAAAAAATCTTCAATCTTTAGGTTACTTAAACCCATGATTATTGATCAAAAATACTTTATGCACTGCATACCCTCATTATACCGTGTACTCACTTTAATTTAAAGGGTAGTTGAGATTCGAACTCGTAATTTTTTTGTCACATTGGCTAATGGTTAACAACTTAACACCTAACTTAAACTCAATGAGATTGACATGTATGGCCGGTTTGGTAATCAATACTAAATAGTAGGAACAAGAATAATTTGTAGTGTAAATTTTCAAGCTATGTATCATGCCATTCTCATCGTAATGAATCATAAAAAAAATTTTCTTCACAATTTTCATTACCACCTAATACCACTATGTCAATGCATTATGCATTAACGTGTTTGACATAAGAGAATGAGACTTTTGAAACTTTAAGATAGGACTTTTAAATTGAGACTTTGAGAATCAAAGACTTGGATTTATTTTCGAAATAAAGTCTCATTCCCTTCCTCAATTCCCTCATGCCGAACAACCTAAAAGGAATTTTGTCAAGAAAATAAGCTCATTGTTGGAGGAGTGTAACAATGAGTCAATGACCATTAAATTTGTCAAGAGATACTGTGACTAAAATTATACGATCTTTTTATTATCATTTCCACAATTTAGTACCGATTATCAAAGGGGTGTTAGTATTTTCTCGGTGAACAAACTTGTAAGTTTAAAGAAAATTCGAAAAAAGGTATGTACTGTCACCTAAACCTGACAAGAAAGATAATTAAAAGTTTTGGAAGTGCTCTATTATTGGTTCAATAATTCAAAACACCCTGAATTTAGAGAAATGAAGCTGCAAAAACTGAAAAAGTACATAAATGAAACTAAAACTTCCATGACTTCCATAACTGCACTGCCAGCTTTGTCTGTGACAAAGTTTAAGTAAATAACAGTTATTTTTATTTGTTTTAATAAATCAGCTTTGTTTATTTTTGTTGTTTTAATTTTTAATTTATGCTTTGAACGCTCACTAATGTTCCGTTGTCCTTTTGAATTTGCTCTTTAAAGCGTTTGCTCATCAATCTAGAAAAAAAAATGAAAATGATTATATTTAATCAGACGTTTTTTAATAAGATTGTTTCATATATCAATTTGAGTTTTAACAAAGCATGGTGGAGTCGTATTTTTTAATAGAACAATTATAGATTTTAACTAGATAATCTCCGTGCGATGTACGGTTTTTTTTCATTTTGATGTAAAAAACAAACAAATTGAATAGGTCCGGCTTAATATTACATTAATTTTAATTAATTTTTAATACACATTTTATTAAATTCATGAAAATTGAAATTCAAACTTTTTTATAGGTATCATTCAAATAATGACAAAACAGTGGGTCATTGTAAATTGTATCTATAATATAATTAGCATTTTAGTGAACTTTTTTTAAAAGTATAATTAAAAATAATATAATTAATTTGTAAATGAATGAATGTTTTTTTAAATAAATACAAATTAATGATGAGTTGTAAATTAATAATCAAAGATAATAATTTGTGCATCATTATTACATACTACTATTTATTACATTGTTTTTCAAATTTTGATAGTATATGTTATAGTCCCAACTAAAGTTTTTAATGATGGTCAAATTAATCATCTTATAAACATCATTAACATTTAATATTCCTATATTCATCCTTATTCAATGACATCATCAATCTCATGAGAAGTTGACAACTCATTAATTTTTTGAGTTGCTTACGTCAGCTGTGTTTTATTTTAGTATATATTATATATAGATATAGGAGAAAGATTTTAACAAAGTCTTAGCCTCCCTCTTATCCCCTAGTCCTCTAGTCCTCTAGCTATAAAACATTTCTAAGGCAAGAATACTATTCACAAATGAACAGTAAAATCACTGTTCATTTACTTTTTTCCGCGTTTCTCGCTGCCTTGCCTCATCTATAGTATATACTAAAACCGTTATTCAGAAAGGACATGTGTCACTCTCACGTTAATTATTTTCCCTCCAAAATGACAAATGGGTTTTTTTAGAAAATTTCTTCATTTAGCTAAATTAGGTAATTAATGTCATTCTCTATTCTTTATGCTATAATATATACATTTCATATTCCAGTTGGTTTATACTATTATTCTATTCTATAAAAATTGGACAATATATGGTGAATATGAATAAAAAAATAAAAAAAATATAAAATACTAAAATACTATATACTAAAACTGTTATTCAGTAAGGACACGTGTCACTCTCATGTTCATTAATTTCCCTCCAAAATGACAAATGTGTATTTTTAGAAAATTTCTTCATTTAGCTAAATTGGGTAATTAGAATCATTATTTATTCTTTATGTTATAATATATACGTTTCATATTCCAGTTGGTTTATACTATCATTCTATTATATAAAAATTGAACAATATATGGTGAATAGGAAATAAAAAAAAAAGGCAATAAAAAAATTATCATCTATATTTTTACTAATATACTAAAAGAGTAGCTAATTAGGTAAGGTAATAATGGAAAAATGTTAAAGCTTCACTTGCATATTTTGAAAAATAGTAGCTAATTAATAAGATAAGGAAAAATATCATGTTAATTAATTTATATCTGCGAAAGGTGTTTAATGTTGAAAAATAGTAGCTAATAAGATAAGGAAAAATATCATGGTTTTAAATTTAAGAAGAATATTAAAGCTTGACTTGCATATTTTAAAAAAATCAGTTAATAAGTTAATGAAAAATATCATGTTTATTTAGGATAATAGCGTGCCATGTAATCAATTCTAACCTATTTAATAAATTCATTTGAAATTTTTTTTAAGAATTTGTCATTTGTCATTTTCCAGCTCTTTTATTTATTAATATTGTATGATACCTGATTTAGATAAAAAAAAACATGTATGTACATTTAAAAAGAAATGTTGAATGTTGTTACGCTATATATATAATGTCATATTGAATAATTTATATCTTCAAAAGGTGTAAGAATTCTAAATCAACAAAACTTTCTCACACTACATCTATTGAAATTTTCCTACGTACACTACACCTAATTGATTAGGTTATAATAGTCCATTGATACATTTAATTTAATTACTCGATCAACAAAAATTTACTACACTACTACATCTATTGAAAATATCATTTATGAAATATCTTCTCTTAAGTTATCAAAAATACACAAAAGCACTCATGAGTTTAAAAAATTAAAATATTATATATTATATATTTATATAATATATAAAAAACTACACATAGAAGTAGATATTCAAAATATTAAATTATGATTACTATAATAATCGATATTACATGCATAAGAATATATAAAGTGATACATTTAATTTCTCTTACACGTCAAATAATATTTTCTCTATATTTATTATAGTTAACAAATAACAAATTAATACATGTAAACTAATTTTGTTTATATTTAAGAAATTATTTTTAAATTTTCCGTGTTTGGCACGGGATTCAAGCTAGTTTCTTCCTAATGTGGTTTTCTCTGTCTCATTTTCACACTCCTCAGAATACTTTCTTCTGTCTCTCTCTTCCTCCCTAGAATAACATCTTCTTCGTTGAAACTTGAAACTTGAAAAACCTTCTAATTGACTCTTAATTATCAAGGTTAGTAGTAACTCTAAAACCCTTTTTTTAATATGTAATTTTCATTTTTTTGTCATAGTTTCATCTTTCACGTTTTGATTGAAATGGGTTGAATATGATTTGGGTGTTTTTCTTTTTACTAAATTTTGAATCTTTTATGTTTTAATTGAAAAGGGTTTCAATATGATTTTTTTTGAAAGAATTTCAATATGATTTGGGTGTTCTTGATTTCTTCAAAGTTTGAATCTTTCGTGTTTCAATTTAAAGAGTGTGTACTTTTTTTTGATTATTAAAAAAATATGAACTTGTTTTTTTTTTTGCAGAATTTTTGTTTAGTAGTGTTATTGTCGGTGCTAAAAATTACTTACGTATATGGTTGTGATAAGGTAGTGATTGTTCATGGTTGTTTAGATATGTTTCCTTTAAGATTTTACGGGCTTATTATGTTGAAGTGAACATGTGTTAGTTGTGCCACATCGGAGAAAGAGAAGAGTATGTATCACTTTATATACCCAGGGATAAATCATGCAATATATTGTAATATGACTGTAAAATTTATTGTTCGTGGGTTTATGTGGGATTTGAAGAATTGGGGACATATTCAGTTGTGTAAATTGTTGATTTTGTATCTCCCTTTCTGTTTTCTTTTGTGCAGGACATGATTGTACTTCCACGCAAGGACAGTCTATTACTTTTTAGTCGGTATTTGCAACAGCTGGTCATGGAATCACTTGGAAAGGAGTATGACCTTGATGGTAACTTTGATTTGTAGAATTAGTACAGAGAACATAACACATTGATGCATAATCTCGTTTACTATTTTTTCCTTTTTGGGTAGACTTTGATATATCAAATTAGTTTAGCAGTTGGGTGCAAACATGGTTCTGTCTACCTATGATGATTTTGAAATTTAGTATTTTGATGATTTTTCTTGTCATACGGGCTTGTGAGAAGATCCAATTCTTGTTGTACATAAATATATATTTGGAAGGATTTAGTTTGATAGTATTATTCACTCTTATAGCTCTATATATATTTGGTTGGATGTACATTAATAATGTCTAGGAGGTTAGACTTTCTCAGTAAGAATTTTTGAAATGGTTTGCTTTCAGTAAGCTTGTTTTTTTTCATTGCTTTAGGTTGTGATCATGTGGTCTTATTCATTTAGGAAGAGATTTGGCATATACAATGCATCACTTGGATTACAAACATCAAAATATATAAATGATCATTTTCATGCTTTGTATGTTTGAGGTTGATCATTAGAATAGAAATTACCATCTAACGAGAGCATCAAATGTCAAGCAAACTTCAAAGGATGTTATCCTCAAGCTGAATCGGGTACTTCATTATTTGAGCTTTTGATATGCATCCTCATCTGAGGTTTGAACTCTTTAACTATAAGATAGAAAGCTAGAACTTTACCTCAGTAATAATCTCTTTGATGTTATTTCATGACAAAGATTTTCAATTTGAATATTTACTTAGTTTAGTATGGATTGCTAAATGTTTACTAAATTGATTAATAATGAAACTGATGGAGTGCCATAGTTATTGAAAGTAGAAGAATTGCTCAAGAGGACGCTCTTGTGTAAACTGTTGATGCTCTTTTCACATGTTCTTTTATATTTTATTTGAAAAAGAGATAGAGAAAGAAATATAGACACACCTGTAAACACATTGCAGCCTCCAAGATGTTCCTTATGCAAGAATACTGCCGCATTGTGTTTGCCTGCTTATCCAATTTCTTGATTTTCTATTGTTTGTTGATTTTTGGATTGGTTTTTTAATCTATTGTCAGGCTTTTATGTGCCTGTTTTTTCACTATTTTTAGTCACTGATTACCAGAAAAATATGAGAAATTTGAAAGTGTTCATCTTCTTTATGTTAATTCTGCTCTTTGTGGGACTGAGAAAATTTGGCCTGTTAGTTCTTTTCATGTTTAGCCATTTTTATGCTTTTTTCTGATTAACATTAACCCATATTTAATATTGAATAGATAGAACAAAGAAATTTGGGTCTGAAAAACTGCATTGCTGAAAAGAAAAGAGGGAAAAAGGTATATAGTGTAGAAAAGACTTTTTGAAAATGGAAGAAGGGAGAGAAGTGAGGTGAGGTCAGGTAAGGAAGAGAGTAGTTTGCGTGGGAGACAGAGGACAGAATGATGAGTTCTATTGCATGCCTCTCGACTCTCGATTTTTTTTTTCATTTTTTTATTTGATATATTTTATATTGATTGAGGGAAGAGGGCTATAGTCACTCATTCGTTCATCTGGTCGATTTTGGATCGAATTTTTTGGTCGATTTAAAATTAAATCTTTTTTTCATGTTTGATTTTATATATTTTAAAAATTATGTTAAAGTCTGATTTAATTATAAAGTTAGATAAGACGCATTAAAAGGGTATTTTGATCGAGGGAAGAGCGCTATAGCCTATAGCCCTATAGTAATTACTTTGGTCAACTGGTCGATTTCAGATCAAATTTTTCGGTTGATTTAAAATCAAATCTTACTTTCCTTTTGAAATTTTGGTGGATTGATTATTTTTTAAAACTATTTCCTTTAGTATTAGTATTAGAAAATGTATAGGTAAATAACGGTTATTTAAAAAAGTAGTAAATTACGCTTATACATCTCTATTTTATAAGAGGGCTTTTGAGATTTCATTTTATCTTTTTCTTATTTTATTTATTTTAATCCTTATGTATTTTTATCTTTTTACATTTATTTGCAAATAGCCATTATTATTTAAGATATTTTAATAATATGTACTACTACTATTAAAATTTCCGGTGTTAATGAAGTGACAACCAAAGTTAGAGTGGCTATATGTATTTATTTTGATCACATCGCAAAAGTAAAATACGAATGATTATATGGTGAATATCTATTATTTATGAGGCTAATTCACTATGCCTAAGTTTTATACTTTATTACAAGCTAAAAAAAAATAAAATGTTGATCATTAATTGAATAATTTGTATTCGTAATAGCTCACATATGTTCTTTCTCCAAAATTTGGTAAGTTCTTTTCATGTTTAGCCATTTTTATGCTTTTTTGATGTATATCTTTAATGGGTTTAAAATACAGAACCAAAACATGTGCACTATGTGATACGATTACCCCTGCTCTGCTCAATCAACAGAAACATTTTTTTTTGATGTACCCAAGAGGAGCACCTAATGTTTGTTGGGCACAATAATACAATTACCCTGCTCAATCAACGAGTTCATTTTTTGTGTTTTTGCTTATTAATGATGATTTCTCAAAATTCGTAGTTGATATTTTTTTGGGAGATGATAGAAACCTTATACTATGAAGTTCAAATTTTTGAGGCACTGGTTGCATAATTTGTTGTGGTTATTGTGTCTCTATTGACTTCTAGGTTACCTTCTTGATCGATTCCAACATTTGGACATTGGTTTAATTCACTCTTTTGCTATCTACTGTTTGTCTATCAATAGGAGCAACACCACCCCTTTGAGTCACTTACAATACCCTTGACAATCCAACAAAAGTATTGACAAAAAATGATAACAACTTGGACAACCAAGACGTCAACATCAGAACAGTAATCAACAACATGGATGCCCACAACAGCAAGCAACCCAAAGCACCAACAACAACAACATATTCTTTTTGATAACATCAGTTATATATGATAATTGAATTGCTCACTCTTTTGTTCTTGAAATTGTTGTATAATGTTGCAGATTCCAAAGTAGAGCAACCATTGGAAGAAAAAAAAGAAAGAGAAGAAGAAAATAAAAGGTAATTGCGATTTCAATTGAATTTTTGGTGAAAATATGATGGGTTTATACTTTCTATACTCATTTTCTTAATCATTAATGAGCATTGCTTAGCTTAAAACTATCTTGGCTATATTTTGTTTGTTTCTTTATTTCAATGTTGATGTAGAATTTTTGGTTGTAAATACCTGATTGATTTGGGCAAAGGTTAGATAGGTTTCAAGTGCTTGTTCTTCATGCTTATTGGTTGTAAAACTATACTTATCTTTTTTTTATCTCGTTTGGGAAATCTTGCTATTTTAAACTATGGTTCTTCTGAAATAAGAGATTATTTTGTGTCAACATTCATCTTGGCTCTCGATTTTGTATTTCTTTTCTCCATTAGCGATTTGAGTTTTGTGAAATATCGACCCATCATTTTTCTATATAACCATTGCCTGGAATGTCAACATTCATCTTTTGGGAACACCAAGCAGATCTTCAAAAACAAACTTAACAAACTTGTGGTATCTGATTATCTTTCTCTGATAAAATATTTTGAAATGGGTTTATTTATCTATCTTTTTGAGTCGGATGAATTTGATATCAAATTTGATGAATCCTACTTGGTTTCCGAAGTAAATAACTTCCCAGCCACATTGTTTTTTTATGTTAACCCTAACTTGCATTTTACTATCTTCTGTATTTTTAATTGATTGATTTCATGTAATGTTCTTAGATTTTTTTTATTTTAATTATATGGTTGATTTTCTTAATTAATTTCATTCTTGATTGAGTTTTGATTTGGTGATCTTGTATCACATATAGAAAAAAATAAGAGTATTTACTTAAGCTTTTTGCAGATCAATCAAGGTTTGACAAGAATGCATGATCGGAGTTTGTCTCTATTGGTTTCACGTGTTTCCTTTTCATTTAGGGATTTACTTTGCTTATTACATAACTGTAAATTTAATGCACAAAGGGAGAAGATTTGATCTTGTTTTCGAGCCATCCCGGTTCTCAACCATGTCTACCAGGCTTCATTGATAAATAATTACATAGTTAGAAGTTGTTTTCGAAGCTCATGAGGACTCTGCTCGAAGATGAGGAAAGTTTGAGGGTCATTTGAATTATGTAGGCAAGGTATTTGGATGTCTTATGCATGATCTCGGGTTAGATTAATGTAGCTTCGGGCGAGATTAAACCCAAGAATTTGGTCGAAGATAGGTCTGAGAAAGATTCTGGAACCTGCTGGGCTGAAGTTTCGGGTAAAGTTGGTTGATCTCGAGCGAGACTGTTAATCTTTGGTCGAAGCTAGACTTTAAAAAGGAATCCTGATGTCTGCTGCACTTAATTTCGACCGAGATCTCATCTCAGCTTCGACAGATGCTTGAAACTGTTGCCTTCCCATTTTGTTTTCTTCAACTTCGAATCCCGCAAATATATATTTCATTTAATTAGTTTTTAGTTTTTAAAAAAGGGTTATCAAATTATTTACAAGTTAGTGGAGGTTTGATTCATTTTCATTTTGATGGTTAGCATTTTTCCAGAATTAGGCAGTAATTTTCATTAGTTAGGCATTATCACAGAAACCTTTGTATTCCTTATTGGTTATTTGAAATATTATTGATTATTTTATTTAAAGTAAAGTTTTAAATAAAACAGGATTTCTTTGGAGACAATTGCTACAATAATGTTGTTTTTTATGATTAGTTTTGAGCTAGTTTAGTGCTAATTCAAATTATCGTCATGCATCATTACACCTTTGACACCAGAACTTGCCTTGATAAATTGACAACAACGCAGCATCTGCCTCGACAACAACGCTGCACAACGAGTAGCATTCAGGCTTTAACAAGCACAACACCCCATCAACAACGTATGTCTAGCAACCATCAATCGACATAGAAGTGTATATATAAAATAGAAAAGTGTATAAAGCCCTTTTATACATTTTCATGCCTTGTTTTGATGTTATACATCTTGAATACTTGCATCATTCACACCTTTGCAATATATTGATATTCTAATATAATTACATTCGTATTATTGCTAATAAAATTATATAAAAAAGCATTATAAAATTTTTAATAGAGAGATAAATTGTAGATTTAGTTGAATATTGTAAGGGAGGTCATATCCAAAAGGTAATGGGGAAACTATGTGGGATGAACAAAAATAGAATATTAGGTAAAATTAAGAGGACAGAGAGAGTATAAGACTTCCTCCAGCAAAATTGAGTGACGTTTAATATAAGCTTCAAGTTTAATGTATACGAAAAAAAATTAATTCGATATGAGGATCGAAACGAGAAACATTAATTTAATGTTTCTAAAACTTTGATTCGATAAAAGTTAAGATAGAGTCACGTTGTTCAGATTCATCGATCATAAGTAAGAAATAGAAGTGTAATCATAACGCTACTTATAAATCAAAAGTCTTGTATCGTAAACGTAGAGCGTATTATGATTTTAAGTGCTCAATGATTGAGAGTAAATAAAGACGGTAAAAAGTCAAACTAATGGAACAAATATAATTGATGCAAATGAAGTAATTGAAATGGTTTTGAAAGAAGTAGAATGAGAGTAACTAAAAAAATGACTTAAAATGGAGAATGATTTGCCTTATTTTGAGGAAAAAGAATTCCCTACCCTCTTCTGCTGTAACTTTATACCCAAAATGAGAAAACTAATTGCTACATTATTCATTTTTCATTACTTACTAACAAATTCTCAAGGAGTGACAAATGGCAAAAATGTTTCTCAATTAGTATATTGTATGATGATTATCCTACTTTGGCTTTTATCTACCCTATTAAATATTTACATTCAATCCAAGCGGACCCTATGAGGGAAAAAAATTTTGCATCTCAATGCAAACGAGAAACAAGAAATATTAATTTAGTATTTTAAATCGCATTTTCATACCATTTTGAGACAGACGGTTCAAAATATGGTAACAGACATAGTTTCGCATTTTGCGCTTCAATGGCTTGCTCTCTCCCAAACGAGTTACAAAAACTCCATACATATTACTCATTAATGATACGTACATCTTTCTTCATAGCATAAAGATGAAGAAATTGCCTTCAAACAAAGTACTTGAAAGACAAATACATATATAATGCCAGCATCAATTTTAGTACATAGATCACATTAAGAAGACTAAATATAAAAGCATCAGAAATTCCAATGCATTGCAAGAAACTTGCTAAAAATGGCAGAGCGGCCTTGCAACCAACTTACATCGACAGACATCAAGCTCAAGAGATACTCATGCACTTTGCGAGGTAGTTCGCCAAAGAACTGATCGGCTTTTGATCATCATCCAAGATTCCCGCTCCTCCACGCTTTACCTTGATGCGAGCAAGGTAATCAGCTGGGACCCACGCAAAACTTAAAATAACATCCGTCCCCTCACCATCGGGGCCTTGCAACTCCATCGACTTTCTTATCCATTCGGGATGATAAGTCACTCGATACCAAGCTGATGCCTTCTTTTCGTAAACCAAATTCTTCTCCTCGTCGCAAAGATGCTCAAAATCAGCGCTAAGTTTATCAAAATGTTGCCTGAACTCTCTCTTTAAACAATTGTACGCGTGCTTGAGCTTCTCCTTGAGCTCGCCTTGCTTTTTGCTATTTGACTTGGACATTGACCAAATATGCCCGGTCACAATCTCTTCTTCTTTGCTGACTTTGTACTGTGCCAAAAGACCGCAAATTTGTACGACATAGGAGCACTTGAGACCCCAAGCTTCTTTTACGAAATCGTCTGAACCTAGAACATCGAGATCAGTGTCATACGTTATATCCTTAAGACTGAAGTTCGATTCAGAAGTAGGGTCGGTTTCTTGATCAAAATACGCATCCTTAATTCTCCTGTACAATCTACCGAGAATTCTGTCAGACTTGTAGGAATGGTTTTCGGGTTTTCCCATGAAATCCGGGTACATCTTGGGTTTTAAATCATTAGGCATTGTAACCACCTTTCCGGTCTTCGGAAAATCCACAGCCAACGCAGCAAGTTCCGCTAATTTAAGACAGTTTTCGTCTAATGCTCCATGTGGACTAAGGTCAGCATGAACTACATGGGCATTGCAGATTGTACCCAAGTTTTCATTAACCATGTTTTTAGTGAAGAAATCTATTATATCCTGTAGAAAATTCAAATTGTATTTTAGAAACCAAATGACAATTCAGAATCGAGGCCTTCAACGGGCCGGGCCGGGTCGATATTTAAATGATCCGGGTCAGGGCAGGCCATGCCAATTTTAAACGAGGCAGGGCGGGTCAAAGCCCGGTTAAACCCGACCCACTTTCACCCGTTTTTAAAAGTTCTTTGGCCCATTGGGTCGACCCATCTATGTATATAATAATATCATATGAAAATAATTTTAAAAAGTGGTAGATTTTTTCGCGGCCAAGTCCTATAATCATCCGACCCAGTCTGGCCCGACCCTTCACACCAAGGCCTGTTAATGGCTCGACCAGTTATTAACCCGACCTGCAAACAACTCGTTAATATGTGACCCGACCCTTGACCTGTTGGGTCAACCTGCCCTGTTAAACACCTCTAGTTTAGAATAGTGCTGTAGAGCTAGACAACGAGAGAGAAATTACCATATGCGTCACTGGACGAGGCAATTCCCGCGCGACAGCAGCTGTATACTCCATCGGTATCCAGCTTCGTTTGCTAGGCGGGATGAGACACGGATCCCAAGCAACAAAGTATAGATCACCATCTAAATCACTACCCGAAGCTTCATTTGTGTGTGGCCTCTCCCCCTTTTGAGGGAAGACGAGACAGTCGAAAAGATGATGCAACTTCGGAGAATCTACCGCCTCCAAGATTCTTACATCTCCGGGATGAAGGCAAGGATTTTTCGCCACAATAACCAATCCCTTAACAATCTGCATATTATTCTTCATTTCTGAAAATCTTGAACCGTGTTTCGAAAAGCAATTTTCAAGAGAAGGATTCGACACTTGAACAAAACACTGTCCTTGTTCAAGCACACCTTCCTCGTCCAAGCACCCCATTAGCCACCTACCCGATTGAACGAATATTCTTGCCTTTTCTCGTAGATCCCCAAGCTGTGCTGCCCTAATGCAAGTAAGCATGCCGCGGAGATGAGGCTCTGTCTGTGGCTTAAAACCAGCACCCAACATAATTGCCGCTGTATTACCCTGCTCGGCACATGAAGCTGTAAGGACATCAAAGGCTACTTCAGTATTCACCAGCATCTGATCAAGTTTCGATACCATCGTTTCCTGCATTCTCCAGAATACGTCATCATCAACCTGAAGCGCTGATAGCAAAGTCACTATTTGGCGGTTTAGAAACCCCGGCTGGAATCTTGTCCATGAACAGACTTCGACAACTCTGTGTTGCGAGTGAAACTTGTTCATGCTTGGCCGGAGATGAATCTTGATCTTTTCGTTCTTTGTGGGCCAGCACGCCACAACACCTTTGCAACCTCCAAATCGGACCTGATATGCACAAGGTGGGTTATCAGCTAGTTGCAGTTTTTCCGCAACCTGAAGGGCAAGATCCGGTGATATGATTCCGATTCCATCAGAGAAGACATAATTATTTCTTTCAATGTCAGGCAAATCCGAGTCAACTTGGTCGGAAGAAACTTCAACAGTAGCGTAAGTGGACGAGAAACACTGACCCATACGTGCAGCACACTTGGCAACATTCCGGTTGGTGAATCGCCCCATCCAGTTTCTAATGCTTTTTACAGTTAACCTCTCGTTCGTCTTGTCTTCAGCGAAAAACCAAGCAGAACGATCCCTCAACTGGTTCGAGGAAAACGCCAGGAAGGTGTACATCCTCCCACACACAAGAAAACCTTGCTTTAAGAGAAAATTCACCCTTCTGAAAACGGATGTCCTCTGGAGATAATTATTCGATGTCATCATCTTCACAATGGGAGGAGCATAGTAGGACAAGACGTTCGAGTTCAGCATTTGCTGACCTTCATCCATGAATGTAACCCTTAAAAATCGATCGGATACATCTTTGTACTGCCTAAGAACCCGATTGGAAAGTTCCACCTCAGGCGGAATACAGTAAGCTTTCGTTGGGGTGATGATCAGCCTCCTAACTTCTACGATATCAGATAACTTTGATGGTTCTTTAAGCAACCTCGGATTCCTAAGCAACCAATCTTGTACAAGCTTCAGCCGCTTGTAACCATCAAAAACAGGGCGCTTGTAAGAACAGATGTGCTTTAAGGCAGCCAAGTTAACATCAGTTGATTGGGCTCTAAGCAGATCGAATAATCTCTCGGTTAGCTGGTGCGGATTTATGATACCCTTATGCACAACAGCATTAAGCATAAAAATTACTTCAAATGGAACGCCTTTTTCGTGTTGAACACAGAAGAACGGGTCATTTACCGGCATACCAAAACCATGTTCATCCTTGACCTTAAGTCGCTGTTTCGGACGGTCAACTGGAACCCGTCGTTCTGTTAAATACTTCAAAGCTCTCTCGAGCCTTGGACCATTGCGAGGTGGGATTGAAATTCGGTATGAATTACACCTACCAATTACCCCACCTGGAGTGAAATCTGTTGTCCTTATCCAAGGATCATCATCATCTAATAGATCAAATGGAACCGACTCATATATATCGTCATCAGCTGTACGATAGTAGATCAAGGGAGACGAAGAAAGGTGCATCAAGATAACGAGTGATGAAATATCGGTATATCGTCTAATCTCATTAATCTCTCTGACAAGAAATTCCATCTTGAAATCACATTTAAGTTTAGTATTTTTTCTCTGATCTTTGAATGCAAAAACAGTTTCCCTAGTGAAACAAAACTTGCAGGTCCCATCAAATGGATCGACAAGTAAATTCACCCCGGTTGGAGGTCCTTTCCAACCAACGATCATTTCATCGCTACTAACAAGAGTCCCGATATCAAGACGAACATCAGTCAACTTATATGGGGTAGTAGTCCGCCTCCTTTGATTGATCCGGAAGGGGTTCTGAGGACCTGAGCTTACTTTAAGTACTTTCCCATAGAGCATAAGATCCCCACATCCAGCTGCATTTAGAACCAATTCTACTGATTCAGCGGAAGCAAAGTGCACGAAAGCATGGGGCTCCACCTTCTCATAGTCGTCTGTGTTCTCTATATCTTCGGGATTTTGGATTAGAAAGTCCGGATACGACTCAAGAGGAGTCCACGACTTCTTCAATCTGCACCTCCACACTAGCACCCCCAATTCATCTTCGAGGTAGTCTGCAAACATTTGAGCGGTGATACCATCACGAAACCCACCAAAACTGAGTTGCGTAACAAATGAATCTCTATCCTTATGCTCTGATCCCATTTTACTAGAATATCATTTATTCTACTGCATAAACACAAAAAAAAAAAGAATAAATAAATAAAAAATTAATGTATTCCCCTTTTTATCATGATGTGAGTCAAATAACCTCCAACAGAAACAAAAATTCATTTAAATCACAAATCTGCACTTACAACTGCCAAAAGCCTAACATGTAAATTACCTAAAATCAAATAGTGTGGAGGTATGATTATCAAGGAACCAACTCAACCAAAAGCTTAAGCCAAGGTTGTTAAAATCGGGATTTTACTTTGAATCGGAAGCAGATCCTAAAATCGAATCGTAAAATCGACCGATTCTACCAATTTTGCAAATTTAGTTAGTTTTTGATGTTTGTATTTATTTCTAGACATTTTAAATGTAAAATAAACACTTAAAATCAACACTAACAGAAAATGCTATATCGGACCTAGTGTGTAAGATAGCTCAAACCTCCTACAATCCTCCAATACAACCTTCCATCAGCATTGTCAATGCGATCGAAACGTTGTAGCAATTCATTTATATTCATGGGAGTAGCCGAAACTTCACAATTTGTAATGTGAAATTTTTTTAAAAGATCACAAGCAAACTTCTCGAGAACTTTAAAAAGAGGAGTTTGCTACTAAAAAGAAACAAAGGATAGTATTTTCCAATGCAAATGTAAATGGTAATTAATTTTCTCTTGTTTGCTTTCATGGAAAACTTTCAAGAGAATTATTGGGTTCCTTCCAATTCTGAAGGAAAATGTTTGCAAAGTGATGGAAAAAGGCATACAAGTTTTCCATTTTAATTCCCTTGTTGAATCAAACAAGGGAAAATAGGTAAACAATTGTCCATGAGATGTTTACCCAAAAACCAAACACCCCCTAAATATAGATACAATATTTCACATCTCTAGATTTTATATGTAATTTCTAAGTTTGAATTTTTTTTTCTGGTTAGCCGATTGGCACAGAAAATATCAAAAATGAAAATGTAAATAGTATCCAAAATCACAGAGGAAAGCATATGAAATTTAATAAAAATTTAATGGGGATGATCATCTTTTTTCAAGAAATGGTTACCCTAAACATAAATCTATCAACAATTAGAAAAATAATGAGCTATATGAACAAACAATTGTCAACAAGAAAGAAAAACTCATGTCACAAAACATCAAAGTTACTACCATAATTCAACAAATATCCAATAAACCCAAAACAAACCCTAAAGCAAGATGAGAAAATCAAATAAGAAAATTACCCAGAAAATTAAACATATCAAACTGCAAAAATTAAAAGAAATGTAAGTAAAGACATGAACTTTTTCACCTGGGTTTTTAGAGTTGATCAAGAAAATGTAGCCCAGAACAGAAATGATGAAATGGACAATCCAGAAAATGGAAAAAGAATGAAAACCCAGAAGTAAAAGTGTGGGAGTGGGACTATCAGTTTGGGAATGTTTTGGGTATCTCTGTAGTTTGCTTCCAACCTAGGATTAAGTGAGTGTGAGAACCGATTTCCCGCCCCCCATTAAGCCATTTGTTGCATACCTACGTCTATTGTAGGGGGTGTTTATTCCGATGTTTGGGTTGATTTCAGATCAGGTGTTTTGTTCAGTTTGAAATTGGGTTTTGTATTTATATTGGTTTTTTTGGAGTATAATTGTAAATTTTAAATTCGTTTTTAAGTCAGTTCTATTCGTATTCAGTTGCAAGATCGGGTGAATATCAGGTCATTAGATTTGTTTTGAACGCCTATACTCTCTTGTAATTTCAATTTTTGGGTTCTTTGTCAAATGGACATTGGTTATTGGTTCTTTTTGTTGTATATAATTGTTTGGCCATTTATAATTAATAGCTTTTAAGCAAATTGGATAATGAATTCAACTATTTGGGGAGATACTTGATAAAACTAAATATTGAATTTTATTTGTTTATCAGAGGTCAAAAGTCGTTAATAAAATCTAACAAAGTTAATGTTTTATTTTGACATAAAAGTTAGCTTTTAAGCTGATTAAAAATGGTCAAATTGGCTTTTTGGCCAACTATTAGTCAAAAGCAATCAAAAAGTCAACATATGTTAGCTATTAGTGGTGTAAAGGATAGTGGTTTATTTGACAAATAGAAGTAATTATTAATAATTATTAATATGATAGATGTTAATTGACTAGTATGAGACTATGAACATTGCAGAGGATTTACCTTCCTCTCACAACTCTCTTTACTCTTTTAAACTATCCTTTTGAATGTGTAGAGGAAATAACAATCCTCTTGGCCAGGAGGATTAGTCTTGATCCTCTCCAAGAAGAGGATGGAGATGGAAGGAAGACGATAGAATAACAAAAAAAACAATCACCCGTTGGAATGGAGAAAAAGGAGGAAAAAAGATTTGGGTCACAATAATTGGTACACTTAGCAGAATTTGATTGGTTGTATTTGACTTTGATTTTTTTACAATGGTATTATTTAAATTGGTCGCAAAAGAAACAGTAAAGTAAAATTTTTAAATAATTTCACTAACGGCTCTATTTTTTCTTTTATAAAATAAACCTAAATTCGCCCATAATTCACATACTTCAATTTTTTGGTTTTTCTCTCTCTTCTATACTTAGCACCATTTTCAAAAATACTCATCTAAAAGCAGTTTCTTTTAAGTTTCATGTACCGTGACTTACGTTATAAAATCTTAAATTATGAATATTTTTTTGTGGGTTGCAGTAGTGATAATCCGCTAATTACTAAATTATACAAAAATTGAGTAAATAATAATTATCATTTAATAATTATACAAATTACAATTATTAAATTTGGTGATATGAAAAAGAATGTGTGGTGATATCATATATGTGAATAGCAAAGAAAAAGTGAAAAGAAGATGAAAAAGTATATCTTTGGATATTGGACGAACTAAAGGAAATATAATGAAGCATAGGATGAAAAATAGTGAAATATGATGTGTACGAAAGTGAAAATGATGTGTCAAATGGAGAAAAAAATATAGAATTGTAAAGAGGATGTATTTGTCATATTCAATGTTCATGGTTTGAAAAACTGAAAATATTTGTTGCTAGTTAATAAATCAATGAAGATAATTATTAAACCACGTTGTAATGCACAAATTTCTTAGTAATCCAATCTTTTATTGATTTTCCTATAATAATTCTATATTTTTACCTCTCTATGAATTCCTTTACTTCAGGGAAATCGGGGTTAACAAATAACCTTGATGCAAACATTGTGTTGCTTAATGTAATATGTCCTTGCCAAACCTTTGCCTTAGCGAATTGTATAACTATATATGATAATAGCATCATTTGTTTTATGATTGGAAATAAAGTTATACATTTGTTCAGCATACCCCTCCCACAGTTTACATGTCATATGATTGTCCCTGTAAAAATCATTAATAATTAGACAATTTATTTCAATTAATATAATACAAAAGATGATAAAACTTACTCTTCATCACACAAGTCAAGTGTTAGTGTTTTTTTGTGAGAATGCATATCAACATCGCTGAATCCAACTACTTGGCCAATCACATCTGTTGCATTGATAAAATATTATTAGAATTAGGCATAACTATTACCATTTTGTTTATATAATTTTTATAATTAATTCATAAATTTTCAACTTACCACAAAGAAGTGTTAAATCATAAGATGGTGACTTCAACTTGTCAAAACCAACAAAGTTAAAGCATGATGTAGGAAAATCAATATCTTCGATAACTGTGACTGCTGTTGTTGCATGAAAGAAAATCTTGTAATTGTGATTGGTAACTTTGTAATCTGTATCATTTTTGTAGATCGAAAATCGCTGTATGAAGTACAGCCCTCCCTCTTTTACTTTTGGAGCATGTTTGTCATAATTGTATTTTATTGTTGCTTTGATAGTTGTATTCTGGAAAAGTACAACAATTAATTTTAGATTATTTATTCCTATAATACCAATCCATAAGAAAGAATTTAATGGTATATATTATATTTATTAAAATAAAAACCATAAAAAACGTACCTCTTCATCCATTAATATCATATGTAGACATCTTTTTTTGAAATCTGTTTCATTTTCTTTCCACAAGTAAATCACTCTAACTTTGATCTTCCAAAAACCAGTGTCTTCGTCAATTTCCTTTAGCAGATGATACTTACTTTGTGTCATGGCCTTTTTTGTTCACTGGAGGATTGGTAAATGACGAAGGGTAAAAATGCGTGTTCCAGTATAGTCATTGTCATACTTATATAATTGTCAGAATTTAAAATGTTTCCATTTTAAATTAATGGTCAAGATTTTAGTTTCGGAAAGAAAATTAATAATTGTAATTTTGCTGACTATTGGCTGATTATAATAATGTAGATTTCCATTTTGGATGAATGGTCAAGATCTCAAGTATTCTCAATTCCTTATTCTGCCTCCAAAATAAGTGATTAATTTAAAATTTAAAATGTTAAATTTGGGTACATAGTTAATTCTGGAAATTGTAATTTTGGATACATAGTTAATTCTGGAAATTGTAATTTTGGATACATAGTTAATTCTGGAAATTGTTATTTATTAAAATTGACCAATTAATAAAATTGACCAGCAGTTGAATAATGGTCAAGATCTCAATTATTCTCAATTCCTTATTCTGCCTCCAAAATTAGTGATTAATTTAAAATTTAAAATGTTAAATTTTTTACATGGTTGACTAAAGATGCTGTTGACTAATTAATATAGAAAAAACTGAAATTGACCAAAAATGTAAAGTTTCAAGAGGTGTTGGGCGGGAAGACTTTTGCTGTGGTAGTGCCACGTGGAAGATGCTCTTGTTGCTTTAGAAGGTAGTATGATGATTAATAAAATTGACCAGCAGTTGAATAATGGTCAAGATCTCAATTATTCTCAATTCCTTATTCTGCCTCCAAAATTAGTGATTAATTTAAAATTTAAAATGTTAAATTTTTTACATGGTTGACCAAAGATGCTGTTGACTAATTAATATAGAAAAAACTGAAATTGACCAAAAATGTAAGGTTTCAAGAGGTGTTGGGCGGGAAGACTTTTGCTGTGGTAGTGCCACGTGGAAGATGCTCTTGTTGCTTTAGAAGGTAGTATGATTCCTATAAAACAACTTGACACATACTTTTAGGGACTAAGCTACATTGGGAAGCGGGGGAGGTCTGAACCCTTTATCAAAAATGTAATTCGACTCTTCTTACTAATTAATGATATATAGTTTAAACAATCTAAAAATATAACAAAAATTACACTAGTTTAATGGTTGGAATAATATATTTGTAACCTAAGGTTAAGGGATCAAATTGTGGTGCAGTTAATTATTTTTTTAATAAACTTATAAATTTATATAGTGTCATTACTTTTTTATCTTTCTAATTTTACATTTATTCTTTTTTAGTGTGTGTTTATATTTTTTCTATTTTAATTTTAATATTATATTTTTGGAGACCTTCTAGGCGAATAATAGAGTAAATCATAATTGATTTTTTAAAATGGATAATTATAGACAAGCTTCAAGTTTATTTGTTGAATTTTATTTTTTTATGATCTTTAAAATCATTTCAATCTATATGATTTTAAAAAGTTTCATAATTTAACTATTATTTAGTAAAGTAAATTGGAATGAAAGGAGTACTCAGACAACAACATTTTCGACATACATATTGAGAAAACATTTAACATCATCTTTACTAATACTGACTTTTTTTCAAAAAATTATGTCGCAATCACTCTTATAGTCTTATGGGATATGTCTTCGAAAATCTAGTCGAAATGAGTTTTCATACCCTTCTAGCTCGATGGACTCTCATGTGAGGAGACGTATTAGAGTATATAACATATTCTGGGGGTCTCAACCATGAGTTTAAGTTTTTTAATTACACGAGATCACACAATTATTAAACACAAATTCTTACTTGAGACCGTCTTTTGTAAAGATGACTCTCAAAAGTCCAGTCCAATTCTAAATTTATATAGTTATAATTCTAAATATAAATTTGGACTAGAATTTCAAGAGTTGTCTTTACAGAAGACGGTCTGAGAACAATTATTATTACATCATCATCATTCATCACCATCTAATAAGGCCACCAAACGCATTTATTCCTCTTTATCCACAATTTTTTTAGTCTCTTTGTTTCTCCTTTTCCCCCCCGAAATATTCTCTTAATATCTCTTCCTCCCATTTCATTCTTTTCTGTTTCTAACAAACTATGAAATTCTGGAAAATCTTAAGCTACTTAATCCTGCAAACTCTTCCTGATTGGCGCGACAAATTTCTTTCTTACAAAGATCTCAAGAAGCAATTGAAGCTTATTTACCCCATTAATGGTGATCATGATTCTGTTAAGCCTCTCAAACGACCTAAACTCGCTACCGAAGATCAAAATAGCGAAGCCGTTTTGAATGAAGTCAATAATTTTATCGCTCTTTTAGAGGCTGAAATCGATAAATTTAACACATTTGTTGTTGAAAAGGAAGAAGAGTATGTTATTCGATGGAAAGTAAGTCATTTCTTATCATAATTCTTGAATTTTACTTTTTTTTTTAGGGTTTTTATCGATATGATTGTGAATTGTGAATTTATTTTGCAGAATTTGAAATACTTAATTGCTAATTGCTATGAAGAAGTTGCATGTAGATGTAGTGTATTAGTTTATTGATTTTTATTATTATAATTTTTATATTATAGAAGTTGGCGGCAATTAAAAATTTCATCTTGATTTTTATTTATTTAATTTTGTATGGAGAATCTTTGATTTTATCTTCTTTACCAAAAAGGAATAGACAGCATATTTTAATTAGGGTATAGTATTAATAATTGATTTCTATAATCAGGAAGTTCTTGTTCAGATAAGCATTTTTTTTAATTATGCATGAAGAATTTTAAAATTGACTATGGCTGTGTTTACTGTTTTCTTGCAACATCCTTTTTTTTTATAGAAGGATAGTGTTTTTGAGCGTTTCTTTGTAGCCTGTAGGATCCTTGCCGTGTCGAAAATTTCTTGAATTATGTGACTCCGAAGGAAGTTGATCACCTAGGTGAATGATTTGGGATCATTCTTACGAGGTTTACTTTAGGGGGGGTTGCCTATAAACTTAGCATGAGAGGGCCCTTCACCTTGCAACCAGGAGAAAAGGAGTAGTACATGTTTCTATTGTGGTAAAGGATATGAGGGATTTCGATTTTAAAGTTAGAGGTGTTAGAAAATTGAAATGAATTGAGTTAAAGGTTTCACGTGGACAAAGTGATCAATTAGTTAATGTAGCCGACCCAAATATTTTGGGATTATTGTCGTTGTTGTTCTATGTGATTGAATAGTGGAACTGTAAGTTGCGGGGACATTTTAGTTGCAGCTGTGTGATCATTTTTTGTATTTTGAGGACCCACTTGTTTATGTTTTGAAGGATGTTAGTGATCGTGGCAATGTTTGGAACTTGTTGAGATATGCTTATCAAGAATGGGATGCATTTTTTGTTGCAAGTTCGGGAGAGACCTTTCAGAATAAACAAGCTTGAGAAACAAGGCAGGTAAAGATAGAAATGCAAGGGCTTGAATTTGTGTTAGCAAACTGAACATTTTTGTACATTTTG
This sequence comes from Amaranthus cruentus, assembly GCA_019425755.1. Taxonomy (NCBI): domain Eukaryota; kingdom Viridiplantae; phylum Streptophyta; class Magnoliopsida; order Caryophyllales; family Amaranthaceae; genus Amaranthus; species Amaranthus cruentus. The sequence continues at coordinate 10,550,235 of CM033466.1, forward strand.
ATATTTTAAGGACTTGGCTTGATGAATGGTGTGTGGGTTGACTAAGAAAGGAGATGAGTTGTTGATGATGGTTGCTAATTACGAATGGAATGAATTAATGATAAACGGGATAGTAATTTGGACAGAATTTGGGGCGACACTATGAAGAAAAAAGAGATGAAATGAAAGATGGAGTAAATGAGTTCAAAGGATAAGAACTTCACCACCAAAGAATCCAATTAGAGTTTTGTTCCCTGGATGATTTAGAGATAGGTTTGGCGAAACTCAAAACTCACTAGTTACATTACCATTAGCAAGTTAGGAGTCTCTTAAGGCACAAGTATATTCGCCACTTACACTAAGCATAGGAACTTTATCAAATACAATTATAATCCAAGAATTATAAGAGCAACAAGGGATCTGAAACAAAGTTTCACTTTTCTCATATAAACACACAACTTCCCATTATAAAGGTAGTTATTTGTTCCATGTGGCTGTTGTCTTCACACTCACACAAGTATTGATAACTAACGCAAGTTACTGGCATAATTTGTCTTCATTCTTCTGATGTTGGGCTCCTTTACAAACGTTACAATACTTGGTCTAACATTCCTACTAAACTTAAAAGTGTTAAACCAACTATTTCAAGCCAAACTAAATTAGCAAACTATTACAAATCAAACAATTTGAAATGACTTAAAAATAAAGCATAACTAGTGTTAAAAGTCTTTGAATTTAACATAAAGCAAGTTATAAATAAGTGAGGAATATATAGCCAGGAGCTTGTTATCATGAACTCACAAGCGTTGCCTTTGTGTAATGTTGTTGGTGTTTATGGATGTGATACGCTAAGTATAAGAATATCTCCCAATGTTGAAGTATCGGCGGACCTTGATTTGCAACAATTTTTATTGCAAGGTGTGCAATATGGTTTAGTTGACATTCAAAGATGCATGACATCAAAATAGAAAAAGAAGTGAGAGTTATCTTTATTCTTGGATTTTGGTAAAGTAGTCTTTTTCTTTGTAGACTCTACTATTCGGGAAATTTCAGTAGTTCATTAATGTAATTGTAGGAGCTCATGAAGATGATGCCAGCTAGTGTCATGTGACCTTTGATATGAGATTCTTAATTACACAAATACATTTTTGGTGTCTGAAGAGGAATCTTTGGCATTTCGAAAGAACATACAATGTCAAACATAAAGTTGTGGTGTATGATGGAGTGACTGATCAATCAAGTTTTTCTTAAAAAAAGGGATTGTAACAATTTCTAATTGATGGAAAATTTTGATGCCTTGTAGTGTAGGAGTGTTGTTTCTCTCTCTAGTTTTATGTGATTCTTTTTGGGTCGCTCCTATTCCATGTGAATGTTACTGAGTTGCTTTTATGATTAGAACATTCTTTTAAGTGATAAATCTATATTCTATTTGCTTTATATTTTCTAGAGTGTCAAAAGGGCATCTTTTTGGAAAGTGGAATTTAAATTACTTAACTTGTTCCTTCAGTGAATAGAGAAATCATCTTTAACATTACTTTCTTTAATAATTAAAATGCAAATTGTCTTCCCTTTGATCTAAGAAACCCTTAACCCTCGAAAGGTCCTCTAATGATAACATGTGGGAGCATTCAGCAATGCACACATCAATTCACGATTTATTTTTTCTTTCACCGAAACACTTTTTGCTTCATTTGTTTCAAACAGATCATTTTATCAATGCCTGGATATGGAACCTGGCCTGTGTTTGACCAATTCAAGATTTATTATTTCCTACAAGATAATGGCCACTTTATAATATATCGAGCTTACCTCCACAGATTCTAAAACCTAGAGTAACAATCCTTATAAGTTATTCTAAATTGATAGGCATTAAATTCATTTATTATAAGTTTTAATTAAAATACATGTTCTGAAAAAACATGAATTTTTATGATAAAATGGATATTTTTCATGTTAACATCTCACATCGCAATGCTCAAAAAGCGTGTCATAACACATAAAGATGCCGCTTCCGCAACATTGTGATTGTTTCAGCTACTGGAACGACATCAGCAATCTTTCTATGGTCCACCGTTCACCTTGGATTATGTTGGTCAAGCTTTAACAATATATCTTCAGTACAATGTTTATAAACAGGTGTATGCTCATGAATAGCCTGAAATTTTGCAACTACTTAGAATAATGTTGCTAGATATATCCCCTTTCTGCATCCTTAGCCTTTTGGAGTTGTTAGTGTTAGAAGATATATGAAACTCAAGCTTTAGACAGGTGTTGTATTACTGTGAGTGGAAGGATTACCTTTGTAGCATGATGTCCCTTGATAGAATTTACAGATGGTGACCGGTATGTATCTGATTCTTGGTGCTTGCTTCTTCGTGTGAAAAAAGAAAAATGAGAGAGAAGATGATGCATCACATTGCATGTTAATCTGGTATTTCTTGGATCCATTATCCATTTCCAAAAGCAGATATCTTCGATTTCTTCATGTCATTTACTAGTTATTTGAAGTTGGGCTTGTCTTGATATGACAAATCATACCTAGTCGAAATGTAAAAGTTAGTATAGCATGAAATATTTGTCAGAAGCGTGCACTACTTGAACTTGTTTCATTTTTTTTTATGCAATAAGCTTGAATTCTGAATACAAATCTACTTGTAGGTGACCTCTAGCATGAAATTTAGTTCATGTGCTTACTAGTTCTCTTTGTTTATCATGCAGGAGCTACAAGACAGGTTGGCAGAGGCTAGACACTCGAATGAGGAGTTGATGAGAGTTGGAAGGGAGGTTGTAGATTTTCATGGAGAAATAGTTTTGTTGGAGAACTACAGTACCCTTAACTATACAGGTGTCTAAATCATCTTTTTTCCCTGCTTTATATCTTTTGAAATGTAGTACATACATATCAGCCTCCACTGTGATTTTTTTGTTATAATGCTGCATATTTTACTTGGCTCATTGACTGTTTGGTGTTCAGGTGCGGAGCAAAATCAGGCCTTGTTTACTTATATATATAATTATTGAAAAAAATGGAGCCCTTTATTAACAATTTGAAATAGAGTCCTTGAAAAAAAAACAATTTGAAATAGAGAATATTCTAAATTGGTAATTTTGAATGGGCTTATAACCACCCTTGTTGGGGTTTAGATCTCTTTGCTTATGATGGTTGAATTCGATGTTTTCCTCCCTTTGTATTGTTTATAATGTTTTCTGCTCTTGTTAGTTTTGTTTACAAAAGCCAATAATCTTGGTTTCTTATAACTCGAGGTAATGCGTTTGAAATTTCAGTCTAGTTACCCCGCTATTTTATGATTGTTATCTTGATTTCTTTACTTTAGTACCACATGTGGCCTGTTCTCAGTTTCTTTCTAGTCCATTCTTATAACTACCCTCCTTGATGCTTGACAGAATCTCACCTTTTCGTTTATTGGTTGTCTTTTAAGCAGTTGCCCTGTAAAACTGACATTTCAAACCATACACCCAACGCTGCCACCTCCCCTCGCCTTTCTCAAAATTGAGAGCGATCAATGAATCCGTAGTTACAAGTCTTAAGAAGGGTTATTGATGCATTAGAAGTCAGAACAAGGGAAATAGTTGTCATGTTTGCATCAATTTCTCTGTAAATATTTCAAATTAGTATTCTTATCTCACAGTTGATATTCTGCTATCTATGCACATCATTATTTCCTTGGCAGGTTTAGTGAAGATACTAAAGAAGTACGACAAGCGTAGTGGTAGTCTAATACGCTTGCCCTTCATCCAAAAGGTTTTGCAAGAGCCATTCTACACAAATGACACAATCTCCAAGCTTGTGAAAGAATGTGAAGCTACACTAGATCATCTTTTCTCTCAAAACGAGCCACAAGACTCATCCCTAAAAACCGTAACCATTTCAAACAAAGCTTCTGCGTCAGACCCTGGTAGCGCAAACAATGAAAGCCTGCTTACCGATAAAGACTTGCCTGAAATCGAGCATATGGAGAATATGTACCTGAAACTTACTCTCTCGGCTTTACGAGCCTTAAAAGAAATCCGGAGTGGAAGCTCGACAGTGAATGCATTTTCATTGCCCCCATTGGACAGTAGCATGTTGGAGGACGAAACTTGGAAGAAAATTCCCTTCATAGAGCAAGCTGCCAAGTAGCGCGAGCCGGACTGCCGGAGCAATCTACTCTAGACCGCCACACTGCTTGATTCACCTTACCTTTTTTCTTTTTGCGTCCGTGTTTGTAGTTGCGTTTTGATTCGAAATTTTCATCAAGGGTTTGCTCGAGTAGAAAACTTTCACTATAAATGTTTCATGTACCATAATCCCATTGACACTTTAAGGTTTCATCCAAAAGGGTGTATAAAAAGTATCAGCAGTAAGTTGGTCATTTTGCTACATTTTTGATCGTTATCTCACAATTTTCTACTTTTGTCTTCTTTTTTTGTTAATGGATTCTTCTGTGTTGCAGTCTCATTGATAAGTAACTGTAGAATTTTCCTCCACTATTACAAAACTAGAATGTCTATTATTTCGATTTGGTTAAAAATTTATAATTTTTGATTTAGATCATAATGGATTAAGATAAAATAATTCATTGACTTATGTATATATTTTTTAGTTTTTTACCTGAAGTTGCACATTACATTTGCTATCAAAGGTCAACTGCTTACGACCTCTTTATTAGTCTTATCATTAATGAGCGTAAAACTCATTTGTCTCTCCCAAACTCTAATCTAAGTGAGAGTCATTTAAATTGAATAATGTAATGTTGTTTAGTATTTCAAGTTTGCACTTATTGTACAGACTATATACTATAAGCAAAGACATTGCATCAACAGAGGCGCCTGTAGCTCAGTGGATAGAGCGTCTGTTTCCTAAGCAGAAGGTCGTAGGTTCGACCCCTACCTGGCGCGATAATTCTTTTACTTTTTGATTTTCTGTTTATTTTGTTTCTACTCATACAGCTTGTGCTTTGCTCTTTAATATTTGATCATATTATCTTTAATTCCTATTTGCATCTTTCTCATCTACTCTCCAACTAACTAATTTCTAAATTGTAAAATAATACATTTATCATCCATGATTAAATAACATGATCAACTTAACCCTTACCCAACTCATCCTCCAAATATAAATACACCTCTTCAAGTACCAATTAAACATCGTTTCAATCTGTCAGAGTATATAACATATCTTGATATATTCTACCACGTCCACCATCCCGACTCAAAATATGTCTCTTATAGCCGAAGCACCAAATTTTCTCCAAGTCTATTCCGATGGAACAGTTAAGCGTTTTGCTCCAGACATTGCCATAGCCTCACCCGAATCTAATGACAACTACAAGTCCAAAGACATAGTCATTGATGCATCCAAACCAATCACCGGTAGAATTTTCCTTCCTAACACACCAACCATAAATGCATCCACCCATAAATTTCCTATTGTGTTATATTTTCATGGTGGTGGATTTTGTATAGGCTCAACAACATGGCTTAACTACCACATCTTCCTAGGAGACTTAGCTTCATTATCCCAAGCCATAATCCTTTCAATTGACTATCGTCTTGCCCCTGAAAATCGTCTTCCAATAGCTTATGCTGATGGTTGTACCTCTCTCGAGTGGCTTATAAAGAGTGCCAAAACCGAACCCTGGCTTAAACGAGCTGATCTTTCTCGCGTTTTCCTATCAGGGGATAGCGCGGGTGGGAACATTGCTCATAACATAGTCATAAAAGCTACAAAAAACGACAATCATGACCATGATCATGACTTAAATATTGTCCAAATCAAGGGCATATTGTTAATACACCCTTATTTTGGTAGTGAGGAAAGGACTACCCAAGAAATGTTGAATGAAAGCAATGTAGAGGTTAAAATGAATGATATGTTTTGGAAATTAAGCATACCCAAAGGATCGAATCGTGATTATTTTGGGTGCAATTATGAGAAGATTAAGCTTAATCATGATGAATGGAGTTCATTCCCTAGGGTGGTAGTTCATGTTGCTGAATTAGATTTTCTTAAGGAAAGAGGAGAAATGTATGCTGATTATTTGAAGAAAAATGGTGTGAAAAATGTGAAATTAATTGAAGCTAAAAATGAAGGTCATATATATAATGTGTTTCATCCCAAATCTAATTCAACATCTATGTTACAAAGGCAAATGGCTGAGTTTATTAATAGTTTGTAGGGTCTAATTAAACTAATTATTGCCTTAATTGCTCTATAATATGGTGATAATGTGATATTTGTGATGAAATCTTGATTAAGTTGTTGGTTAATAGAAGATGTTTAAGCATAAATGACTAGACATGATATATTCATTGGAAAGTTGGAATAATTATTATAGATTAGTTTGTAATACTTGAATCAAGCAATAAGATCTTAATGTGGTGAGAACTAATGTGTTGAGATGGGATAAACATGTTCAAATATAATACTTGAATCAATTCTCATCTAAGGATTATGTAATTGGAGTAACAATTTTGGCTTTTGCCTCTACGATTATGCAAGTATGTGGCTGAGGTTGAAGTTGGTTATAGCAATAGTTATAGGACGCCACTACAAAAAATGTGGCATGTACGTAGCTACACTTATTTAGCCATGATTATTTAAGCGTGGCAGACCATTTTACAAATAGACTCACTTATTGCATGTTAGGCAAGCTTATTAAGAGTGAGAATAGTAGTCTCACTTTTTGTTTTGCTGTTTCTCTTATATTTCTGTTGATACATCATTTTCCTTGTGTCATTTGAATTTGATAATTTGTTTTGGCAATTGATTCTTTTTAAATGTTGCTTTTTGGTTCATTCGTTCCTCTATATTAGATGTTTAAATTTCAGTTTTTGATTTGTGTTTAGCCATGCCTTTCAACTCTTGGAGGTTGAAAAGTTGTACCATTGGTGATTGGTCTGATAGTTAGGAAGATGTGGGGTCTTTTTTGTTCTTGTCTGATTATCAACTCAATTTTCGTAATGTTTCACAACGAGAATGGGGAGAGGGAAGTAATTTTTCCTGAATATGGATGAATATTTCTGTACCTCTCGGCTAGGGTATCTCGTTTAGAAAAAAATATGTTTAGTGTATCCTGTTGAATTGTTGTTAACAGCTTTGGTAAATATTAATTGTTTGTTGCTAATGAATTATTTATTAGAGAAAAATTAGATCAAAAATCAAAATTTAAAAGTCAACTGAAAATTATTTTTCTATAACAATTAACAAATCCTAAAAGACAAATATATATCAATCAAAATGCTAACTACAAGATCATTTGCCATACACACTGATATGCCTCGACCAAAGCAAAAAATTCATACTTTTTCAAACAAAATATCACAAAATTCATACGTACTACAAGTCTACAACACTACTTACTATTAGGATTGACAAAAGTGTATATAAATATTTGATGCAAAAGTAGAATAAATGAGTGGATGAGATAAAAATACATTAAAACTAAAGAAAAGGTCTAGTTTATAACAAAAAATAAAAAAAATAAAGCAAATTAAATACTCCATCTGTTTTCAAATGTTCTTACAATTTGGAGTATTTCATCTTAAGGAGAGAGAAATTTAATTGATGTTTTTGACACATATTTAGAAGATAAAATATATCCATGTGAGATCTCGTTAGGTTCGTCTTAATATATACATTTTTATTATGTATTTTTTATACGTTTTTATCATGTATATTTAAAGATATTAACGTTTAGAATTTGCATTGAAAACTATGCAAAAAATAATTGGGAAGAACAAAAAGAAACGGATGGAGTATATTAAAAATATAAGACTAGTTTTTTAAAATAGAGAGTAAAAGTTATCTTTAAAGAAATAAAAAAGGGAAATTCCACGTGGTAACCCTGAGGTTTTGGGTTTTGCACGTGGTAACCAAAACCTTTAAAAAATCCACGCGGTGACCCTGAGTTTTACGTAATTAAACTACCGTGACCTTTTTGCACATAAAAACGTTAGCAAATGTTAATTTCGAAGCTTTAAGGCTGTTGTACGCCTATTTATGCGACTCACCTTTTCAAATGCTATCAGTTTCAACCTTTTTCCCCATAACATAAACCTCAACTCTACCATATTTGATCCACATCATATTTTTCCCCCAAATACAAAAATAAGATAAGCTTATTAAAATACAATATTTAATAATTCAATTTTAACTTAATTGTAACAGTGATACATTCCATAAATAACTAGTATAACCAAAAATTGAGTTTCTGAACAGGTGTGTTATAAGGCTTTTGAGTCTTATTTTGAACTTTGGTGGTATGTTTTCACATTTGGCTGCAAATTTTGGGAAGATATTTTCTTCTTTTGTTTTTTGGTTGTTCTCTAATGTAGGAAGTGTTGGTGGTATTGTTTTTCATAGATTCTTACTTGAGACTGTCTCTTGTATAGACGATTCTCAAAACCTGGTCTAATTCTTAATATATATTGTTACAACTGTAAATATAGATCACAAATACTTGTGAGAGACGGTCTTTTTGAGAGACCATCTCTAATTATGTCGGCCCATTAAGAAAATGTAGAGTAAAAATAGGCATTAAGCTACAATGGACTAGGCCTGAGAGGCGTCTATCAAAAAGCTGATCAATTAATTGTTTTTAATCATAATATATACTCCCTAGTCCCTTCATTTTCTAATGTTCTTCCTGTTTAGAATACTCTATTTTGGAAAAAGAAATTCGATTAATATTTATAAGACATATATAGGTGATAGAATATATCCATATGAGATCTTGTTAGATTCGTCTTATACTTTTTCATCATATTTTTTTATAATTTTTTGTAAATACGTATTTAGAGATATTGAGGCTTGAAAGTTGCTTTGACAACTGTACAAAAAGTAAATGGGATGAAAAAAAACGGAAGGATACATCTTTGTTAATCATTTGATTCCACAAACTTAATTAGTTAATTTCATTAAGACTTAAAAATAGAACAAAATGATGAATATATTAATGAGTTAGACATGAGACTTGAGGTGAAACAACGTCTTGTTTTCCTTGGGCATTTTCACAAAATGCAATGGTTTGATTAACCGAAGGATTTGAAGAAGTAATGTTAATATTTTCCATAAAAATGCTGGAGCAGGGAATCGAACTGCTGCAATTTAGAGTTATTGCCGCCATGCTTGATGAACTTCCATGGAAGCCTTTATATGTCACACTTTGAATCTCCACGGCCGATTTCTTTCGCATGTCAAGAGAAAAAAAAAAATGAAGAAGATAGTAAAATTACATTATAATAACAACAGCAAGTCTGAGACCGTCTTTTTGAGAGACGCCTCTCAAGCCCAGTCCATTAGAGTTTAATTCTTACTCTTATTCTATATTTTCGTTTATGGGTCATCCAATTAGAGTTGGTTTGTCAAAGAGATCGCCATTCACAAAGAATTTGTGTAGTAACAATATTTCATCAAAAAAATTGACATTAATAATTCAACCTTTTACCAATCTGTTGTGAATAATCCCACTTTTTGATTATTTTCTAATAACCTAACCTTTGTCATATATTTGCCCACAACATACCAAAATACTAATGATAGTTACAAATAGAGTATGTTGTCAGCAAACTAAAACAAAGGTCGAATTATTCATAGCGAACTAAGGGAAAATATTGAATTATTAAAAAAAATTTAAAGATAAGATTCTTCATAGCGGAGAGCAAAATGTTGGATTATTAATGTCAATTTTTCTTATTTCATTATCCCGATATTAATAAATTAAATAGCTCTGATCTCACGTAGGTTGGATTTGAGACTTGAATATGATAGAATATATAACGTATCCATTTATTAGCTTTTGATCAAATTATTTAAGGTACTAAAAATCAATGTCACGGATTCGATTTTCATCTACCATTTTTCTAACTTGAATGTTTCAGAATGAGTGAAGGAAAGGAGATGGTTAGATGAAAATCAAACCCAAGACCTATATAAAACGTGATATTTACTCTTTAACTGAGACAAAACTCAATTTTCTAACCTAAATGTTCAAATAATGGAACATAGGAGTATTAACATGTTAAATGTAGTACTAGTTTTCTTAAATATAGTTTATGCATCCAAATTTCAAATATTTTCTTAATTAAGACAAAATTTAATTTTCCGACCTAAAATATTTCAAAATAACTAAAAAAAATATAATAATTTAGTTAGATGAGAATCATATTCAAGTAAAACTAAGTTTTTTACCTCAACGGGACAGCCACCAGGACTAAAGCAATAATATTGATCAATTATAATTGGGTTTTTTACATCTATTAGAGGAATATCTTCAAAACTTATATTTCGTGCATAACCTGATCCACCCTGTATAAACAAATTAAATAAAATAAAACAATAATATAATCTTTGGAAATACTAATAAATAAATAAATAAATTATTTTTTGCAATAATAAAAAATGGACCTGCCATGTCTTGATTCTAGCACCATTTGAACTTCCATTAAAAGTGCAATTTTTTACATAAATTTGTTCAACCTTGGCCATTCCTCCATTTTTTCCCAAGCTTCCAATACTTCATAAATAAATTAAAACAAATAATTTATGTGTATCTAAATTCACTAAACAAATAAAAAAAAAGAAAATGTTAAAACATGAAAATTGGATTTTTAAATACTATAAAAATATTAAATAAACTTCAATTTGTTAGCAAAAGATTACTCCTCAGTCCTTCGAAAGTATTACTGATAGTGATATTATAAAAAAAATGTCAATATTAACAAAAGGTCTCTTGAGAGACCGTCTATGACAAAAACCGCTTCCTTAATAGTCCAACTCAATGGCTGACATGACTATTTAATTACTCATTTAACAAATGGGCTAGCCCATATTTACCCGTCTATGCTATAGACGGTCTATAGCAAGAATTTGTGCAACACTAATAGCAATTTTAAATAAAAAAGGTACAATTGATCACAAACCTTATGCCGTGACCTGGTCCACACATAATCCCAGTAATATTAATCCATGATGTCTCATCTCCTATTGCTATACAATCATCACCTAATTATATGATCAAAGATTAATACTTCATATTAAAGAAAATTAATAGGAAAAATTAATGTTATTAATTTAATTTTTTTTCCCATCTATTGTAAATAGTTCAAAATTTAGATTATTTTCTTATATTTAAACCTTTGCCTTAGTTTACTATCAGCATGTAAAAAGGTACATTGATAAAGGTTGAATTATTAGACTATAATAGGTTATGCTAACAACAAATTAAATGTAACGATTGAATTATTAAACAAGAATTTAAAGGTGAGATTATTTACATCAGATGGACTTCAAATTGAATTATTAATGTGAATTTTTCGTAATTCATATTTTTTTTTGAAAAATGTTTTTCGTAATTCATATAATAAAACAATATTGATGAAATTGAAATAAAAAAAAAAAACCTGTTCCAATATTAGAATCAGTGATTTGAACTTGAGTTGAATAACTAATGTCAATTCCATCAGTGTTTTCACTGGTTTCTGGAGCAATTATCTGAAGATTTGATAAAATAGAATTGTTGCAACCATTAATTGCTAAATGGGGTCCTGGACTGTCTTTATTTGTTATTCCTCTTAATTGAAGCCCATTGCAATTTTGAATTGCTAGTACCTGTAAATTAGTGGAAAGTATTGACTGATTTGATAATATGGTAAAAGTATTGGCCTAGTTAAAAGTATTGACTAATTTGACGGTGTGCTAAAAGTTTTTGATAAATCATAATTGGTTGGTTTGAAAATCTTTTAAGGTAGTGTTTGGCAACATAGAATTCATTTATAAATAGAAAAGTTAAATTTTGGTATTTAAATTAAAGAATTGCAAATGACAACTATATATTTGAAATTTGCAAATTTTGATACTTGACCACAATTTACATTGTTATTGCAGTTCTATGGAATTCACTCAATTTCACATTTCCAAATTCAAGATTTGCCAAACATAGTATTTGGTCCAATTCAACATTTGAAAATGAATTTTAATTGCCAAACACACTATAAAAGTATTGGCTTATTTGCTAGCTGTTAAACTAGCTATTCAGTTCCACTGTTTCCTAATTTATTAGCAAAAAATGGGTCAAAAAAAATGTTAATAATAAACTAACCTTTGGTTAATACGCTGAAATTATACCCACAAGTTTTTTATTTTAAGTAAATGCACCTATTATGTATATTTGCTAAAAATAAAACCAACTGTTGTTTATATATCTTCAAAGCTCCTTAATTGTACCGAACAATTAAGAATAACTAACTAGTAGTTTGGTTTATTTTCAGCAATTGTACCGAACAAGTGAGCTTATTCGAAATAAACAGTAATTAGATTTATTTTTATCGGATTGAGCAAAATTTAATTTATTTTTGATAATTTCTCATCAAAGAAACTTAAAGTTTTGACCTATAAGTTAAAGCCTAAGAGGGGCTATTATTTAAATAAAAAAAAAACTAGGAGGGACAAGATTTGATCCCAGCCTTTAGTACGAAAATAATACTTTTAAGTTTTAACCACTAAAATCATAATTATTTACTATAATAATTAAACGACATTTTACTATTATATAATGACCTTGTCAAAAAAAAAAAAAACAAATGAGAAAACATTTAATATGCATAACACATTCTAGGAATAATTGTATAATTTTATTTAAATAATAAATGTGTAACTAAAAAAAATTAATCAGGTGATTAGAACAGTGTCTAAATAACTTCATATAAAGGTATAGATGAGTTTTAAGTGTAATTACCCTGGGATGGTCGCATACATCATCCTGTAATTAATGATCAAGAGTTTTGTTAGTCTATATGTGTTGGTGAACTAATGCAATATGTAACATAAAAATACTTAACGTCCCATTTGATAGTCGATATTAAATGGTGGTACTAAAAATAAAAAGTTAATTTAATTTTGACAGGAAAATATCTTGACAATTTTAATGGTTATGCTCGTTCTCTTTCAATTTTTTCATTTTCTTTACAAAATTCATTACAATACATTATCATTCAAAAAGCTGGTATTAGACTATTAGGTACTGTAGGAAAAAAGTGATATTAGGTGGTAATAGAAAATTATAAATTTTTTATGATTAAAATTTTATTATCATGGGCAGTTACAAGTCATTTTCATTTCCACTTTTTAGTACCAACAACCACACAGACCCGTTATAGTTTATAAAACATTGTTTCATCTCAATCAAGTTGTTATAACATTATATTTTATAGAGATTTTTATGTAAGAATTATAACAATCTGACTGAGACGAAAGAGTAATTTTAGCTTTTAATTGAGACGACATACGATTTGAACATCATGAATAGTAGAGGAATGTTGATCATGATTCCACCAAGTAGAGCCTTTGCCATCAAGCAGTCCAGATCCATCTATAATGAGGTTTTCAATGTCTTTAAAAACTATCCAAGAATTAGATTCACAATTTTTCCATGCATCGCGGCTATCCGGTGCCCAAAGTGTACCATCAATCTGTCATTAATTAAGGACAACGATTATTATTAGCATTTACAATATTAGCGTAAATGACTCGTGTTTGAGAGATGGTGTTAGAGTATTTAACGTATTCCGAGCTTCAACATTCAACTTATTCTTTTGTTTAAATTGTTTCATTGACAATTGAGTCAAAGCTAATTTAGTACAATTGGTAAAGATATGTGGAGTTCATAACATTGATTTGAAATCTGTCAGAAAACCAACACAACTAAAACTTGTGCTTATTGACTTATGGTTGAAGCATTAAAATATGTATTATTAGTATAGAAACTTGTGCAATGCACGAAGGTGTTAGTATAAAAGTATAAATAATTATAACTTTTAGATAGAGATGCAATTATAAATTATCAGTATAAATTAATATTTCTTATAAAACAGATAAGGTAGTGTTTGGGAACGAGTATTTCATTTGAGATTTTGGAACTCAATATTGGAAATTCCAAAACATGAATTTCAAATTCAATTTTAGTGTTTGGGAAATATTAAAATTTTCAAATCAAAAATTTCAAATTCCAAAGGTTGTTTGGCAATCTTTGTAATTACAAATCATTAATTCAAATTCTAATACTGTTTGGTAAATATATGTAATTGCAATTACAAAATTCGATCATCCTTGCAAAATGACCTAATATATGAAGTACATGACAAGGTAAAATATAATACTAACACATTAATTGCACTCGAAATTTGAGTTTGTAATCACCGTAAGAGATTGCCTATAATTGGCCCCACAAATTCATTCCTTTATAACAACTATTGAACTTTAAAATCTAACTAGAAAGACTAATAATCCATAGTACTATTAATGAACTAAATTCCTAGAAAGTTACTACGAGTGAAGACATAATATTACCCAATCCAACTTCTCATTTTCAGGTAAAGTCTTAAGCATTTCAAACTCTTCTATATTGTTCAAAAATCGCTTTATTGCCTTCAACACTTCATGTCGATCAAGTTCGACAACTCTTGACACAAAATTTATAGAAGAAATTAGAGAACAAGTATCTTCGTTAGCTCAATAGATTCTCAAAAAGCCAAGTACCAAGGTGCTAATGGTTTCTAGCAGGAAACAAAGGGATCTTTAGGTGCCAATGATTTTTGTAGCAATTTGCAGGGACAACAAAGTGTTCGTGAAGATCAGTTCGTAATTGAATATTGTTGAGTAACAATGGATATCATTGACTCCTTTTTTCTAGCTTAGGGTTCATAGAAAATTGAGAGATGATTGAAAAGAGGCCAGAAAAGAATTTGTAAATGACAGGTTATGAGGCTGAATTTTGAATTATAAAAATTTGGCCCATTTATTACTTATTCTAAGATTTCATAATAAATGGTCCATTTCTAAATTACAAATTTTAAACTTGCCAAACAAGATATTTGGCCCAATTTAGCATTTGGAATTGAATTCCATGTTCCCAAACAGGCCATAAAGAAATTTTAGAATATATAGTGTTTTGAATGAAAAAATTGTTGTTAATATAAGTATTAATTAATGTTTTTAAGGCGAATTTGGAAAATCTTCCAATAACGTATCATAATGATTTTTTTGTCATTCTCAAAATAACTTTTGATTATCATATATTTTTTATTTCTTGATGAAATATTTTCAAAAACAAATATATATTCTAAGAAACTTTAATCGGAAATTTTATGTGGAGTAGCTTTTAGATTCAAAAATATGATATTCTAAGAAAATTTAACAGAACATATGCAATTGTAATATGGAGTACTACTTATATATTAAAGGAATAAGTTGATGTTAACGTTGGTAAAAATTATTTCAAATGACAAATGATTATGAGAATGCCATGTGGAATTTAACGATCAATTTATTAAATTGTATGAAGCCATGTGGAATTTGTTGAAGTGCCCATGTGTTACCCACATGTGAGTTGTCCCACATCGGAGAAAAAGAGAAGAGTATGCATCACTTTATATATTCAAGGAGTAACTCCTACTATTACCAATTGGTTTTAGTAGTAAACCTTCTTTGAGTTTATGAGTGAAGTACTTCTTCTCCTCCTTATTTGGGTTGTCCAGACCCATTTTCTAAATCCTATCAGAATTTAACAATCAATTTATTAGATAGTATGATATTATGATATAGAGCTCTACAAAATAGAATTATAGATACAATACAAGTCACCATCATAATATGTAATATAACTCCACTTAAAAAAACGATATTTATTTTAAAACCATAATTTATCTTCACCATCTCAACCAAAATTTAAACTTTGGTGAAAATGATCCCTTGACAAAATCAAATCCTATTTACAACATGTATCTTTAAAGCTCAATCTATGCAAAAGTATAATTAATTCTATTTTTGATTGTAAGCTGTAATTAAACAAACATAAGATTAGGTATTAATTATTAATTATAATAATTAAATTAGGGGAAAATAAATTAAATGAGCAAAAAATGTTAATAAAACAAGAGTATTGGAATATATATATAATTACCTGAACATGAAGGCTAGTAGATTTGCAAGGACCATGAAAAGATATAGGAGTTAATAAGAAGGTTTTATCCGCAGGTATTATAAGGGTTGGACTTTCTGTAGCACCACCACATACAGCTTCCCACGCTTTCAAAAATGCCTTTCCAACGCACAACATTACGAATTCTTGTTAATGTCGGCATATAATCGAGAAAACATGCACTTCATATGTTAAGGAGATATCATCCCAAAACCATATGGCTGTGGGAGGAACGACTCCAAGTACTTATAGATTGTGCACACTATCTTTTATTTATCGATGTGGGATAATCCATCCCAAAATCGAAATTATAAATAGAGAATTCAATTATAATTTGAGAAAATATATCATTAAATTCAAATAGTCCTACACAATATTGAAATAGGTTTTAATTAGTGAAAATTATAAGTTTTAATGATGTTAAGACATGTATTTGTATTAAACAAAACTTATGTTTTATATAAATCTGAAAAATTCAGCTTTTGTCAATAATAATTGTTACTTTTATTTTAAGTAATAACTGAATAATTTTTATTCAGGCAAAATTAAATTGTAACGAGTAAAAATTATCAGAAATTGATGTTATATGTACGTTCAATCCGTAAAGCTATATACAACAACCTAAAATTATAAATATTTAGTAAACAAAAAAGCGAAAATTATAATATAATAATTAACTATATGCAGTGCTAAGGAATGTATATGTTGACTCTATCCCTTTGAATTTTTTTTAATATATCCAAAAACATCTCATTTCAATTCGCACAAAATAGCAAATATTTGAGCAAGGAGAATGATTTTGAGTATGATTTTCTAGAAACATTAAAGTTTTACTTCTTCGTTTAATTCTATTAGTGATAGAATTTAGAAAATGGGTCTGGGCAACCCAAACAAGGAGGAGAAGAAGTAGTCCACTCATAAACTCAAAGAAGATATATTCACTACTAAAACCAATTGGTAATAGTAAGAGTTACTCCTTGAGTATATAAAGTGATGCATACTCTTCTCTTTCTCCGATGTGTGACAACTCATATGTGGGTAATGCATGGACAATTCAACAATTAGCCCCTCCATAGCCTACCTATTCCCGCAGTCTATCCTATACCAAAAAAAGGATTTTCCTACAAAATTAATACTCACTCCAATTTAGTTGAGTTGTTCCATTTGATTGGGCACGTATATTTTAACTGATTAAATTAATTGTAAAGGTGGTAGTTAGGGTATTATAAGTACTAAAATTAGGGGTATATTGGTCGTTACTTGTGTGAACATGAGATATTTAGGTAAAAAAATCATTGACAAAAAAGGAAATGAGGCAACTGAAGTGAATTGCCAATAAAAAAAAATGGGACAATTGAAACGAATTGAAGGGAGTAATTTTCAGATGATAAAATGTAAGTATAAAAATAAAAATGAGAATAAAAACATACAGGATTATCATCATGTTGGCCATCTCCAATGGCTCCAAAATCAACGACATTAAAGCTTGATGTTGCATGGTCATGACTGCGTATGCCTAAAACAAGCTGCAGGGATACTTGTAATAGAATACACACAATTCCTAAGGAAATATAATATCCCTGCATTATTATCAAGTATATATTATCAACACCAAATATAAAAGAAATTATTTTTTGGAAAATTTACTCAAAATAATCCCAACTATCACCCGTTGGTCAAAAATAATCCCAACAATCAATTATTTTTTAATAATCCCAACTATTCCAATAATTTGTTAAAAACATACCCACCCTCTTGTTACCGGCTGGAACAGGTAACTTTTTCACTTTTTTTCTTTTCTTTTTTACTTGACAGTTCAAAATAACCCTTCACCTTTATCTATCAATCAAAAAAGACAGAAAAAAGTAAAAAAGTTACATGTTGTAGCCAGTTAAAAAGGAAATGGGTATGTTTTCAACAAATTATGAAAATAGTTGGGATTATTAAAAAATAATTTATAGTTGGGATTATTAAAAAATAATTGATAGTTGGGATTATTTTTGGCCAACAGGTGATAGTTGGGATTATTTTGAGCAAATTTTCCTTTTTTTAAGGTAAAGTACAACTAAATATTATGGAATCAAGATTTTTCTAGTCAATAATTTCTTATTAGTTAGAGAGTACTCCCTCCGTTCCTTTTTGTATGTCCACTTTACCTTTTGCACGCTTTTTTTAGCAATTTTTAAGCTTTAATATCTCTAAGTACGCATTATAAAAAATTATAAAAATTATATATTAAAATACTTTACATCAAGACAAATCTAACAAGATCTCATATGAATATATTTTATCTTCAATATATACTTCAAAAATCTAATTCAAATTTCTCTCTCTTAAAGTGGATAAACTTAAAATGGACAATCAAAAAGGAACGGAGGGAGTATTAAATTAAAATCAAACAATTAATATTTCTTTTCTTACAAAATTATAATCTTACTTGAATATCTTTCACAATTTTGTATACTAATCCCATCTATTTAGCTTAAGTGTCTTATTTGACCGAGCACATTAGGAGATTTACTATGTTCATTATTAATATCTTTAATTGTGTGGTATAAAAAACTTAAAAAAATTGATAATTAATTATCTTTACGTCGATACGAATCAAACAAATTAAAATCTAATATGACTATGTTATAATTATAGATCAAGAAAAAAACACAACTTTAAAAAGAATTAATGAGTAGTATTATAAATATAGTCAAATCTATTTCGTATCAAGAATCAAACAAAATCTAACTTGACTATTATTTTATTTTTTTATTTTTTATTATATGACAATGATTTTTTAATGAAAAACCAAGGTGTATAAACAACAATTGCAATCCCTAATTAACATTTTTTCCCAAAATTAAAATTAAAGAAACCAATATTTTACTACTCTTTACTAGTTCTCAACATTTTTATTTTTCACTTATTAGTTTAATGACTTTCTATTAAACCAAACACAATAATTAAAGCCAAATACCATGAGTAATTACAATTCAAAAGTAATTTTCATGTATAAAATAATAGATGTTGGACTTTAATTAATTGCCAATGAACATAAGAGTCTTACCATTATTTAAGCTCGGCACAATATAATAATTAATTACTAATTAATTGCTAAACGAAAGACAAAAATAATTTATTTTGAACAAGAGTACTACTCAGATAATCATCCTCTAACCCATGCTACATATTTATAGCTTTGAAATAATATTATTTTAATATAATTGTGTATCATGTAATAAGTTTTCAAAAAATTAAATTTGCTTAAATTAGTATTGTTTTATATTATATAAAGAGTAATATCTGCTTTTTTATGATTATATTCTGTATTTTAAAATTTTCTGGAAAATATTATTTTGAGTTGATACGGAATAAGAATCCGAAAGATAAGGTTTGATCCAATGAAAAGAAATCTCAAGCATTTAAGAGTATTATTATATTTAGCTAGGAAATATTTTTCTTTTCTTGGAGTTATAATTATTTTCTTCCATATTTTGATTGTATGAATATTATATTGATTTTTTTTGGGTTTAAGACCCAAAAAATATTAATTGGGCATATAATAAAGTTAAAAAGCAGTACAACATAATTTGCTTTTAGTGTGATATATTTAGTAACATCATACAATCATACATCATCATATCATGCAATACTATAAAAGTATTGGAAAATTCCATGTGTCATTTCCTAAGGAGGCATGATAAATATAATTATTTTAGTGGATGATAGTTGATTATATGAAAATATTTACCTAATTTAGAATTTTGTTATTTTAAAAATTAGAGATAAATTAGGTATAATATGGAGTATAATTTATTAGAGAATTTCTATATAACTAATCTAAAATTTGATATATTTTTGATTCAATGAAAAAGTGATATATTGGATAAATAATTAAAAAAATCAATATTTAATTAATTTTTGCTTTAAAAAAATCATGTATATGATAAATTTAATCATAATTCATAATAATATATACTTGCATTATTCTTTGAAATTATATTTATATATATTTCATACTAATTAGTTCGTGCATTGCACGAGTTTCTATACTAGTTTAATTTAAATGTCATTACTTCAAATTTCTAAAAATATACATACTGATTAATTAATTTTACTATTATTAAAAATTATTAAATACATTTTAAATATTTTTCCAATTATAACTTTTAAGTTCAATAAAGGGTCCATAGCTCAGTGGTAGAGCATTTGACTGCAGATCAAGAGGTCATCGGTTCGAACCCGGTTGGGCCCTTTTTATTTAACAAATCCTTTTTTTGAGTTGTTGGACTCTTTGCTAGCGCTCTCCTTTATGAGTATGAGGTGTCGCCTTCTTTCCCTCCCCTAACCCTGTTCATAGTTTTTTTATGCGCGAGATACACTAGGAATGATGATGATGAAGAACTTACGACTTTTGAGAACTACAGTCTCAATGTTTTTTTTACGAATTACAGTCATCCCACCAAAGTATCAATGTCTACAGCATTCAGACCAAATCAAAATTTTGACCACTTAACCTAAAATAACGACCACTAAAATAGACGAAATCCTATGAATTGTTTAGAACACTATAGACTTTGATATATGGTGGCTGTCATTTACAAAAATAAAAACATCTCTAATTCGCAAATTAAAGAGCTAATTTTAAATAAAAAAGACAATATGTTTTGGTAAGAACTAGGGCAAAACGTGGATAATAAGAGTATGTTTAATGAAACATCGCCAGCCATATGTCCTTATCCAATTTAGTTGTTAATTAATTGGTGTTGGAATACTTGATTACCTTTGATTTGAACCTGAAACGAACGAAAAAAACTGTCATACCTACAAAACGTAGCATAATTCCAAGCAAAACTGGTAAAAAGTTAGGCATTATTTATTAGAAACTCCTACTATTCCGCAAAAGACAGGATCCGAATGGAATTTTTTCTTTTTCCTGAAAGATGCGGACAATCATACTCGTTTTCCTAATGAGGGAGTAAAGAGAGATGCTCGCATTCAAGAAACCCCCCAACTGATACCTGCGTCCAGTAGGGGTGGAACCCCGCTCAAACCTTCTATTCCACATATAGAAGTTATTTACGTGACACTTTTTTGGGCATTTTAGCCAACTAACAAATTAAAAGCCAAGAGTAACAAAAAAAATCCAAAAATCAACAAAAAAAATATAAAAGCTATTAACCAAACAACCTCAAAAGTCAAAAGTCAATCAAAAAATTAATGAAAAGTCATTTGTCATACCCACCCTTATTGTAATGCTACTAACATTCTAATTTATACTTCTCAATTGATAAACCAATTAACCTTGTAAAAATTAATTAAATATTGAGTTGAGTCGACATTAGGCAAAAACAAAGTTAAAATTTTACAAATAATATGTGACAACATTGTTGAGTTTGATCACTGAACTTTTGTCTAACTCTGGGCCCTAGGAAAATACATGTATACAATTGCCTAAAGTCAGAAATTACCCTCATTGTAATTCTATAATCTATTCAATTGCGTGCGATTCTAAATGATGAGTTACAAGTATTAAAAAATAAGAAAAAAATTACCTAGAAGAATCAATCTTTTCATGATTTTCCTACAATGATCTCACCTATTGATTAACCATGAATAATCCCAACTTTAGATGATATTTGCCTAGAATAAGCTTGGTAACCCGATAACCTGATACATTAGGTAATTCAGCAAAAAAAAAATTGAAAATTAATGTAAAATTAGAGAAAAAAAAATATAATTTCGCATAAAAAATTCCAAATATTTTAAACAATCAGAAAATTTTTTTAATATTTTTTTCGACATTTTATTTTGATTTATCTTTTTTTTTGAAAAAAATGAAACTTGCTATAACAAGTCATCGGGTTACCGGGATTACTCTAGGAAAATACCCCTAAAGTTGGAAATATTCATGGTTAATCAATAGTTGGGATTATCGTAGGAAAATCATAAAAATGTTAGATTATTCTCGATAAATTTTCCTAAAAAATATAGGAAGTGTTGGCTTTTATTTTTCATGAATAACTTGCTGAGGTTTTAAGAAACATCCTACTAAAAGAAGTTTGATATATTAATGAAAGAACCCTATAACTTTTGACTACCAGTTCACCACACATGATATTTGCATCTCAATTTACTTTATTTTTATTTCATAATTAGGCTTTCAATGAAGACAAGCCCTAGAGAAATTAATTGCTTCCTTAGAGATAATAACTTACTTTGTCATTTTTCGCTTAAAAGATACCCAATTAAATGGGGTAAAAATTAGAAATTTTTTAAAGGCTCTCTACAATTTTAAAAATTATAATAAAGGTAAAGGACACTTTCAGTATTCCGCACAAGGCAGGGTCCGGGTGGGGGGTTTTTCCTTACTCTTTCCTGAAAGATGCGGACAAATCATACCTATTCTTCCAAGGAGGGAGTAAAGAGAGATGAGCACAGTCAAGAAACCCTCCAACTGATATATGTGCCCACTTAAATACTTAACATATATTACTTAATTTTGTATCTTTAAATATTAAACTGTGCGATCGAACATGTTAAATATGCTACAAGCAGCCCTGTTAATCTGGTTACTCTTTGTCAGCAGTGCTAGTTGAACTTTTTGCATGATCATGTTTTCATACATCATGTAAGTGTAACTGTTCTTTCATGCAAAAACAATTTGATTTTAAATTTGGAAACGTTGAACATTGATACTAGAGTCATTTATGGACAAGTTGCTCTTTAGCTTCGATTTATTCGCCCTATTAAACTGATGATAATATATTCTGAGGCGTAACCATCCGTTTAAGCTATAGCATATCTTGAAGGCTTAATCAAAAAAGTATATAATGGTTGAGGTCTCATAATATACTCTAACAGGTATGGATTGAACCTGTTCATTACGATTAACGGGCCTATAGCAATAAAAAAAATTACTCGCCGCTAAGAGCCCTTCCATTAACTACGTAGTTAATTATACGTTTTTGTTGACTCAGTTTTTGTTGACTCAGCTTAAACTAAAAATTTTAAAAAGTGGTGAATCATCTATCAAAAAATTATATGCATTTTTCATATAAAAAATAAAAAAAATTGTGAATTATACATACATTTTTGTTGGCTCAGCCCATACTGAAAAAAATTCTCCCTAAGACGACACAACTATTATATTTTTTTGGTTAATCTCGTTCAAATATAGTTGAGTTATTTAATTATTTTTCATGTTTATTATTTTTTATTATTTATTATATTGGCTCATTATTTATAATGCAATTATGTCGGCCAATTATTGATTATATTAGTTAATAGTTACTAATATAATTAAACATGAGAAGGATTGACAATAACAATCGTGATTTTTTCCTGATATTAATATCTAAAATTTTATTTTCCAGATAGGAAAATAATGAGCAAGATATAAGATTAAAATTTAATAATTTGATTATTACCTAACATAAATTTTAAATTTTTACCAATATGTATTAATGCAGGATCAATCATATATATAGTTGTTTCATGAGTTAAAAGAAAGCAAAAACTAAAGATTTTAATATGTGATGAGTAATATTTATACTTTAACATACAATATTGTATACAAAAAAAGTGGTTCAATATTTATAGTTGATAAAAGTTGTTATAAATTATCCATTTCACTAAGTTTATATATCGTTTAACTTTATTTTCCGTCGTAATGTATATATTATGGTACACAAACCTATATTTCAAATTGCGTATCAATATTATTTTTTTTATTTATCTGTTTTTGATATTTTTTATTTATGTAGGTAAAAATATAAGTTAAATGCGATAATATATTAAATAACCCGTGCCGGAAATCACCTAGTTATTTATAATTATGTCGGCCAATTATTGATTATATTAGTTAATAGATACTAGTGTAATTAGTAATTACATTAGTTATTTATTGTTAATTGTATATCATATTTACATTGTTTTTAAAACAATATATATAGCTGCTCTGTGGTCAATTGATTCTTATTTTATTTATTGTGATAGGTTGTAAATTTATTTTCTGTTTATTTTATAATTGACAATATAATATTTTTAGAGTTATTTGCATTTTATTATAATTATTTTAACATAAGACATCAAGAAAACGTAACTGCTTGACGGTAGAAAAATCTACCATATTTTCTTAAAAAAAACCCACAAATGAAGCATGAATTGCAATCATTACAAAACAAACAATAATTATTGACTAGTCAACCATTTTCTAGCATCTTGTAAAACCTTAATTGGGATGGAGATAATACTAATTATAAATTTAATGCTTCAAAATGCTATTATTAACCTTTTAATTGATGATAAGCTTTTCAAAATGATTTGAAAAAAATAAATAAGTAAAAATAATATTCTGTCGTCATGTCTACGTACGAGAGTTTGACGTCATGATTTAATTTTATAGTAAAAGTTGATTAAATTTCTTTTTCCTAAAGTGAGAAAACTTTACTTATTACATGTTATTCAAAGCAAATATTGAGCCTTGTATATCTTTAAGTGCAGATCATAACAAATTGTAAAATTTATATAAAAAAAACTTTGCATCAAGACGGACCTATAAGATCTCACATTCATATGTATTATCTTCAATATATACTTCAAAAATCAAATCTATTTTTTCCTTAAAGTGAGAAAACTTAAAGTGGACAAACAAAAAAGAAGGGAGTGTTAAAAATTATACTCCATCTTATCCAACCAGTCCTGTTCACTTTATGGTTTCTATTTCATACAACGTTGGATCTTAAATATCTTTATGTACATGATAAAAATTTTAAAACGTTGATATTAATAAAGTTTACATTATGACAATCAAACAAGATCCACTTAACTATGTTTCAACTTGTAAATTAAAAATAAAATATAAATTAAAATGAATTAAAGAATAGCATTAAAAATAAAATATTAATAGTAGTCTTGCCTAGTCATGTCGTGCTACTTGTTTTATCTTGTCTAGTTCGTTTTCATTTGCGTGTTCTTTTGAGGCGAGAATGTTTTTGGCCACAACCTTCTTATCATTTTCAGTAAGAGTATGCCATCTTTAATCCCTCGTTAAATCTTGATTATAACTTCAATATGTGGGATACACTGTATATAATGATAATCGTTTAAATCTACTCAACAATTTTTTAATCTAATAGACCCATGGGCCATGGACTATGGTTTAGTATCTTTTATAATAATCCTATTGAATCAAAAAAAAAAAAAAAAAACTATGTATATATATGTATAAAATAATGTCAATAATTCTATCGTAATCCTTAAAATATATAACCATTCATGATTTATGACCTTATATGCATAAAACTCCATTTGATTCAACTTAAAAGTATATAGTATTCCTTTTTCTTATAAGTTATGTATTAGGAAATCAGTTACAATAATTAAGATTATTGTTAGCACGGTGTTTTGCATGTGTTTGTATTGATTTACAAAATGATACTCTATACTATAAGGCTTACTACATTTTTTATTTGAGTTGTTTTTTTAATTTTCCTCCATTACATTATATTTGGTTGTGGTCTAAGATTTTTTAATGGTAATGGTGTTCAGTTCAACATCCCGCATAAAGAGGTAGTAGACATAGCATAACCATATCCCCTCGAGAGAGAGGATAGAATAAAAATACGCAAATAATTAGACCCCCGAGTAAAGAAAACCCTGCAAAAATTTTTAATCTCACCTAAAAATATATTTATTTTGTTTATCTCATTTATAAATTTCAAAATATTCACTTATTTTTTGTATTATTCTCCAACTAAAAATTAACAAATCAACTCTATTCTCTAGCAAATTTAAACGGGTAGATGAAGCATAAATTGAAGATAAAAGAAATTTATTCATTTCACTTATATTTAAAACAGTAGGGAGCATAAATTTTAATATATATATATATATATATATATATATATATATATATATATATATATATATATATATATATATATATATATTATATATATATATAATATATATATATATATATGATATATATATATATATATATATATATATATATATATATATATATATATATATATATATATATATATATATATATATATATATATATATATATATATATATATATATATATATATATATATATATATATATATATATATATATATATATATATATATATATAAAAAAAATATTCTAAACGGGAAAACATTAGGAAACGGAAGACGAATCTAACGAGATCTCACATAAATATATTTTATCTTGTATATATCTCTTAAAATACTTAATAAATTTTTCTCTCCAAAATAGAATATTCTAAACGGGAAGAACATTAGGAAACGGAGGGAGTATAACATAGTATCTTTTCTGTTTATCTTATTCAAATTAAGGGTATAAAAAACTTCTTATCTTTCTCATTTTCAACACCCTTCTTGTTGGATCCCTATATATAATATGTATAAAAGATTAGTTCAACATAAATAACTTTATTTCTCTTGTAAAATTAAGTTTCATTAGATAAAAATCTGCTAAAATTGGAATTAAGTAGAAAGATGATACCAAATAAATACCAATGTATTTATTTCAACAGAAATAAGGTAACAGAAATAAGATAGTGGATTAAGTAAAACTTTTTTGCAAATGTCTTATTGGTTAAAATCATTTTTGCAATTCCTTATTGGCTAAATTTTCTTCAATTATTTTTACTCATTAATTCCACAATAATTAATTAAAATAATAATTAATGAGCATATGGCTATAAAAGAGGAGGATTAGCCTAACCTAATACAACCCTCTAATTCACTCCCACCATTTGCCTTTCTTTTTCTTTGTTTTCCTACAATGGTTACCATTGGTGAACTCCATCTCTTTCATTCAATGGATAGAGAAATCTTTGCAAGGCTTGTCATCACTCTAAAAAGGCCACCTTCCCAAACCTTATTGATCATGGCCTTATTTCTATGGCTTGAGAATGCAAAACAATGCAAAATCATACACAATTTATCAAACATTTCAAATAATCTTCTTGATGCCATAGCAAATGAAGGTGCTTTATGTATCAATTGTCTTAAATCAAAATCACCCACAATTCATGGTGGTACCCTTAACCTTATGTCTACAATTATAGGTCAAGAAATTACTTTAAAAACAATTTCTCAATCAAAATACACTACAATTAGTGGTGTAAAATCTTATTTAAGTGAAATTTGTACTTGGGTTTTTACTGATATTTTATTACAAGTTTTAACAATCCCATCAAATTTTAATTTTGATAAACCTCTTATTATTCATGGTTTTCCAAACCCAACATTTGGTTCTCTTGAAATCTATGTTTTACCCATGAATCATACAATTCCAAGTAAAGGAAATTGGGGTTGGAAACTCAAATTTGAAGCACCCATTGATGATAGAACACTTTTTCTAACATTTTCAAGAGGTTTTCCTGTCTCAGAAATGGAAGCAAAAATGTTCTTTACACAAATGTGTGGAGATTGTATTCAGAATTTTGAAATGGAAGCAAAAAATGATCCAAAAGTTCAATGTTTGTATGCTCGAATGGAGTTAAAATGCGTTTCATACATGGATCAAATTATGAATGGAAAATACATTGCTAAGTTTCGTAATAGTAGTGGAAAACATATTTGGGCTAGAAAGTTTGAGCGACGTGATCATCGTTTGATGCGGCAAAATCACCCTGCATGACCCAACTAGCTAGAGATGTAACAAATTAAAGTAATATAAAGATAACCTAATAAACAAATATAAATAAATAAATAAATAAATACTATTCTTATGTTATTGTTGTACTCGTATTTTAGTATTAAATTAAATTGTCTCCTAATGTCTAATGATCTATATTGTAAGAGTTGGATATGTAATTCAATCAATTATATGAATCTATAAATGACAGGAGAAATTTAAGTTATTTAAGTTTAATTTTAATTTATCAAAGTTTAATTTAATAAAGAAAGAAGAGGTGAATAAAATTGAGGGTTGGAGAGTGCGTCCCTTAGACAAGAAAGAGGAGATATATTGTATCGTACATTTTTAGAAAAATACAAAACGAGTAAGTGATTAAAATCATTTAAATGTGTCAATTAAGGTAAGTGATTAGACGTTTGATAACAGAAAAAGGAAAAGAATGAAGTGTTTTTGAGAGAAAATGAGTTAATAAAATCATAGGCTATATGGTAGTATTGTGTTTTGCGAAATATAAATTTTAGTAAAGAAAATAATTTTTGAAATCGAAAAATAAATCTGATCACATGTTTTGTATTGAAATTTGATACATAATCACTCCTTTGGCCGAAACTTTTGATACGAAAATCACATTACTACAATATTTGTAGCATTAGAACCTAGATTTTAAGATCTTTCCAATGATATATTATATGCCCAATTCCGATAACCAAGCGAGAAATGATGATCGTTTGAAGTTTATTTGTGCTGAAATTTGATACATGTTTATTCTTTTATTCATAACTTTTGATATAAAAATCTTATTAGTTCAAGTTTTGCGGCATTGAAAACTAGACTTCAAGAGCTTTCCAACGACATATTATATGCCCAATTCTGACAATCGAGCGAGAAATGACGACCGTTTAAAATTTGCAGTAATTTCTAACGACCAGGCTGGTTGAATCGCACAAAATGTGCAATCGGACCATGGTTGAATCGCACAAAATGTGCGATTCAACCAACATGGTCCGATCGCACATTTTGTGCGATTCAACTATGGTCTGGTCGTTAGAAATTACTGCAAACTTTAAACGGTCGTCATGTCTCGCTCGATTGTCAGAATTGGGCATATAATATATCGTTGGAAAGCTCTTAAAGTCTATTTTCCAATGCCGCAAACCTTGCACTAATACGATTTTTCTATAAAAAGTTATGACCAAAAGAATGAATATGTATCTAATTTCAGCACAAATAAACTTCAAACGATCGTCATTTCTCGCTTCGTTATCGGAATTGGGCATATAATATATCATTGGAAAGATCTTGAAGTCTAGGTTATAATGCCGCAAATATTACGATTATATGATTTTTCTATTTAAAGTTATAGCCATTAGAGTAAATATGTCTCAAATTTTAACACAATCATATTAATTCCGCAATCATATTAATGCTCATTTTCGTTGGCCATTGTAATTCAATTTTTAGTTTTAGCTTGTTTTAGTTTAATGAGTGTTCGGAGAAAGTTTTTAAAGAAATGTTAGTGATTGAAGGTTTGAAAAGTAATCAGGGACAATTTTGGAATTTCAATATATAAGGGGTGACGATAAAATGAAAAGGGTGGCGAAGTTTAATAATACCCTTTTGAAATTGTTGTAAATGAACAAAACCCAAGTATCGGACAAAAACCCAATTCTAAACATGAAATCTATATACATAACTATTACTAAAATATTTAAAACACTGCTGACATCATCACTACTTAAAATTGCTTACGTGTCACAACCTAAACAAAAACTTTCCCTCCAATACTCACTGATGATGTCATCGCTTTTATGACTACTTTTTATCTTTGACTTTATTACTCATATTATTTAATGTATTAGAAAGACCGTACGAATTATTGTTTTTTAGTTATTTATAAAATATTTTTTTATTTTATTTATTAAATGAGTACTATTTAGTATATTGGATATTTTGAGATGGTTAAAACATAAAATATTTTTGGATTTTATTGTTATTTATACAATTGATTACTTAAATGCAATGCATAATTCTATTATAATTAGGTTTTGACTATTTTTATGTAAGTCAATTACATTTTCATGACAAAACTGTTTTTCGTTTAAACTTTTAAAAAATAATTTTACATATTTTTGCATTAAACTTGATTTTGAAATGTATTATTAATAGTTTTAATACTTTATATAAATTAATGTAATTCATGTCGAAAAATTTAATAAAACCGTGCATCGCACGAGAACTATCTAGTTTTAAACCAAAATAGTTAACAAAAAAACAATGGAGCAGTCTTAGAATTCAAAAACGATTAATGCAATTCTAACAGCAATTTGTCAAATGCAGCAAAATTATTGGTCATTTAATTTTAAATGACAACAATTATAAAATCTCACAATGATAATATGAAATTGTTATTAAATAGTTAACCAAAAAAAAACAATTTGAATATGTTATTAAATTTTATTTATAGTACTATAATTTCACAATCATAATATGCAATTGCACAATTATTTAAAATTTACTTTATGAGTTGTCGTCGTTCTTCCCTCTCCAAACCCTGAGCTTAGTTTTCTATGAGTGAGATATACTGGAAATGGTGATGATAATGATAATGTTAAAAAAATCTACTCTATAAATTCTGTGCAATGCACGGGATTTATACTAGTACAATTATAAACATGAAAATCACAATGAAAATCAATTCTGAACAAAAAACCTAACAGATATGAAAGCGAAAAACCAAAATGAAAATCAATAGAGCAGTTCTCGAATTCAAGAACGTTTGAAATTCTAAAATTAAAGACAAAAAAATCGAAAAAACATTCAGGTGCTCTCTTGAGAGAGCGTCTTTTGTAAAGACGACTCTCAAAAATCAAGCCCAAATCTATATTTAGAGTTGTAACAATATATATTTAGAATTGGACTGGGCTTTTGAGAGCCGTCTCAAGTAAGAATTTGTGAAAAACATTAAGATCTTACTTGTAAGAGATGAAAACCAAAACTTTAGTCTTAGAATTACAGAGAACAAAATTCCCAAAAAAAAAAAGCTTTGAAGGTAAAGTTAACAGAATTTGGATATTTTCTAAACGAATTTTGCTACGGAATTTGTAAAATTAAAACCTGGCTACCATGTGAAAAACAAAACTTTAAAAAATGCTACTACTTGCGTTTCACCAAACCATAATTACTACTTGCTAGTATTTAAAAGGAAAAATTAATCTGAATAATACAACCTTTTGTTAATTTTCCTACAATAATACCAACTATTGATTAATCATGAATAATACCCGCTTTAAAGGTGTTTTCCAATAAAATCTCAAACATGTTAAAAATGAAACTATAGGTGATTATAAGACAAAAATAATCGGTAAATTGGTTAATAAACTAAAGTTGATATTATTCTAGGAAAATACCCCCTTAAGTTGGTATTATTCATGGTTAGTTAGTTGGTATTGTTGTAGGAAAATAAAAAGTTAAAAAAATTGTATTTTTCCTATTTAAAATTTCCTTAAGGTAGTGTTTGGCAATATAGAATTCATTTGAAAATAGAGAATTTGATTTTGATATTCACATTCAAGAATTGTAAATGACACCTAAATGCTTGGAATTTGCAAATTTTGATACTTGACCAAATTTTACATTGTTATTGAAAGTCTATCGAATTGAGCCAATTTCAAATTTCAAATTCAAGATTTGCCAAACATAGTATTTGGTCTCATTCAACATTTGAAAATAAATTCCAAGTTGCCAAACATACCATAAAATCATTTTGATTGTCAGTTTAGCTAGAAAATATTTACTTTTAAGAATTTTTATATTCAACTATATGTGTGATATATGTAATGTCGTTTATGACCTATAATATTGGAATTGTGTACAATTGTTTAAGTGACAATAAGATTTAAGTAATAGGAGGAGTCAAAAAGAGTAAACTGTTACATAAAATCTTCAAATGAGGATTATTAAAGTTTACTTTTCCTGTTTCAAAAATTCAAAAATTGTTATTTTATATAATAACTTTCAATTTTGATTATTTAATATAATTCTATATAATAATTTTGAAATAATAAAATTTTACCTTTTTTATACATGAAAATCAACCAATAAGCTAACATGATCATTTAATATGGTAGAATCGTGGTGGCGTTTTAACTTTTTAGTTTCAATCTTATCAGTGAAAACAATAGAAATTAATTGGGTAGTGTTTGATAACGTAGAATTCATTTGAAAATAGAGAATTTAATCTGGATTCAAATTCATGATTTGTAAATGACACCTATATACTTAGAATTTTCAAATATTGATACTAGGCCCGACCCATTTTACATTGTCATGAAGTTATATGAAATTGACCCAATTTCAATTTTCATATTTAAGATTTGTCAAACATAGTATTTAAATCAATTCAACATTTAGAGATAAACTTCAAGTTGCCTAACATACCTTTAATGTATTGTAGGAAATGCGATCATCCACTATAATAAGAGTATCGATATAATTGTTATACCTATATAATTGTCATCTATATTAACAAAGTGCATCTTCTATGAAGAAAAAAAGTTACCAACAACTATATACTAAAGCTTAGCTTGTTTAATGTAGAGTTGTTTAATAATGGGTAACCTCTTAGAAAATTCTTAAAGTGCGCATGATTAAGAACCAAACACACTGAAAAAGGGCATGTTTTGGTTTATGGGGTCCACCTATAACCTCAATGTATACATTTTGTTAGAGATCTCAAGGGTCTCATGTGGCACAATGTTATGTACATCTTTCTTTCAACACCTAAACCAGGTTGTCTTGTATATATGAGACCGTACAAGCCCATATAATCAACTTATTTTTGTAATTAAACAAGTGTAAATAATCACTTTAACACACTAAATGTAAATGAATTAATATAATAAAGATGATATCACTATAATACTGTCTCATTTAAAAATTTGTGTTTGTGTAAACCTTTGTATAGTAATGCGACTTGGGCCATTTGATGATTAAAACTTTTCACAAATTGTCGTGAGAGAAGGTATTTTCTAAAGACGCATTAGATTTATGGGTTAAATAGCCCACTTAAGACAAATTAGAGAGAAAATAAAAACATAAGCCTTTTATTTTGAGGTCGTCTCTTTGAAAGACGGTCTCTCACAAGAGTAGCTGAAAACTTTTTATGTTTAAAAGACGTTCCTAGTCCAACGGTTTTGATAACATTATTTCAAACTTCACGCTTAGCCAAAGCCCAAACACCCAAAAAGGATAACAGTCCAATAGTAAGTAGAGTTGTTTTAAACACATTGAAATGTTTATTTGGGTCCTTTGATTAATTTCATGTTAGATAAATTTTTAAAATTATGTTGCGTTATAAGATTGGATAAATATATAATCATCGAGTATGTTATAAACACCACATGCACATGATTATTGTTGGTTGGTTTTGATACTTATTTTTATTGAAGAATTACATTAATATTTTATTTCTCTAAAATATCCTTTTTTGCATGAGATGAACCATATAGGATAATCAAGTCTTGTATCAGATCATGTGACTATGAAATAAGCCTATACAATTGGCCATTTTCTAATCAACAAGTTTTGTATGAGAACGTCTCACTATGAGACGAACCCATATAATCAACTTATTTCTTTAATTGATCAGTAAGATTGCAAGAAATAATCACTTTATGATTATAAGTGAACAATTGAATAGAGAAAGTCTCGTTGTGAGATCGTCTCATTTGAGAATTTGATTTTCTAATTAATAATCATTTTAAGGTTATAATTAGTCACTCTAAATCGTAAGTGATTAGTCAAAGATTACAAGTGACCACTTTAAAGTTATACTTGGACACTTTAGATTGTAAGTTATCACTAAGAAAATAAATCATCACTTTAACGGGGTGTTTGTTTGGTTAAATTTTAAGATGGAAATGAAAACAAATAATAGATATCATTACTACTTGTTTGTTTGACATGAAAAGTAAGGGAAGCGTTATCAAGCAGTAATGGATAACGTTACTTTGTTATTGATAATGGAAACAAAAGTTTTCTTCATCTTAGATTAGAAAAAGCAGAGACCACTCCACTCATCCAATACCAAAACTAAATCCCAATACAATAACTATACCAAACACCCCCTAAGATTATAATAAAATTATCACTTTAAAATTATAAGAGATCTTTTTGTTATAATTGGTCACTTTAAACTTAAAAGTAATCACTTTAACTTTATAATTAATCACTTTAAATTGTAAGTGATTACTAAGGTCATAACTTAAAAGTGATCAATTTAGAATTGTAAGTGATCACTTTAAGGTTATAATTAGTCACTTTGAGATTGTAAATGATCACTAAAGTTTTAATTGATCACTTGAAAAAAGTGTAAGAGATCACTTTTAACGGTATAAGTGATCACTTCAAGCCTTTAAGTGTACATTGGATCAACCCAACAGAAATGATTCCATCGTGAGACCATCTCATTTGAGAATTTGTATATTGGGGTTGTACTCGTATAGTAAACAACCATTACAACAAATTTAACTTTTTGCGACATTGCATGTAGTGGCATTAAAAAAATGCTATTGATTAATATTTTTAGTGTAATAATTATTGGTTTTTATTTTAAGTTCCACTATAAAGTGATTTAGCGACACTTTATTTGGTCTTTGGTGTTGTTTTATTTAGAGATGTCCTCTCATTAAAGGAGGTAATTCGTGTTGTTCAACTAATACATATTATATTTGATGATTTAGATGTTGTAGAATTTTACGTCTTAATTACTTTTTGCTTTTTGTGTGTAAAAGATAATTTTAGAAACCATTTAGTTGACCTTTGTTTTCAGTTCATATCTAACTATATATGTATAATAATGTAGGAAATATGTAGAAGTATACATATAACTTAAGCTTATATTTTGACCTTTAAAATTAAATAAGACTTAGAAAATCATAAGGTAGTCTATTAATTGGAGGTTTTTTCTTTCATATTATAATAAAGTTTCAATTTTCAATACCTACAGAAAAAAATAATTCTCTTTATTTCGAATAAAATAATTTATTATATTTACGATCTTCCCAATAATTAGACCACCATTTATTTATAACTTACAAAGAATTCGTCTTTCTTATCATGGTTTTTCATCATATATTGATACGTGCATTCAACCTCATACTTACACTACCTTTTCTTAGTATAAGATTTTAACATTATTGTTGTCCTGCTTTTCTTATTTGAATTTGATTTTTCAATAAAAACAAGCTTTGATTAGTTAAAATAACTTTCAAACAATGTATACCAGTTTATTGGTGTTTTTGGAAACCTTTTGCATAGTCCACCCCTATGCTGTTCTGGGTGGCCTGATCCATAGTCCTCATTTTCAATGGCTTTTTCCCCTCGTGGGGTTTTTTATGCCGGCGGGCTTGGGGTTCCCATGTTTCAGTGTGGTGTTTCTTCCCCTTTTCATTTATATATTTCCTAATTTTCAAAAAAAAAAAAATAGAACAACTTACACTACCTTCACACTTTATTTTCTTTACTGCATGATATTTTTTCAAACCTTAATTTTTATATCACAAATTTTGAAATTAGACGGTCTCATTATGAGATCAGTTATGTTGGGTTAGCCCATGTACATTTAATGTAAAAGTAATTATTTACAATTTTTTCGTGATCAAATAGAAAAATGAACTGATTATATGAGTCCGTCTCATGATAAAACGGTCTCGAACAAAACGATTTTTTTTTATATTAGTATTTTTTGACTTCAAGTACAATACCTACCTTATTCTTTAGTGTAAATTAAATTATCCAGTATCTTTAAGGGGCTAATGACTTTAGACTTTGGAGCTTCATATTAACGTCCTCCCATTGAAAGGTACTTACGTAACTTAAGTAAAAATATTATTTATAATTATACAAGTTATAACCTAATACTAATTCTTAAATGAGACGGTCTCAAGGTGAGACTATCTTTTTTGGGCTGGCGTGATAGAATTTAGGAAAATGGTCCTGGGCAACCCAAACAAGGAGGAGAAGAAGTAGTCCACTCATAAAACCAAAGAAGGTTCACTACTAAAACCAATTGATAATAGTAGGAGTTACTCCTTGAGTATATAAAGTGATGCATGCTCTTCTCTTTCTCCGATGTGGGACAACTCATATGTGGGTAACACATGGACACTTCAACGTGGCGCAATATATATCTTTTTGACTTAAAATGATCACATATAACGTTAAAGTGATTATTTATAATTTTAATATATTTGCATTTTATAGTATTAAAATGATTACTTATAATCTTAAAGTAATCAATTGAAGAAATGAGCTATTATATGAATCCGTCTTATGATGAGACGGTCTCATACAAGAGTAGCTAATAACCTAATACTTCATAAGAGATCATTAATTGACTTTATTAAGCAACATTATCACCTAATATCTAACAAAAAGACATGAATATAATTTTATATAACAACATGGAATATGAAAATAATATTCTTGAGTGTCGGGCTTTTATAAAGAATGAAAATAAATTAATTAATTCTTTTTGATTAAATTAAGGGTCAATAGTCAATACAACAGTACAACCAAACTTGTTCTTCTATGGGTAGTTAATTTAAAATAATGTTGTTTCAGATTCTTATGCTGAAAAGACTGAGGACCTTAAGATGGCATATTTTTAGTTCAATTAAATAAATAAATAGGATATGTATAAATTAATATAAAAAACGAGAATTTCAAGTTAACCTTTTTTTGTCAATAAATACCTAGAAATTTTGTTTTGTTTGAAAGAGTACCTGCTAACAGAATACCACTAACCCCGTTAGATTTTTCAATTAAAAAAAAAATTAAAAAACTTTAGTAAAACGTGTGTGGCACGTGGGTTGGCTTTGTTTGGCAAAACAAAAAACATAAGCTGCTTTCCCCAATTCAATTAGGGCTTGAACATTCCTTCACACAAATCATTCAATTTGGGCTTCGACCAAAAAAAGAAGCTACTATTCCTTTCCTCAAAGCTGCTACAATTTTTCATTTCATTAATCTTCTTTTTTGGTAACACTACAACAAATCTAGCTTTTTGCGACATTGAATTTAGTGGCATTAAAAAAATGCCACTGATTCATATTTTTAGTGTAATAATTATTAGTTTATATTTTAAGTTCCACCATAAAGTGATTTAGCGACACTTAATTTGATCTTTAGTGGCATATGTAATTGTCACTATAGTCTATAGTGACATTTGTGAGAAATGTCACTAGATCCTATGTCGCTAAAAGCTTTAGTGTGACTTTTTAATATGCCGCTAAAGACTCTAATAAATGTCACTAAATCCTCTATATACACTATAAGAAATTTGAAATAGCGACATTTAAATTAAATGTCGCTAAATATATCCCACTAAAAGCAAATTATGTTGTAGTGTAAGTTTTAATTTGTCTCAAACTTTTGATTTACTGTATATTTAAGTTAGATAATGAAGACCACATTTGCAAGTTTCGACCTCAACTGTAGATGGACGCCACTGACAACGAATTTTTGACCAAGAGACCTGAGGAAGATGAATTTTTAAAGAAACAAATTGGAACCCGAGCTCTTGAAAATTGGGGAAGAAGACTTCAAATTGGGTTCCTGGGAATGATAATGACCATAAGCTTTACTAAAGTTTAGAAAAAAAAAAATTTAATTGAAAATCTAACGGGGTTAGTAGTATTCTGTTAGCAGGTACTCTTTCACGAACAAAACAAATTTTCTAGGTATTTTTTGACAAAAAAAATGTTCTAGGTAATTTTTCTCAAAGAGTTGTTTTTCTAGGTATTTTCCAACAATTTTTCCTATAAAATATTACTCATAAATTTTCAAGATCACTTTGTCTATAACAATTATGATCCTCTCCATTACTTTTACTTAGTTCAGAATAAAAATAAAATGTTGCACAAAGTTTTTTGGCCATGGTTGTTTGATTAGATTTTGAAGGATATAGAAAGTTATATTTTGTTTTATCATTTGCATTTTAATAGGCTTGATCAACGATTAATTAATATTTAGTAACATATTCTTTAATTTTGTGGCTCAATGGATAGAGCATTTGTATGTAGAGCAGAAGGTTTGAGGTTCGACTCCTATTGGACGCAGATATCAATTTGGGGTTTTTTGACTATGCGCATTTTCTTTACTCCCTCCTTGGGTGAACGAGTATGATTTGTCTGCATTTTTCAGGAAAAATAAAACCCTCACCCAGACCCTACCTTGTGCGGGATACTGAAAGTATTCTTTACCTTTTTTATATTCTTTAATAAATAACTTTTAAATCAAAATTAACTTTTCATGTTAATTTTAAAAAGCTACATACTATCAACATTTGTAAAAGATTTTAAGCTCAATTATCATCTATTCCTCCCATTACCCTAAGCCGTCCATGTAAAAAATGTTAAGAGTTTCATAAATGCTCATTATATTTGTTGAATGATCAAAATAATTATTCATTAGAAAAATGTTCAACTATTGAATTTAATGAGCAGTAAAAAGGCGAGCAATAAAATATAAAACATGATTTTCACATATAAATTTCTACTTTTCATCGATTGAATCCAAGACTTTTTATTTTGTAACGCGCATAATGCATTGTTCAAAGGACTATCACACAAACGAGAAACATATCCACCGACACTACAACATAATTTATTTTTAGTGGGATATAATTAGCGATATTTAATTTAAATGTCGCTATATTTCAAATTTCTTATAGTGTATATAAAGGATTTAGTGACATTTAATAGATTCTTTAGCAGCATATTAACAAGTCACACTAAAGCTTTTAGCGACATATATCTAGTGACATTTCACAAATGTCACTATAGACTATAGTGACAATTACATATACCACTAAAGACTAAATTAAGTGTCGCTAAATCACTTTATGGTGGAACTAAAAATAAAAATCAATAATTATTACACTAAAAATATGAATCAGTGGCATTTTTCTAATGCCACTAAATTCAATGTCGCAAAAAGCTAAATTTGTTGTAGTGTGGTCCTACTCCATAATGCTTAATATTTCTGGTGGCCGTAAATCATGAAACTAATTAAAACATCTATTTACAAGTAGTTTAATGTAAGGCACGGTTAGACCATGCAAGTAGTATATAACATATCCTAGAGTCTTAATTATCAGTTTAAATTTTTGGTTGAATTAGTATCTTAACATGGTATCAGAGTCATCGTTACAAAAAGTCAGAGGTTTGAATATCAACCACTCCTTATTTAAAGTTGAATATTTAGCCCAATATATGAGAAGGGCATATGCTGCATCTATACTTCTGGCCTAAAGAACTCTCGTGTCAGGGTGTCTTATAACATATCCTGGAGCCTCATCCATCAGCTTAAGTTTTTGGTTAAATTGGTTCCTTGAAAAATACGACACATGCTCGAATCATCTTAAAACTAGATCACGGATTGTCCGACTTATGTGTGTCCTGTTAACAAATTGAAACAAAGGGTCTAGCACGGTCACCCATCAAACATAGGTCAGATTGAAGAACTATGTTCATTATATAGTCGGACGGATTTTAGTATGATATCTCGAGTCGGGTTAATTTTAATTTTTTAAGTATATTTAACTATTACAATTGAATTTGATTTCTTTTTTTATGTAATATTTCCATGTCGAATCTGATCATACTCGACTTCACTTAATTAGGCCGATATTAGAAAGCTATATATAAGAAGTTTATTAGTGTTCACTTTCTTTAAGATTATTATATTCGAACGTCAAAGTATTAATTAGTGGATACATTATCTGATAATTTCTTAATTAATCACGTTTAAGAATGACATAATATTTTTAGTGCCGCAAAGCTCTCTATAGATTCAACATTCTTTTGTTCGCACCTATTTTCATTGTGATTTTGACAAAAATGGGGAGAAAGTTATTCATGAAACAGAAGTAATAGTTTAAAATTAAATTAGGAGAATAAAGGTTAATCTAATTAATTTCAGTCCGCGAGTAAGTGATAACAAATTAACAATTGTTTTTTGTTGAGCATTGACCTTAATTATATGACCCTTACTAATTGTTTATGTTTGGGACTTGATAAAATTAATTAGTCATTAAGTCTGTTGTTAATGGAATAATTAGTTTCAAGAGGTATTATGTTGGTGGTGATATTTGTTTTCGCAGTCTAGTCCTTCTTGCAATAAACCACATTGGCTTAGGGCTAGGAGGGCCCAAAGATATTCTATGGGGAGCTTTAATTGCTGACACCCAAGTCAGTAGAAAACTCAGATAAGTACCTAAAAAGCCCCATTTCAAGTTAATAGTGGCTCTTAGTTTCGAGACATAATACTAAGTATGTAAGTTCTTTCGTCAATGAGAAGAGTAAATGAAAATGATCAATATCAGAAAATGATTGATCGTTATAAATAGAGTTTGTTGTCAATAAATATTGCTTAAAGAGAAGTTTTAGTTCAAATAGGTTAATTTTGTTGGAATAATATAAGACGCTTGGAAAATAATGAAGTGATGTGGTATTTATATTTCATCAGATGACCTCTCGGAGAATGTTTGAATTGTCCTTGAAAAAATAATGCCGTTGCCTATCCCAAGATGGGTTTCCTCGTAGAGTCAGTTATAACCTCTTATGTGGCAATTCCCTATTGGTTGTGCAGCAGTGCATTAAATACAAATAACAACTATTTCTCGTTTTAGGGGTTGTCCGCTTGTATTCCCAGCAAAAGGTGTGCTTCAGTCCTATAACTAATTCTTTATTGAGGTTGTCTCACCGTGAGACGACTCCAATTGAGTCAGCTCAAATTATTTAAGAAAATAACCGCTTCCTGTACAAGTGGGAATTCAGTTTTCTTTGTTTTTTGTATTCTTTACTAATAGGCTTTTTGTATAAATCCTTCTCACAAGTGACGATGAGATGGTCTTACACAAAACGGGCCGAAATAGCAAAAGGTACAAAAGTGAAGGAATTTAGTATGTGCGATATTCTATAACGTGTTGTGTGCCTCTTTTTGGAATACGTAGATCTAAAATGCTCTTAATTTGGCTATTATTTGCATCTCCAAAATCACATCCTATTGGCAATCGAGCCGGTTGCTTTTTTAAACTGCACTTAACATAACTATTTGTTAGTATCGACTCTTTTCAATGTACTTTTGCGAATAAGTCTTAATAAATAACAGTTATTTGTGAATTTAACAAATAACCCTTATGTGATAGGTTTTTATAGGTTGAGAATTTTGTTATTTTAATTTACTTTTTTATTTTGTTTATTTTATTATTGTAATTTTTGTCTTTTAGTAATGATTTACAAATCACAGTTATTGATTATGAATTATTACACTTTGGCACGGCCGAATATGTTATACTTCATGATCTAACATGCCCTCATACTGTCATGTTGGCTTTTAATAACTACCATGTACAGACCCCTCACCCCATAATATATTATATATTCTAAATAAGTTTTTATTTTCAATATTGTTTATGTCAAAAAAAAATTTATAAACACATTTCAAAATGAATCATCAGTATTATAATATTATTATAAACTCTTATTTATTTAGGATCAATTATCAACTACAACCTTAAAATTTACCCAATTTCAAATAAACAGCCTTGAACTTTTTTTTTTACCAACAACAGCCTTCAACTTGAAAAACACGACATCGATATAGCCATTTCACCGGATGACCTGCTAATTGACTGTTGACCATATTTAATGACAGTTGACTTTCAATTAAATTCATTAATCTAACCTAATCACGCAATTACCCCCAATTAAACCCTTCTTCCCCACCTTTCCCCAACCCTCCCCAATCACCACCATTCTCCCACCCCAACACCACCACCACCACCATTAACGGCCCCTCCCCAAGCTATTGATTCTCGTACATGAATCTTATCTTGATAATCTTGAGTTTAATTCGAATGCGAATGTTAATTCGAATATGGGGAATTCGCCTGGGAGAAAGTATAGTACATTTGATGATGTGGGTGATTATGAGAAATGGAAATTGGGCTTTGATTTTAATA
The DNA here is from genome assembly GCA_019425755.1 of Amaranthus cruentus. Classification (NCBI taxonomy): domain Eukaryota; kingdom Viridiplantae; phylum Streptophyta; class Magnoliopsida; order Caryophyllales; family Amaranthaceae; genus Amaranthus; species Amaranthus cruentus. The sequence goes on from CM033466.1 coordinate 10,591,872, forward strand.
ATTTAAAGATCTAGTCTCATTGCTAGCATATATTTTATCAAAATTCCAATTTCAATACTTTATATTCAACCCAAACAGAACCCAATTTAGGAATCAACCAAGAATAATTTTTTAATAACTTCCCAACAAACCAGTTTTCACCGATAAAACCATTTTCCCAAAAAAACTGAAGTTGTTTTTCAATTTTGAGTCATGATAAGTCTGGGAATGCTAGCATAAGCACCATTAATGAAGTATAAGAAGAAGAAAAAAAGATGGGATTTTTTGGTTTTCAAGTTCTTGGTCTGTTGCAACATTTGGGTATTATTCTAATTCTCGAAAAATTTGTAATTCTGGCAAGAAAATTTTTAGATCAAACAAAAGGGTGGGTTATTTTGAGAATGGAAATGTTTATCAGAGGAAGACTAGTGGGAAAAGGGTGATGGTTTGTTTGAAAAGAAGACAAAACTAGTAGGAATTCAAGTAGAAAGCATGATTTGTCTCCCTCCACATGTCCATCATTACCCATCCACCCGACGGTAAGAGGAATTATTAATGGTGGTGGTGTTGGAGGTGGTGTTGGGGTGGGAGAATGGTGGTGGTAAAGGTGGTGTTGGGGTGGGAGAATGGTGGTGATTGGTAGGGTAAAGAGAGGTTGGAGAAGAAGGGTTTAATTAGGAGTAATTGAGTAATTATGTTTAGATTAATTAATTTAATTGAAAGTCAAAGGTCATTGAGCATGGTCAACGGTCAATTAGTTGGTCATTCGGTAAAGTAGTTGTATCGATGTCGTGTTTTCCAAGTTGAAAGTTGTTGTTGGTAAAAAAAAGTTCGAGACTGTTTATTTAAAATTGAGTAAACTTTAAGGCTTTAGTTGGTAATTGTACAATAATGTTTTATAGACTTTTTTTTTTGAATATATATAGTTTTATAGACTTAGAAACAAATAAAAATATGTTTGGTATTATACTTTATTTTGTTTGGAATTGTAAATTCCTATGAAACAATATGAAAAAGGTAAAATCACTTATGTTTTGGTTTGATAGATTAACTAAAATCCCACAAAGCATGAAAATTTACTCACCAAGCACCATGTCAAATTTTTTTTTTTTTTTTTCAAATTCTCATGCTTTTTTTTTTTTGAATAATACCTGATTCATTAATAAAGAGTCATACGACATCTACATCAGAGATAAAAATTAGCAAGTACTTAACAACTTTAACCAAAGATAATTCAAAATTAACAAAACTACGATCGTTGTATATGATATCTGACAATTCTGAACATCCTCTTCCACATCGCTGTTTGACACGGCCTTCTACGAGGGGGTCTTTCGATCTATTGTAGTCTTGAGATAGAATTGAATTTGATATAGTTGATGGTAATTGCAATTTTGGTGTCTGTTGCATTATCGCATGAATCTCTACCCACAAATCAATTTTTCAAATGTCAAATAAACAAATTTATCCAATTTTCGAGAAAATTACCAAAGACGTATATTTCAAAAAGTTAAAATTCCCTTGAAATTTATTTTCCACATAAATTTATCTAATTAACTTTCATCTTATGCATACAAACTATATTCTCAAAAATATTCGATTTTTATGATATTATGTGACAACTATTTACACCTAAGCAAACCCTTCAATTAGTAGTGGAAATATGCTCGGTCAATGCTATTAAGTAACAATACAATTTATGTACACTCTTATATATCTAGAGATATTAATATATGTGTTGATTAAGTTAGTATGAGTTTTGATATGTGATAATGCACTTGTGGCTCAATGGATAGAGCATCTGCATGTAGAGCAGAATGTTTGGGGTTCGACCCCATGGGCGCAGGTACTAATTGGAGGGTTTCTTAACTGCGCGCATCTCTCTTTACACCCTATTTCGGGGAACGGGTATGATTTGTCCGCCTCTTTTAGGAAAAAAAAACCCCACCGAACCTTGCCTTGTACGGGATACTGGGAGTGATCTTTACCTTTGCCTTTACAATGTTAACCCAAGTTCAACCCTTAATAAGCTCATTTTTGTAAATTATTGATATCAATATCATTTAATTTTGTTCTAGATCGTGACGGGCTGATGTTAAAAATAGGATAGAGAAATAAATATTCATTGGAATACAGCTTATCGGGGTCCCCATGCTCCTTTACTATTGATTAATAAAGACCAAGAATTAAGTCCACGAACCATGTGGTGATCAATTAACTTAAGTTTTTCAGTTTTCTTATAAAGAAAATTTGTTATTGGCTAGCTCCAAGCTTCCAAGACATTGTCTTGCATAAAGGTCAACAAAGATAGACAATCTACAATATTAAAATATTAAAAACTAGTATAAAAACTCGTGCAATACACGGTTATTAGTATTAAAATATAGAAGTATTATGATTTTAAACATTGATATAATTATATAGTATATCTATTAAGTTGAAATTTACACATTATAATTTTATAACTAATGTAACTATAATAAAAATTGTGGATAATTAAGTATAATTTATTTTTGAATTTTTTTAGTTTTATTTACATTGCTCTAGCTTTCTGATAAATGTTTTTAGCATATATTAGGGTGCTGCTATTTATTTTTCTCCTTATTTAGTTGAATAAAATTTTACTGTTTTATTTCAATCAATTAATCAATACAGTAGAAATATGATAAAGTATAATACTATGTTATAAAATAAAATGAACTTTACCTTATTTAGTGCAATAATAAATATAGCAATAAATCAATTTAATTATTTCATATGGAAAATCTTTGTAAGAATGTCATCTGAAAATTTTCAAGCTTTTTAGTAATGGTATGATGATTGTATCACCTCATAATCCATGAGATTATTTGGCAGGTAACTATCAACTGAATTTTTTAAATTGATATAATTGGCATCTAGCTAAAACTGTATACTTTCTTTGGTTTTTAATATTAGTTGTTATATTTCTGTTTTTCACGATAAAAAATTCTAAAATGTTATTATATAAATTAATTATGTTACATTAAACAATAACATAGAGAAGTATATGTTCAAAATCAGTAGTTGATGAATAATAATTATTACAGTGACTGTAACAACTATTAAAAAGTAGGAAAATTATTATTACTATAAATAATTACTCCTATTTTATGATTTGCTCCTATTTTATGATTTGATACCAGTGTAGAAATATTTGAGGGAAATTCTACATGGTAAGCACCAACTATAGGGAAAGGCAAGTGGTAGGAGTTCTTCAATTTTTTTTCCACAAAATAACACTCAACTCTTTGAAAACTCACTACCGTGACAATATAATGCAAAAAACATTATGTAGTCGTTAAATGGTGAAAAGACACAAATACCCTTGTTTAATTTTAATAAGGGAAATTCTACATGGTAAGCACCAACTATAGGGAAAGGCGAGTGGTAGCAATTCTTAAATTTTGTTTCCACAAAATAGCATGAATTTGAGAACTGTCTTTTATTGAAATTAAACAAGGGTATTTGTATCATTCCACCATTTAACGACTACATAACGTTTTTTGCATTATATTGTTACGGTAGTGAGTTTTCAAAGAGTTGAGTGTTATTTTGTGGAAAAAAAAAATTAAGAATGGCTACCGCTTGCCTTTCCCTATAGTTAGTACTTACCATGTAGAATTTCTCAACATTTAACGTGATATTTTTATTAATTTGATCATATATATATACAAGAGTTCTTGGGCTTAGCCCTAATGCCTAATAAACAAAACAATAATTATTTATAATACTATTCTACTAATATGGAGTATCTATTTTATTAAGGGCCAATTTATTTTGAGCTCATTGTTAAGAGAAAATCATATCATACAATCATACAATATAATAAAAGACTTGGAAAATTTCAAGTATCAACTTATTAAAGCTTCGATAAATTAAATAATAGATTTTTTTTATTACATGACATTTTAATTTAGGAAATAATATTGATTCAAATAATTAAAATTTTATAATAGGTATAATCTATAAGCATATTTTAAATTGTATAATAGGCATAATTTATAGGCATATTTTAAAGCTATATTAAATTAGGTAAACAATGTTATCACATTCAAAATCTTTATTAGAAGGTCATCATAAAAAAAACCTTTTTTAATGAATAAAAAGAAACTTTAATTAATAGTTGTGAGGTTGTTATAAAATTTTTATAGTGATTATTACATTTTATGTAATTGGATATTTCTTTTAAAATTTATATTTTTTATGTATTTTTATATTAAAAAATTTGTGCATTGTACGAGTTTTTATACTAGTTATTGTAAATGAACTTACCAAAAACAATAAATTTTTCAATCAACTAAGAATCTTTTTAAATTTAGATAAATTTAAATTATTCGTTAAGTTTTTTTGATAAGAATAGAGCATTACTAGTCCAATTCAACGAATAAATGAACAAACAAATAAATAAGTATACTAGTCAAGTATTACCTATTTTTGTGGAGCTAATTATACCTTATAGTTTGAAGGGAATTTTTCTTTTTCTTTTTCTTTTCTAAGAATTTTGGGTCTAATATTTAGGCAAGTGCAAGATAATTCTATCCTACATACTTTTATATGGTAGTCATACATTCTTATCATATCATCTAATTTTTCTTAATTATTATATGGGTTTTGGTTTCATCTAGACATTAGAAGTTAAATTACCACTTATATAAGTGGATGGATTTGTATATTTTTTTTCAAAAATCATAAAAAATGTGAAGATTTGTTTTTTAAATATTGTGATAGTTTTTTAATCATTTGACATTTTTCTAACTAGCTAAATTGATAGTATAAACTTTTCAAAGTGTATTCTTACAATTAAATTTCCATGAAAGCCACTAGTTTTTTAAATACAATAATACTCTCTCCGTCTCAACAGTAATTAGTTTCGATTTGTTTTTTAAACTCTCATCAATTAATTTTAATATATATTTATCATTAATCTATATAAGTTAAAACATAACATCATAGGAACCTGTTGAATTTGTCTTAATGTAGTTTTTATATTATCAATTTTTATGATGTATAATTTTGCACAAGTAGTAATAATAAACAATGGAAATAATATATTACATTGTGTGACAAAGTAAATGGAAATTAACTTAGAACTAAAACAAAGGTAGTATATTTTTTAGGACATATGAAACTATAACATAACAATATATTTACGATGTGTGATTTTAATATATTTTCTCTATTCAGATTAATTCAGTTTAGTTATTTTCAATCATAAAAAACTTGCTCATAATAGCCAATATATTTTTTAAAAGCTTTCAAAAAAATGATTTATACTTCTACTTAATATTGTGATAGTTTATGTAGTTTATGTACATATCAAATGGACAACTAACACTACAAAAAAAAACTAAGTTAGGCGACAAAAGAAAAAGCTGATACCTCTAAGTTTGGCGACAAAACTAGCAACAAAGGGCTTTTTTTGTCGCTAAAATTGTTGTTCAAAATTTTTAAACGGTTCAATTTTTAGTGATTGGGCGGGAAACTTTTATGCGACAAAATAAGCGACAAAATTTTTTGTCGCCAAACTGTTATGTGACAAAACTTTTTGTAGCCTATTTTGTAGCCAAACTTTTATGGTACAAAATTGGTGACAAAACTTTTTTATCACATAAACTTATTCATATTATTAAAATCCTCCATATTCATCACTGTACGTCTCCCATCTTATTCCATCTTCTCCCATTCTCTTCATATTCTCCCATTTTCCTTCTCTAGTACATTTCTTCTTCTTCCCTAAACCCCCATAAACTTATGTCTACAAGAAGCTTAATCACTTTATTAATGGAAGCTACAACAAGAAGCTTAAACACTTATCTTCTCTCTAATCTCAAACTTTTTGAAAAATCTTCCCAAGATTGAGTTTTGAATGCTACGATCTGGGTTATTGTTCTTCGAGTTTGGGTTGTTGTTCTTCGTTTTTTTAACTTTGTTTTTTTCTTCGATTTTGTTCTTCATTTTTTTCACTTTTTGTTCTTCATTTTTTTTTTTCAATTTTTCGCTTTTGTTTGTTTTTGTTGTTCATGTTTTTGTTCTTCAATTTGGTTTTTCGTTCTTCATTTTTTTCATGTTTTTTGCTTCCCTTTTTTTTTCAGTTTTTCTGTGTTGGATTATTGTTTTTTTGTTTATGTTCTTCATTTATTTTTCAATTCTGGGTTTTTTTTTGTATTTTCATATTATTGGACCATTTATGATTTTTTATAATTTTATCTATTTTTTAGAATTTGAAAAGGATAATTATTTTTTAGAAAATCATTATTATAATAAAGAACCATTAACAATTTACTAATTATTTTTTAGTTAAAATTTCATTTACTCATTAAATTTCATTTAATTCAGTTTTGTTGTGTAAATATTACTTTAATAATGTATATTTGTTAAAAATTTTTGAATATTTGTTATTATTATTTTAATAATAATAGTAATATAATACTATTATTATTTAATAATAATAATAACAAATATTCATTTTTTTTAATTCGTCTGAAATAATTAGGCGACAAAATAGGCGACGTTCCTCTTTTTGTCGCATAGAGTTAGGCGACAGATTAGGCGACAAAAAAAAAACCAAAGGCGACAAACTTTTAGGCGACAAAGCGTTGTGTCGCCTATTTTATCGCCAAATGGCTTACGCGATAGATTAGGCGACTAAAATGCTTTGTCGCCTAACCCTTTTATTTTTATAGTGTAACTATTTTTAATTACCTAAGAATGCCTACAAACTTGAGAAAGAACTTTCAAAAAGAAGAATACTATTTTTTCTCTAAAAGACAATTTACAAGAAAGACTTATAAACAAAAGTGGGACCCACATAGATAATAAAACAACACAAAAATGCATCCATCCCACAATATAAAAGATGATGATGGTTAAGTTAAGTTAACATATAGACCTCACATAGAAAACTATGCATCTAAGCACATTTCTAGAAATGACCAAAATCTTAGAAACTTAACTTATATTGATCTTTTAAAAATACCCTTTTCTCATCAAATCTCAACTTTCATTAATTCCCTAAAAACAAATATCCCCATAATTTAAAAAAAAAAAAAAAAAAAAACATGCCCTCTTTTTTTCTACTATTTTCCACCACCATATTTCTACTATTTTCATCATCTTCATCTTCGACTTCGCCTTTTTCTCCGACTTGCGAGAACGAAGGCGAAGTGATATTCTCATTTCCTAGCTTCAACCCATCAAGTTGTAGCCAAGGAAGTGATCTTTTATGCATGGATAAAGTCTCCCCCGGAAAAGGGTACTTAAATTTGACGACGATTTCGGCGAATAGTACAGGGACGAATGATTTTATGAGCGTAGCAAGAGTTTTATACCATAAACCAGTTCAAATATGGCCTGCTTCATTTTGTACAAGTTTTTCCTTTAATATATTTCCTAGATTAGACCAAATTTATACTGGTGATGGTATGAGTTTTGTTATTGCTCCTCATAACAAATCTTCTCCTCCTAAAAGTGCTGGCTCTTATCTTGGTCTCAATGATCCTTTACTTGCAGGTTAGATTTTGGCCTTAATTTTTTTTTTTCTTGTTTTTTTGGCTTATTGATTGTTTAGTCTCGAGCCGAGGGACTCTGATCTGGTCGCAACCTTCTTTGATAAGGGTATAATCTGTCGGTTTTCATTATTTTTTTGTTTGGCAAATGGCTGATAATTGATTACAGTAGCTGATTTGAGAATTGGTTTGACCAGGTGATTTTAAACCCGCTGCTATAAACAACTTGTTTAAAAATAGCTTATTTATAAGGATAAGTTGTTTCGACCAGCATCGACTAGTTTGGCCATTTAACTCTTTATTTGTCTTAAAATAAGATAAAATTGCTTTGAGAAAAAGCAGTTCACTATTAACTTTTTCATTTCTGCTCCTAAAACTAAATGATGAATTAGCTTCCTCTATCTTTGATCACTATAATTAATGGAGTAAAAAGTTATATAATACACTTAGATGATATTTATATCACATTAATTTTAAAATGTTTGCACATAGAAATAATTAATGATCATTAGAGAAATTATTTTGTATGAATTTTAAATATAATATGGAATTGGACCTTGGTTCTAAAGTTGTGCTAAAAGAGCTATTTTGATATAAGTCAATGTTTGGTCTTAATGGAGGTGTAGTAGGTAAAGAATTGAAAGCTTTTTTAACTTTAATTATAATTTACTAATCTGTAACATATATAATATTTTAGGGGTGTTTGGAAATTGGCTGTTGGTAGTTGGCGGTTGGCTTTTTTAATTAGCTTGTTTGACCAGCTGAAAATGTTGGCTGTTTTTGTTGGCTTTTAAGCTAGTTTAAAAAGCTAGCTGTTTGTGAAGATGTTTGGTAAATCTGAATATTAGTTGTTAGCTGTTTATTAGAGAAAAAGTGGGCTAACAAGCCAAAAGTCAACCCAAAAAGCTAGCTGAAGCAGTTTTTTTATTTTGGCTTAAAAGCCAGCTTTTCAGCTGCTTTAAAAGCCATTTACCAAACATTTTTTTTGGCTGTTTAACCAACCAATAAGCCAAAAGCCAAAAGCCAAAAGCCAACCAAAAAGCTAAACCAAAAGCCAATTGCCAAACAGCCCTCAGTAATTCATAAAAATTATTTCCATGGCGGCAAAGGTTAAAGTTGGGACCAATATATAAATTAATAATAAAACATATTGTAAAAATTAAGTTGCTTAAACAACATTATATGATAATTTATAATAAGAATAGTTATTTATAAAAACAATAGTTATAGGATGTTTTATGATAATTTATAATACAAATAGTTATAGAATGTTTTACTTCATTATTTATGTACTATGTTGGAATAAGAGACTTGACATAATAATTATTTATTTCTGTTTTTGTTATTTGGGTAGCATTAATTAATTAACTTTTAACATTCTTGTAATCCTCTGTCAAATTAATTAAGTAACCAATAAATTTATTTTGTTCATTTTCTCAGCCATTTAAAAAATACTTTTTCATAAAAAAGAAAGATTTCAAATGTAACTAAATCAAAACAAACTAGTAACTTAACATTTTGAAAACGTAAGTAGTAATACCTTTCAATCAGTCATGTGTTTCATTTGACTCGACGCATTTGGCAATGTACTATTTTTAATATCTTTAATTACGTATAATTAAAAATTATAATAAGTAGATATTAATAATTTTTGTATTAAGATAAATAAAACAATGTAAATTTTTACATAACTATATTATAACTTATAGATTAAGAATATAATACAGTAAAATATAAAATAGTTAATAAATTATTTTAAAAATAAAGCTTTTAAAAAATGGTATATAGTTGTTGACTTTTCAAAAGCCAAAATATAGAGCACATGTGCTTCTCTGGCTTGCTTTCTTCTGTTGGAATGAAATTGTATTAGGTCTTTAAATAGGTGTTTTAATTTAATGTGGTAGTTGCTTGGTTGGTGAATACAAAGTTAAGCAAGCTGTACATTTTAATTTTATGTCCTTCTCTTAATTACTCTCTTTGTTTTCATTTATTTTTTCCGTTTATTTTTTTGCGGATCCCAATGAAAACATAAAAATTAAATAATTTTAATTATAAATTTTTAAAAATTTTAAAAATGTGATATTTAGAAAGTATATATTAAGATGAATTTATATATCAAGATGCTACATGAATGTATTTTTTCATATAGATCGATAAAAAATCATAGTCAAAGTTTAATACTAAAATTTGTAAATTCTATATGAAAAGAATATATGAAAATGAAGGGAATATTTTTTTTTTAATTTGGGGAAAGACAAAATAATACTTATTGATAACAGGGAGAAAGAATTAATTTTGCCTATAAATAATGAGAAAATCATTGTAACAAAAATAAATAAAAGAGATTTAATATTAGACCAACTTATCTCATAATCCTTTATTTTCTTAAAGGGCCAAGAAGAGGAATTCATTTTTCTTTGTTTTATTTACCTTTTTTTTTGAGAACTTGTTTTATTTACTTTATTTCCCTTAATTTCATTAGTTTTTATCATAAATAAATTTTATTAACTAGACTAGATATTATATTTTATTGAAAGATATTTCAATTGTTAAAGTTACTCATTTTTAAACATTATATATTGTTTTGATATTACTTGCAACACTTACCATTTTACTTGCAACACTTATTGTTTTTGGAAGTTTCATATTACTTGCAACATTACTATTTTTGGCAAAAATAATCTACTTATTTTATCTCGCTTTATTCCTATCCCACATATCACCATCAATCATACATCATCCTATTAATTATTTAATATACCCACAAGTCACAACCACTATCTACTTATAATATATTTTTTTATTTCTACCCCACATATCACCATCAATCACACATTATCCCTACTTTTACCATACTGATTTGACAGCCCTTAAAAAATGTGTCAAACCTCTATGGTGCAACTAAAACGGAACAGAAGTAGTATTTTGCATTTTGTGTTGTTCTATATATTTTTTTCCTTAAAATTCATGCTCTTTTTAGTTCAAAAATCTTCATAGACATAAGATCATATGATTGTTATCTATATTTTATTACAATTTGGGTCTTTAACGAATAAACTTTGTTTAAATTTTGATGAAAGGGAACAATTAATTCGATAAGATCGAGAATAATATTAAGTGATAAGTTAAGCATGTATCACTTTTAACATAATTTTTCATTTTTACTATTTATTCTTTAGTTAAAAAAATATTAAGTATTCTTAGAGAGATTATTTTTTGGCGAGAAAACCTCAAAATAAAAACATATATATACTAATAATTTGTATTATTAAACTATTCAACTCATATAAAATACGTCTCACGTTGAAATCTGTCTTATTGTTTGAAAAATATAAGTTGATAAGGTTGTAAAAAGGGTTATTTGTATTTGTGTGGAATACTTCCAACATTAAACCGGCCAAGTCATGGAAATTAGATTAAGATTGAAATTTTTAGAAGATCATGATGTAGCTATCGTTGCATATTTATTTATTTATATGGCAGTAGTCATATTAAACGCAGGTCCTTTCTGATGGAAACTTAAATAGACGTTCTTGTCGTTTGGTAGGTATTCTTTACTAAAGAAATGACTCATTAAGAATTTTCTTTGATATTAAATAACTAGATAATAGCCCGTTCAATGTACGGTTATATTAAATTTTTTGACATATTTGTTTAAACAGAAAATTAATTTTTTATGATTTTATACAGATTTTATACAGATTTTATAAGTAACTGAAAGAAAATAAAATAAAACATATCATTTTCTAATATGTTAAATGATATGCCAGAAAAATTTAAAAAACTATCAATATTGATGATATTACAGTCATACTCGAAAAATTAAAAAGTCAAAGATATCAACATTAATAATAAATACTCCGTTCGAACCAATTTGGTTGTCTCATTCTTTATTTGGCAAATTCATATCAATTGTCTCATTTCCTTTTTTGTCTATTTTTTTTACCTAAATATCCCATGTCCACACAAGTAAAGACCAAAATATCCTCACTTTTACTACTTATAATACTCCAACTACCACCTTTACAATTAATTTAATCAATTAAAATACCCTAACTACCACCTTTTTAATGGACTCATACCACTCTTAATAACTGTGCCTAAGCAAATGGGACAATTAAATTGGTTCGGAGGGAGTACAATGACATCATCATTGAGTTTTAGAGGGGAAATTTTTATTGAGAAAGTGACACATAAAAAATTTTAATAAGTGATGACATCAACAGTATTTTGTTTTGATAATAGTTATCGATATAGATTGGTTTTTTGATAAAAATTACATTTATTAATAAATTATAAAAATAATTGCAATTATTATAATATGATGACAAAGGTATATAGTTTTCTGATGGTAACATTGATATTGATTTAAATTTATATAAAGTCTTTAATGATTATTTATTTATTGTCATAATTCAGCTATTTGTTTTTTTGACGACACAATGGCTAATTTTCTTTTGAAGATATTACTTTAAAATTAAAAATGTTCACCAATCGTTTATTTTAAACAAAGTAAATTCTCTAGTACGATATAGTCCGCTTTTGGCTTTCGAACACTTTACTAAAATGTCTATACTAATATGCGGTTGGATCACTTAGATTATACTTCCTCCGTTTTATAATACTTGCTACATTTAACTTTTTTACGCAATTCAATATGCTATTTAGTTCATTTATATGTCGAATTATACACATTTAAAAATTATAAAAAGTTTATATTATGAAATTGTGCGATTAGACGATTCAACAAGATCCCACTTGACTATATTATTACTTATATATTAGCCGCAATATATAAAATAAGCTTAAACGATTAATAGTGCCCAAAAACAAAATGTAGCAAGTATTTCAGAATGGAGAAAGTATGTATTATTTTTTTCTGATGTGGTATTTGAGATGTACAATTTATAGATTCAATTTAGATTTTACCAATAGTTTAATATGAAAATATTAAATTAATTGAAATCAAATAAATTGATAGCAATTTATTTAAAACATTATATTAAAAGTTTCAAAAAAATTTAAACACTGCTCCATCCTTTAATTTTACCGTCATTAGTTTTTATAACAGATATTTTGTTATAAATAAGGCAAACTTCAACTAAGGGAGTATAATACAATTATCTATGTGTACACTAGGGTTAGTTCAATGGGCCGGATAAGGGTCGTGTCGGGCTTAAGTAAATGTGGGTCAGGCCGGGTAAGGGTCCTTTAAAATTAATATGGGCTTTAAATTGGTCGGGCTTTCAAAGCCCGGTCCAACCCAACCCGGCCCATTTTTACTACTAAAAATTATTTTAATACCTATTTATCAATTTATAACAATTAAATTATCACTTATAATAATTAGATTGAAAAAGTATTAATAATTTCAGTGACATTGTCATTTATAATATTTAAATTATACATAAGTTATACTATTTACAAAGACCCGTTTTTGGCCCGGCCCATTTCAGTCCGGTCCTTACAAAGCCCTTTTAAAAATGAACCGGATAAGGGCTCAAAATAGGGACGCACCCCATTGAACACTCCTAGTGTACACTAAGCTACTATTGTTTATTTGTTTTAGGCAAAATTTAATACTTCATTATGCACACTCTATTCCATTATGCATCACTTATCACTGTACTAATATAATTATCCACACTTTTTACTTCTGACTTTACTAACACCACTTATTCTCCCCACAATATCATAACAACTTGACAACTTAATAAAATTATATATAAATTTTCACACAATATGTCATAATCATAATCAGTGTAAATATTTCAAAATGGAGGAAGTATAAGATGATAAAAACAAGAATAAAGATAGTGGAGACTAACTTTCATGATTTGTTAAAGCATTAAAAAGGACAACTAATGATGAGCATTAATCATTACTAATTTAGTGAAATATACTTGTATCAAAAAATTCTAAACTATAACGGTGATTTGCAAATAACCACAAAATGACTAACTTAAGTGTAATTTACTACTGTATTTATTTAAATAACCATTATTTACTTATACATCCTCGTTCCTGCGCAGGTAAATCCGAGTTCCAACAAGTAGCAATTGAGATGGACACATACGCGAACGAATGGGATCCAGATGGAAACCACATAGCAATCGACACAACAAGTGTAATGCACTCGTTAATCGCTAAATCTCTAAACACATCCAACATTACTCTTAAAAATGGAAAACAAATAAGACTCAAAATCAAATACAATGGCTACACAAAACAATTCCAAATCTTTGTGGGTTATCAAGGGGACCCACTTATATCCTTCCTTAATTACACCCTAAAAATCTCTAAAAAAATCCCATCTTTTTCTTACATAGGTTTTACTGCCTCAACCGGGATTTTAACCGAAACCCATCAATTACATGATTGGGTTTTTACCTCTAATATTTTACCAAATTGGACGGTAAAAGAACATAAGAAAAAGGGTATTGTTTTGGCTTGTGTATTGCCGGTGGTATTGGGGTTGGCGGTGTTTGGGGTGGTTGTTATGGTGATGTATCGGCGGCGGATGGTGAGGAGGAGGGAGAGGGAGAAGCGGTTGGAGGAGCTGGAGAGGCAGTATGCGGCGAATGCTCCGAGGAAGTTTACATATAAACAATTGTGTAAAGCTACTAAGAATTTTAGTAAGGAAAATTTGTTGGGTATTGGTGGGTTTGGTAGTGTTTATAAAGGCCAGATTTCTGATCCTCCTCAAACTGTTGCTGTTAAGAAGATCTCTGCTACTTCTCAGCAAGGTTTGTCTTTTCAATTTCTTTTTTTAGTTTTTTCTTGAAATTTTTAATTAAATAACCGTAGTTTTGTAAATCATTACAAAAAGATAAAATTGTTACTATATAACATATCTTGGGCCTCAACTATCGGTTTAAGTTTTTGGTTGAGTTTGTTCCTTAATATGGTATCAAAGGCCGGTGTGGTAAGAGGTTACGAGTTCGAATTTCAATCACCCGCATTTAAAGTGAAATATTCAGCACTAAGTATGAGGAGGGCTTATGTTCCATCCACAATTCTAGCACAAAAGACTCTCGTGTGAGGGGGCGTGTTAGTATATGACATATCTTGGGGCCTCAACCAGCTTAAGTTTTTGGTTAAGTTGGTTTCTGGACAAAAACAAATATTAATAAAATAAAAAAAGATGTTGAAGTGCCTATGTGTTACCACATGTGAGTTGTCCCACATCGGAGAAAAAGAAGAACATGCATCACTTTATATATTCAAGGAGTAACTCCTACTGTTACCAATTGGTTTTATTAGTGAACCTTCTTTGGATTTATGAGTAGATTACTTCTTCTCCTCCTTGTTTGGGTTGTCCAGGCCTATTTTCTAAATTCTATCAAAAGATAAACTAAATCCCAAAAACACCACTCTATTACATCTTTTCACATAAAGGTGATTTGCCAATATTACAATTACCGTTATTTACTTACACTATCTCGTTATTTAGACACAACCTAGCTGTGTTCGAGCGATTAAAATATGAGTTTTTAGAGTACGAATGTGCGTGTTTATTTTGTAAAGTGATAATGATAAATTACTAATTTAATTTAATCAAACTAAGTAGTATGTTTGATCTGCTCAACTTGTTAGATTTGTCTTAATGTATAGTTTTTTAATTTATAATTTTTATAAATTTTTATAATACGTATCTAGAGATATTGAGATTCAAAATTTTCTTTAAAGTTTTATTCTAACATAATGATCTAAAGATTTTTGTATATATTTAAAATTTCCATTGGTGTCAAACCCTAACACTTGAATCTATTTCGGGTAACATAGCCTAATAATGTCGATTAGTATCGAATTCGACATTATATATTGAACTATGTTACCCAGAAACAAATTTAATTGGTATTGAGACATGACACGTGTTGGCTAACCTATATGCAGACTTTAATCTTTTAGTATTGAGGCTCTGCTAGTATTATTGCGTTCTTGTATTGATTAACATATTAAGAATATATTTGTCCATTGTTTTATTAGGTGAGAGGGAATATATGGCAGAAATAGGCACAATTGGAAGGCTAAGGCATAGAAATATATTACAACTTCAAGGTTGGAGTCATGAGGAAGAAAGTCTTCTTCTAGTATATGACTACATGGCCAAAAAGAGTCTAAATGAGTTCCTCTCAGGAAGATGTTTTCTTGATTGGAAGACAAGGTACAAGGTACTAAATGGGTTGGCCTCAGCCTTGTTATACCTCCATGAAGAATGTGGTGACCCTGTGGTACATAGAGATGTCAAACCTAGCAATGTCATGTTAGATGCCGATTTCAACCCTCGTCTTGGCGATTTTGGACTTGCTCGATTGCTTAAAAACACGCAAGGTGTCACTACTATGGTGGCCGGAACATTAGGTTACATGGCCCCAGAGGTGAGTTACACCGGCAAAGCAACAACCGAGTCTGACGTCTATAGCTTTGGAGTGGTGGCATTAGAGGTGGTGTGTGGGAAGAGGTTTAGTAATCTTTTAGGGGAAAGTTGTTTAGTGGATTATGCATGGGATATGCATGCAAAGGGTAAACTTGTAGAGTGTGTGGACCCTAAACTTGGTAAGAATTTCGATGAGGGTGAAGCTATCAGGATTTTACGTGTATCACTTGCGTGTTTACATTTAGATTCGAATTTGAGACCTACTATGAGAAAAGTGGCTACCGTTTTCAGGAATAAAGATGAACCTATCATTGACCTTCCTGATACTCGTCCTAAAGGAGTGTACGTGTCGATACATGGATTTTCAAATCCGCCTAGCATGGCGAATCCAAAATCGGGTAACCCGTTGCTTGCATGGCCCGAATACCCTTCTTCTAGCCACACTTCAAATAATTATCCTGATGAGTCTTTGTTGATGCCTCGTTAACAAATGTTTTGTACTCTATTAAGTTAGGTTTACTTTAAAGAAGCTTTTACCATAACATATGATTTTGCTCCGGCTTTGTATATGATAATGTTGTATTACTATATGATTGGAGATACAAAAGTGTTGCATAATGTATATATATAGTAGGTGTTTTTGTCTTGGTTGTAGTAATAAATTTGCTTGTTTTTGTCTTTTAGCTTGGTGTGTTTGGTTACTGATACTAAATAATAGTAATGAAACTGAATTGTAGTGTAAATTTTTATGAAATGGCCTATGTTATTTCTATGATATTGAATCTTTTATAATGTTTACCACCATTTTAAATGATGAAGTATTGAAATGAGTTTTTGAAGGATAGTATATAGATATTTGAAGGAGAACAAACATAATTATTAAAATTGTCAAGAGATTTTCCTATCAAAATTACACTAAGTTTTCATTATAATTTTCATTAATTAATAGCGACTATCAAACAAGTGCTTCGGACAAATTCTTCTTTGATATAATGAAAGGTGATTTTACCATAAAATTTAGAGTGATTCAGACAAATTCTTTTTTTTTTTTCTAAAATTTTCTTCGCAACTTCTTGTACACGATTTTACTGTAAGGCGCATTTTATACCTAAGTTAAACTTGAATTCAGATAATAGTGTAATAATTATATAAACACGAATTCTTAAATACTATAGTCTCTTAGTTAGATAATTTCTATTGTGTTGGCTCGTACATAGTTAGCTTGCTAAAATGACCACTTAGAATTTTAAAGTGATTAGTTATATAAGTCTGTCTCATTGTGATACAATCTCAGATAAGATGAGTTGTTATATAAATTATCCCAAAAACAGGCTAACTATCAATATTAATTAATAGCATTCAACTTATACATAAATCGATGTACTTACAAATGCTAATGCATGTGCTAGCTAACTTGGTCAAGACTTTGTAAATGTTGAATTAAATTGATCAAGCTGTTTGCTTGGGTTAAATTTGGGTTATTTATCTCTTCTTAGACTCACAACAATAAATTTGAAAAAAATAAGCTCTTATTACAAAAAAAAAAAATCAAAAATTAAACTTCAAACCAAAACAAGCGTCTATAGCTCTTAAGCTAGGTTTGGAGTATGTTTTAAACAAATGAGATAAAGGCATAATTAAAATGAAAATCATCATTGTTTGCTATTTTAAATAGCGAACAAACGAGTATTGTAATATTTTTGACCCTTTTGTCTTCCTTCACTTCCCACGTTCCATTCCAATCTCTTTTAGCTTTCGGCCATTGTCTCAGGTGGAAACAAAAACCTTACTTAATTTGATAATATTAAGTATTTAGGAAACTATCTAAAAAGTAGTGTTCGCTTGTGCCTTCTAAGTTCTAATGATATTATATTATATAACTTGTTTGTTCGCTGTTTAAAACAGCGTAACAATGATGATTTTCATTTTAATTATGTCTTTGTCTCCTTTATTCGTTGTTAATAAGTGGAAACAAAGGCTTTAGTTAATTTGATCAGGTCTGTCTTTGTTCGCTGTTACAAACAGCAAACAAACACTTGACTTTTTTTGACTTGTTGCTTTTGTTCGTAGTTACTAACGACAAATATACTCCAAACCTAGCTTAGGAGCCACGGACGCTTATTTTCTAAATAAAGTTTCCCGAAGCCTAGTTTTTAATTTTTTTTTTTTAATAAGAGCTTATTTTTTTTCAAATTTTCCAATAATAATGTGTTAATATATAATTAGTAAACTAAAACAAATTCAAAAAATTATTTGATTTAGTAGTTTGGCCAACCAAAAAGCTGACAAAAAAACCATATTCGTCGGTATTACTTCCAAGTCATCAAGTGTTTTCAAGAAGATTCACACTCGAACTCGGGTTGTGAGCCCGGACTTTGAGTTGGAGCATCAACAAGCTACAATATTTTTCCTTCAGATAAATTCATGATTAAGATAACTCTGTAACCAGGTGATCACTAAAATGGATGAAACTTAAATAACATTCTGTTACATAATAAAACAATACATTTAAACATAAAAATACGCAAATTCATACAGGGTGACGATGCACCATAGAGGCGCTTTCGCCTCTCCTCGGATGAAAACTCCACAACAAATTAAAGGAAACGACAATGGTTTAGTTCAAAATATCCGCAAATACTTGCAAGAAGACGATGCACCATAAGGTGCTTTCGCCTCTCCTTAGATGACAACTCCACAACAAATCAAAGGAACGACAATGGTTTAAATCAAATCCACCTGATTATCAAGGCGGAAAGATATTCAAGCAATTAATAGAAAGGTGCGCGATGAGGTATCCCCTTTCTCTTGCGAATCTTCTTTGTCGCTGGTTCTTCTTGCTCTACGTCTTGATCTTCTTCTTGATTTGCGTCTTGTGGGGCTTCCGGCTCCGCGTTATCAAGCAACAGAAATGGAGGTGAAGATTCGTCTGGCTTTTTCAAAAATGCATCAACCTGAAAACATATAAATCTTCAAGAAGAATGCTAACATGATAGGCTTCACGGGGTTTAAATGGTTTATTGATCAGAAATAAAAGCTGCTACGAAAAATTCGATTGAATTATTATGTATCACTGGTTTTCATTGCTAATGTATGTGTTCTTCGTTTCCATTCAATGAAAAGGTCTATTGATTCTTGGTAGATTGCATCATCGACTCTAGTAAAGAAGCAAATAAACAGCGGAGAGCAGACGATGACATTGTAAACAATAGTGATGCATATATACGAATATACTATCTAAGTAGACGGAATTTGATGCTAATTCAGCCAAATTAAGGCAGCTCAAGTTAAATCAACTGTGAAGGAAGGGTCCTACACAACATTTACTCCAGGTGCATCATTTCGAGATCTTACTCTCAGAAAATGATCACCGAGAAGAATCGGTGGCTAATGGACTTTGTAACCCACAACATAGACACTGATGTTCCATGGTTTTTCATTGATCATCTTGATAACCCCTTTCGATTCTCTCATCAAGGCCGTCTACCCTTTAAGAATCTCGTGCCTAAACCTTTTGAATATTTCTTTATTGGTTTTCAAAAAATTTGCATTGAGCTGAAAGCTAAATAGTCGGTATCAAGGCAGATATTGGTATATAAGAAGAATTTGATGGCTATCTCTAAAAGTTTGCACAAGACGGTCTTTTCGAGGGACGCACTATATATATGGGTTAAATAGCTCAATTAATACTAATTAAAGAGGAAATAAGAATGTGGGCTTCTTGTTCTGAGAGACGACCTCTCACAAAAATAACTGAATCCTTAACACAAATAAAAGCAAGGATGTGGAAAAAGGTGTTTAGATGGATGCTTAGATGGATTGAAAAAATTGTTTTAATCTTTGGTTTGTAAAACTAAAAAGGCATTAAAGATTTTCTTAGTGTTGAGATGGATGCTTTTGTTAGTAATTTCTCTATTGATAAGTAGTTTTCAAACTTGTCTACACTTTGTGAACTCTCCAATACCCAAGTTCATTCCGGTTTGCCGAAGTCATATCTAAATTATTATAAGCTTTTGAAGTTGGCGTCCAATATCAACAGTTCAAAGAGTGTTCTCAGCAATGAAGATTATCAAGACCGAGTTGCGCAACAAGATTATCAATCAGCCTCGAACATTGCTCATAATTTTTTCTTCCATGACATAACCAACCACATGGACAATTGACATTGATTATTACTCACTATGTTAGTTAATTTGCACTCAATTTCTATTAACATCGATTATTACTCCCTCAAGCTGATAATCGCTTATAATTCGTGCACAATTTCCTCTTTAAGTAACCTTTCCCTCCACATTCTTCTTTCGATGTCATCAACAAATTCATTCTCTAATCTCTTTTAATCTCATCTACTTATTTCTTCGTCTTTGTCTTGTGCACCAACTATGAATTAATGTTTAAACCTATATAAAAGAGGTGCAAATCAAATGGGATGGAGGGAGTATTTTACTGAAGAAAAAAGTTAAGAAAGGATTACTACAACTCACTTATGTCCCTACAACCTTCCACCCGGCTAGCTAGCTGATATTCTAACCAAAATACTTCCATCCACAAATTTTCACACTTTGTATCCAAGCTTGGCATGCCGCTCCAACACCAAACTTGAGGGGGATGTTTGTATATCCGAAATGAATGCATAAATAAATGAATAAATAACATGAATCCACGTCACCAAATGAGTCAATCAAGTTTTTTATCCTAAAGGGAGGAAAAGAGAACTATTTAAGGATTGCCAATATTTCATGTTTCCGTTCCTAATTTTATTCAAGGGAAGAAAATAATTTCTTTAAATGAAGATTGTTACCCTAATGGGCGTAAAAGAGAACTATTTAAGGATTGCCAATATTTCATTTTTCTGTTCCTAATTTCCTAGCAAGGGTCCATACAAAAGAAAATGCCATAAGTTTAATAAATTGATCTCCAATAAAATATACTAATTCAAATAAGATGAATCACGTCATTCAAGCACATACAACAAAAAAAAAATTTACAATTACATTATTCAATCACAACAAACTTGTTTATGTTTCAAAGCACCACATGACAATGAACAAATAAGATGGATAGATGATGCTACAAAATGAAACATCAATTATATTACCTTGCAAGAAATGCAGCAGTAACTGAAAATCTCATGCTCTATCAACTTTCTTTTGCATGTTTGGCATGATGATTCCTCATTTGTTTTGCCCCACGACCCCGTGTGCGGTAGAGGAGTCAAAGATATGACGAGCTGCCTATTGCACCTGTATGGCTAGAGGCATTTACAAACAAAAGATTAGGAGATAATCCGCATTACAGTAAGCTTAAAAACAAACAACTTCCACGAGCTCTTTTATCTTTCTTATTCCTCACTTGCAAACATTAAGGTACTCATATAACATAATATTTGATAATTCTCGTAATCTACCAACTAGTGAAACTGTTGCTGTGTGTTTTATTCTTAATCTATAAGTTAAAGCATAGTCATGCGAGATCTTGTTTGATTTGTCTCAATAGAAAGATTATTAATATCTACTTTTTATAATTTTTAGTTAAGAATAATTAGAGATATTAAGGGCTAAAATGTTGTCTCGGCAAGCGTGAAAAACTAAATGGAACTAATGGGTTGAATAAGAGGTGGGATAAAATATCAACTTTTTATAATTTTTAATTAATAACAATTAGAGATATTAAGGTTTAAAATGTTGACTCACCAAGTGTGAAAACTAAATGAGACTAATGGGTTGAATAGGAGGTAGTAGCTTTCCAATTATCTTCAAAAGAAGAAGCATGTACAGAAAATTTGGATATTCGTATAGTACCAATAGTCGAGGACACTAATCGGCATTGCACCTTCTTAAAGTATCACTGGTACATTCCAATTTTACAAATTTTAAGAAAGACATTATATTACAAAAAGTTATGTGAAACATTCAACTAAAAACAAGAGAAATCACCTGGATCCGTGAGCAATCGATATGCCTTTCTATCTCATCAAGCGGAACCACGTCCTTGTAAACATGACGGTAGATTTTCAGAACTCTGTGCTTCGTATGGGAAGCTAATGACAAACAATATTGGCAAAGAGCAGCATCACAATCTATGCAGTACTTGTTCGACTCATTCCGGCGAATAGGATGTTTGGAGCAAGGGTCAAAGAAGGTCCTCTTTAGAAACCTTTCAAGCCACTTCGGTTTTAACTTTCTAAGTTCAACCTATAAAAAAATTTGTATTAGAAAAGACTGCTCGAACAACTCAACACAAGTCAAAATGTACAACTTAAGAGAATCATCGGTTGGCTTATTGGTTACAGGGTTTTCCCTTTTATCCTTGTGACAAGGGTTTAATTCTCACAACCAACATACAGGGTTAATTCCCTTTCCCCCTAGCTTGTAGGAATTTTGTAGCATTCTCCCGAGTCCAAAAAATTGTATTAGAAAAGACTGCTAGAACAGCTCAACACAATTCAAAATGTACAACTTAAAAGAATCATGGGTTGACTTAATGGTTACAGGGTTTTTCCTTTTATCCTTGTGACAAGGGTTTAATCTCACCACCAGCAGGAAGGATTAATTCCATTTCCCCCTAGCTTGTACGAATTCTGTAGCCTACTCCTGAGTCAAAACAAAAATTTTAAATCGGTAAATCTTTGACACGGATGAGATAAAATGCATAACCTTTGTGCACCGACTCAGCTGATCATCATGATCTCTCTGTGGCTCTTTCTGCGGCTGTGAAGCTGGACTCAACTGCTTATCCTGGCCTTTCTTAGGCTCTTTCGGAAGCGGTGAAGCCTGATTCGGCAGCTTATCATAGTCTTCCTCAGACTCTTTCGGAAGAGGTGAAGCCTGATTCGGCAGCTTATCATAGTCTTCCTCAGACTCTTTTGGAAGAGGTGAAGCCTGATTCAGCAGCTTATCATAGTCTTCCTGAGGTTCTTTCAGAAGCATCGTAGCCTGACTCGGCAACTTATCATAGTCCTCCTGAGGCTCTTTCTGAGGCAGTAAATCCTG
Organism: Amaranthus cruentus; assembly: GCA_019425755.1. NCBI lineage: Eukaryota > Viridiplantae > Streptophyta > Magnoliopsida > Caryophyllales > Amaranthaceae > Amaranthus > Amaranthus cruentus. The sequence continues at coordinate 10,614,749 of CM033466.1, forward strand.
ACTTGACTCCTCATCATGGTCTTTCCGAGGCTGTGAAGCCTGAGTTAGCTTTAGTATAAATTTTGTACCTCCCTGGGAACCACCACAGGACAATTTAGATGAAACAAAACAAAATTCCTAATTATGCGTCTGCAATTGTATTAGTCTTCGCTATATATGCACCGGTATTTGCAAGTCAAATAGAGAAATCTATGGCCACCTAAACATGGATGCAATCAGTGTCTTCACATGGTTATTACTTATTCCTCATAGGCAAATATAACTAATCACCAAATGGAAAATTATGTTCATCAATACAAGTCCAATATACTAGCAAGTGGCATACCATATTCACTAATCTTCCATCACCAACAAGCCAACCCTAACACACAGAATTACACAAGTCTAAGTCACAAAATAAAAACAGGATGCTGGTAATCAATCATCCCAGGTAATCAGCACGTCATTGATATTCAGCAAGTGTTACTAATAATGACCCCAAACTGTACGAGATTGAGTAAACTGTGGTGGGTTCTAGAAAGTGTGTCTTGAAGTGTTACTAGCGTGATGAAAAAAAGACCGCAATGACCCCCTTCCTAGAACCGAAACATCAAGTCACAAGTCACAAAAGGTACATTTGAACCGAAACTTCAAGTCACCCTTTCTGGAACCTAACATGGACCACTAGTATGGGTTAAGACCATAATGACCCCCAAAATTCTCCACCTTTAGTTTATTAGTGTGATGAAAAAAGAAAAAGGGGTTAAAGGAGAAGAGAGGGCCATTGGGGAAGATGCAGGGATGACTTCAGATAACGATAAAAAGGACTAGATAAAGAAGTGATGATGATATAGGGAAGGAAGAAAGGGATGAAGGGGAAAGGAGGTGAGAAAGAGACTTAAGAATGAAGTAGAAAAAGAGGTTAAGAGGGAGAGAAAGAATAGAGGTTAGATTGATATTCCATCTATCAACTGTTATATAGATGTTGGTTTTAGCTTAAGAAATCCTTCATTCTTACCAGTTACCACAGATGAAATTCTTACCGAGTAGCAATCGGATACTGGAAGAGAATCAATCTAAGATAGGTATCAATACAAAAATGATTATTCATTATTAAACTTAAAAAAATTATTGAGGACAAAAGATACATTGACTATAACTACAACTCTCAAGAGATTACAAGAATGAAAGTAGCATGATGATTCACATGAAATCGAAAACAAAACTAACATGCAAAACGCAAATTCCCAAAAAATGATGTTTTGCCCATGGCATTGCTCAAATTCTGGTACAATATGTCTATGCTCCCTACTACTGATCTTAGAAAAGTGATTGGAATCTACTTTTGAAATGACAGGGAAGTAAAAGAAAAGGCAGCAGACGCTAATTGGGATAGTAATTGGCCAATTTGAGTTACTCTAAGAAAGATTTATTTAATGAAAAACAGGTATTTGGTTCAGAAAAGAGGCTAATTTGGTTTGAAGATGCAGAGACAGACTTGCTATCTCTTAAAAAGCCTAATAGGGTCTTGGCCAGAAAAGAAAATGGTTCAGCTACTTTTTTATGTCGAATGAGTTGGAGAAATCAAGACAGTTTGGTTGATATGCAGAACCATGGGACTAGCGCCGAAGAAAATTTCCCTTTGCATTAACATTCACCATTAAAAAATAAAAGAAACAAACTCTAGAAGATTCGGTTTCGCAAAATAACTTTCAAGGATATTTAATAATTTTATGTGGACACTAGATATGACAAAAGATCTTAAAGATCTCTTTACAAAAGTAGCAACAACGCACCTAAATACGACAAATTGGACAAAAACATCGATTAGCTAGTATTGACCAGGTACATGGCCCTTAGAGACGTTAATGTTTGGTAACAGCGGCAAATATTAGAAACATAATGTATTAATTCTTATGAGTTTTCAGCTGAATACGAGTTATATGGGATCAGAGAGAAAAATGAAACAATTGTTTCCCATTTCGCCACGTGTTGAGGCACAAAAATGTCTATCTAATGTCAAGCGAACACCTGCCAACGATATTTGAGATACTCCTTGTTATAAATTTAAGAACATTGAATGTAACAAGAATTATACAGATTGATGGTCGTAAATTCGTTACAGTAAGTTAATCGGTAGTTATCGGCGTTGGAATTTAGTAACAATCAAATCTTGGCAACAAAAAGAATGAACTGCACATACTACCTTTGTCCGCAAACATGGGAGTCCCTCTTCTATAAAGTAATTAGACTCGATCTAAGAATCTGAATTTATGGAGGACAATTGTTTTCTATTGCTCTTATCACATTTGATTTTCAGAATTCTTAAGGGGAGGACTGACCAGATTAACATTGCAAAACGTCGCATAATAATCCATCAATAGATTTATATATAACAATAGAGATCTAGTCACTGATCACCCCACGTTCTCTTTTCATCGTGGAAAACAAAAATGGAATTGATACAACATTTAATACTCATACTAATATTGCCAACCAATCAAGATCCGAGACTGATCACTTCTAGTGGATCTACTTCAAGTTCTCATATTGCTATTAATAATTTATAATTATGAAATCATTTGAAATTTGCCCTCCTATTTACATTTTAGAATTTGTCAAATCATATGGTTGTTACGTTTTAACGTTCTCAACACCAACAAATTGGGTTTAAGAAGTTCAAACGTACCTCAATTGCAATTCTAGCAGATGAAGCGCTTTCCATTTTCTCAAGGGGGTCAGATTTTTCCTGAGGAACACAAATAAAAAACAAACGGGAGAAAAAAAAAACTATTATTAATATAGAACCAGAAATTTCCTGAAGTGTGAAAGACAAAATCAGAATCGATCAGCTACAAATTCATATGAATAAACCTTAATCAAAAAAGGAGCAACAATAAGCGAGCTTCAAAATGTGAAGCGTTACTTGTTGATTCATGAGATTTTTAAATAAAAATTTACATTGCTCAAAGTAACATGGCATTTTGCAACACACTATTGGTGAAAGGTTTAAGAAGATTTTCAGCATAAGACAAGATACATATTAATGGGAGGTTTAATGCTATTACTTGCTCCCCCATGAAAAACGCAAACAATTAGTTCATATAAATCCAAGTTATTCACAATTTCAAATTTTCAAGCCAATAGAAAACTTTTTAGGAAAAAAGTACTAAAAGACGCATTTAATACGTTACAAATAAATCATACAACTGAAAAACAAATTAAGTAGAAAATTTTTATCTGTGTAGAACCGTGAAGGTGCAATTCTATCTCAGTTGTGCAATACAATATTCTATGCAAACTTAAAAAAAACAAAAAACAAAAAACAAAAGAGAGAGCACACCCACTAATTTTTTATGATGTGAATCCCGAACAAAAGAAAAAAAAAAGAGCAAATCCGGAGTAAGAAATGATCTACCTATTTGTCAAAGTTACAACAACACCAACAACAATGTCGATTCCAAAAGTATCACATGTTCTAGTGGTCATTGCAACCAATAGCATAACTCTCCAATTGAATTCAACAACAAAATTCTGTTTCAAATTTTACATTCTATACAGAATTTTATCTATATTTTATTCATAACTTCTTTTGAAAAGGTACATTGAAATTCAGAAAAAGGTTTTTAAATCAAAAGGTTTTAATTTAAAATCAATTAGTATCAAATAACATTGCCTATATAAAAAAACAAAGATTCATACAGAATAATAAAAATTGCTTGATGGGGTACCTTGCTTGAATCCATTGGCCCGAGATACAAAAATGAAACTTGATCAGTAACAAATGATATGTAAAAATTTCAAAGAAACTGAATTTTGAGTCAATATATTACTCAGAATTACATGGATGCAAATTAAAAGCCTTTTGTTTAATTCTTAGGTTTTTTCAGAATTTAATCAAAGGGGGGATTTTTTTGAATAAAAAATTATAAATGAACACTTTTCTATTCCAAAGAGGAAAGCTATAATCTTTTTCTTTTTAGATATAAATTTCAGAAATCTACGATATCCCTTCTATAAATGTCTAGTCAAGTGCGAACACAAAGATACTATCGCCTGTATCTGCCACCTAATTATCATAGTTGCCTTTTTTATGCAAAGACCAACATTCAGATGACCAAAAACAGAGGACATCGGAACATACCTAAACAAGATTTTTCAAGTCCAGATTTCATTCAAGCCAAGTATGCAAACACACTTCAGTAAAAAAAATTATATCTTCGGTTGAAGGACAAAAGGGATAATACGATAATTCTACTTGTTCTATTATTAGTAAGGTCTTCTACATGTTTTTGATTATGATTTGTTGACAAAGATAAAACCCCACAGATTTAGGAGTACGTCATTACGACCCTTATGGAAGGTTTTTCAAAAAATTCATGGATAGATAGATTCTATTTGTGCAGAACACCTCCATTAGTTACCATCTAAAGCCTAGATCAATAAACTATTCTCGAGTCCGATAACTCTTAGTCTTTAATTTATGATGATAAGTTGCCATTTGAGACTACTGAATGCATGTGATCCAATGAAAATTTCTTCCTCTCAAGCTTATTTTTCTTGAACTGAACTCAAATAATATAAAAAATTTTGAGTAAATTACACTAAGACTTTGGGAAACAGTAAGCACCCGCTTCATTTTGTCCTCCAATCTCTTCATCTCCCGGTTTTTTCTTCTACCTCATCAAGGAAAACGAATCTTGCTACAATTATATTTTTAAAGAGAAGAAGATGCTTTACTATGGCACTTGTTAATATCTATAATTCAAATAAATCTTGAAAATAATGAATTCATTTTGCATGTTTCGAGAATTCATACATGCAAACAGTCCTATGCAGAAATTATAGGTACGGTGCAACTTATGAAAGACAAAAAAAGCTATAGTGCAAGGAGCAATCAACTAAAGCACAGAGCCAAATAAAAGGTAGGCTTTTTGTGTGCAAAGATGAGTAATATTAGCCAGCGACCAACATAATTATAGCTATTGCAAGAATCGAACTAGCATTATTGACATCATCCAGTGACCAACAATGAGCAATATCACCTCTACCCCAATATATACAAAAGAAAAGTGCACATTTATGCATCATGGCATTAAGTTGTTGAATTCTTTGTAAATAGTACAATACGTGAGCCCAATAGTCTTTGCTTATTATCAATACCCTAGAGAATTACAAAGTTCACATTCTCCGGAAACCAAAAATTTCCCAAAAAGGGGATTCATTCAATGAAACAATAGGCAAGGCACAATCACAAACAATGTTAGTTGTAAATTCTAAAGTAAATGAGTAAACTTTAAGTCACTACTCCTTTCAGAAGTACACAATGTAGGACTTACTTTCCATACAAGTGCAATTCATGGAAAAAATGAGCACCAACACAATAAAGAAGAGGCGTCTGAGGGAACTAAAGTTATGCTAAAATTGAATGCAATGAAATAGAGGGAAAGGAAGGGATGGCATTTCCTTAATATGGATACCAAGGGGGAGAAGGAGGGAAATGGCGGAAAGGCGAATGGGGAAAAACTCCCATAGATATTCTGTTTAATAAATCCTTCTAACATTGGAAAGATTTGAAGAGAACACATTCTTCCACTTTTCATCATGAGAACTCCAAAAAATCAGAACCATATCAAGAAGACATTCAAGCAGATCAAACATTTCAAATGAGTCTTCACCTTTTTCCATCAAAGACCTCCTCTTTTCCCCTAATAATCAAATGTTCACCGAATGACTCCGATATCTGCTTCTGATATAGTGACATTCTCTTTTTACAGCAGTAGACACACACGTTTGCAAATTGTTCCATCATTGTGTCGTAAACAGATGTTAATATTGGATGAGAAAAATGGAAAGAAAAGAAATAAACTCACATTTTCCGAACGAATGAAGTGAAGATTAGAGTTGTCCTGATATACTTCGGACAGGATGCTGAAAAATTCATGAGTAATCTGCAACATGTATAAAATTTCTTTGATGTCTTCTCATTTTCTTTAGAATCATTACAACAAATTTGAATCAACAAGTAGATGAAAAGTAAAGAACAAAACTAATAGCGTACCAACGTGGAAACATCGATCTCACCATCACTTTGTTTATAGGATTCACTTTCTCTCGGCCTACAACGAAAAACCAATTTGTCAAGAATTGGATAAAATGATAAAGGGTTTGGCTAAAGATGTTAGACTTTGGCTTACATTTTCAGGTTATCAAATACTTCACTTGCATTTTTTTGTTGAATGTTGGAGTATATATTATCATGGACCTATACAAATAAGATACAGATACCTTATTCAGATAATAAGTAATCACTTAAAATAATACTTACTACGTTCTTTAAATCTTGCTCTGTTTGTCCATCGTGCACTATTCATCAGCCTAATTTGCCTCTTATACTGTTGTTAATCTATAATACTGTTGTTAATCTATAAGTTAAAACACAGTCATATGGAATCTTGTTTAAATTGTCTCGATCTAAAATATATTAATTTGTAGTTTCCATAAATTTTTTGATAAACATAAATATATTAACAATTGAAAACGATTAAAGTTGTGAATTGGGGGATGTGAAAAGTCAAATGGTGCAAGATTTAAAGACAGAGGTAGTAGCATTAACGGAAAAAACCCACTCAGTTTACCTCATTCTCATTTAAGAATTTGAGGTCCCGGCACTTGATTTCTTGAAACTCTAAGTTGTCTATTCTGCAATGTAATTTTGAGATCTAAAAGCATTTCTCCCATTTTAGTCTTCATATCTTAGTTTGAAAGAACTTACCCTTTATTTTGTACCAGCATTATCTCAAACCTCTGCTTGACTTCGGTATCCAAAATTTTTTCTGCTTTTTCCTGTTGTAAAATTCAATCTTGAGAAAGTATCCAACATAATCAAAACAACCACACATGAAATAAAAATTTCTAAGTCAGCGACAGCCGAAAAGAAGCTAAGATATTAAGTATGTTCTATCAAACTCAGAACCTCTAGTCTTTCTTGCAAAAACCCGTCAAGAATCTCCAACATATTGTCATAAAGATTGCATGAATTGTAGCAACCAGTCGGTCCTTTAGTCCCTGCCTCCTGCATTGAAAGTGAATAAGAATGGTCAACTGGTAATCTTGGAAATAAACCCTTTTTTAGATATTCTTGGCCTCTAAATTCACCTAGGTAGTAACATAAATAAGAAACAAGGTCCCTTTTTAGGGTAAAAGGTAATTAAAATGCTGCAAATATATACGGATAAGGCTAAAGTAGCCGAAAGATGATTATTGGTTCAACCACGAAAGGTGGGCCTATTTTTTAGGGTAAAAGGTAGTTAAAATGCCTCGAGCCAATGTTACATGATGGAGTTGAAGTAACCCATGTCACAGACTCATAGTTATAGGAAAGCTCGATTGATGTCACGTGATTCGCTAATCGCCTTACGAATTAAAAATCGAAAAATGTGAATAATGGTTGATTTTAGGCTATTTTTGCATCATTTTGAGCGAATAGTGAATCCAAAAGGTGAACAAACTAGCAAATTATGTTTGATTGAGCTCAAACAAAAACATGTACCCAAAAACGATATAGGTAGGTAAGAAGAGAACAATTAGGGGCGCGAGACAGCTCTCACAAAGTAACCAGGTAAGCATCATTACAACAACAACAATCTCGGAGCCTTAATGCCAAAAGATAGGTGTCGGCTAACCAGGTAAGCATCAATGCTAGCATAGTAGGTTACCTCCATAGAAATGCATCATTTCCATTGTTATGTAAGTATGATTCTGAAACCTAAATATGATGGTAGGTGGATTCTCAACCTCAGTTTGGTTCTCTTCAAAAAGACTATTGGAAATGAATATACTTTCCAATCACCAAATTTTCCAAATTAAAATTCATCAAATTGTTCCTATACTATTATGATACGCATCAATTAACTCGGTAAAATAAGTCTTAATTTCAAAACCCATATGCAAAAAAATTTAAAACTATATTAATATGATATTTATCAATAAACTTAGCCAAGAAAACTCTAAATTTCAAAACCCTACATGCAAAGAAGCTTAATCCTATACCAATATGATATGTATTGTTCCTTAGTTACATATACCTAAACGTTGTATCTACAATAATACATGAAAATCATAAGACAAAAAACCATCCCCTTTAAATTAGTAAAATTCAGAAGGTTTACACTATCAGCAAAATTAGAAACATATAAACTTCAAAACCATTTAATACCCAAATAATATCAATACGCAAAAACCCAAAAACAAATAATCTAAAATTGAAAGCCAATACAAAGAGGATAATCACAACTTTCTTCACCCATAATTTTCCCAAAATAGAAATAAAAGTATCATACCTTCATCATTTCACCATTTTGAATCAGATCATAAGATTACATGATATGGGTATTGTATAAGGAGAGATTTTGGTGGGTTATGCAGCTCAAATTTGAATTTGGAAATTGCATAAGAAAAAAAGGTACTATCTTTGAAAATTGAAATCTTATTTCTTTTTCCTATTTTGGGTGTTCTTCCAAGTTCAAGATTTGTACTTGTTGTGACAATAAAAACCCTTTTTGTTATAGTTTTAATTTTAGTTTGAGAAGATAAATTTGCAGAGAAATGGAGATTGAAAAGAGGGAATGAATGCATCTGCAATTCCTAAGCAAATGTCACTTCTAACAATGTGCTTTCATACACTCCAACGCAGGTTGTTGCAGCTTTCTTTATGACTCGAGTAATTAATCGTCAATATAATAATATTGACATTCATATCAAGTCTTAAGTTAGGGCTAAAGTTAGGGGTGAGTTAGGGTCGATCATTTGGTCATCGAGTTGATTTTAGATTTGATATTTTAATTGGTTAAAAATTAGGTTTTCTATTCACAATTCATATTATTTTTTACGAGTTTAAATTTATTGTAAAGTCCGGTTATAATTGGGTTCGATTACTAGGTTCAGTGGGAAGTGCTACATGTTTCAACTCATACAAGATTCATTTTCAACGCTACAAGTTTTAGAATTTTCGCTCGAAGTATTGGTAATACATTGATAAAATTCAAATTCTTATTAATGTCATCTAAATATTGATTTACAAACTACAATTTACATCGAACAGAAAAGAATTTTGTCTTTGGACCCCGAAGAATCATTCTTATGTACTTCATTATTATATAAAAAGGCAATTGTCAATGGTCTCATGTCAATAAAAAAGAAAGACTCAAAATCATTATCTCCCAAACAAAAAGTGGTTGAGAATGTAAGTTAACAAGGTGATAATGAAGATAGGCTATAGATGTAGGGGATGCACTCATGCACCAAAGTTGGTAGTGCTTTTACTCACACATGTTCATCCTAACTTGTTGTATGCTTATTACTTCTTCTTTATGTGATTAATATCCCCTATTTTAGATAGGCTAAATATATTAGTTTTTATGTCTAATATTAGTCTTGAACAATGTTAATTTGATATTATGATATTGCTTGCATTGTATTAATCTTTGCATTATATCATTGTTTTTTTTATTATTGTTTGTTTCAAGTTTAAGCAAGAGATCAGGCGAATGTAGGGAAAAAACGCATTTTGTTGATAGAGTGATGACAATATTACTTGACTTTTGCCATTGTAGATGACAATAAATTATAAAATGACTTAATTTTTGAATTCAAATGCATTTTCTATAGTGAGAATCTTGTTTTGTTTAAACTCAACCAAGCTAAATTAAATAACATTCTTATTCTAAAATATGGATCCAAATCACACATATACTGTGTAATTGTGATAGATTTGTTTTAAAACAAAAGTTCTTTTATCAGTAATCAAATTTATACTCATGATTTTTTAAAATCTTCATTCATTGTGCATTTCAATTTCATTTATTGCCCTTAACTTGGATTTTGTTTTGTTATTTAATCTTTATTCTCATTTATCATATTTAATTTAGTAATTTAGTAACTAATTGAAATTTTCTATTTGTTATTTGATAGCTTTGAGTTTCTATGAAATCTTATATATTCATAAAATGAAAGCTATATGAGGTCTCACAAATGAAAAACAAGATGAAAAACGATATAAACGTAATGTAAAGAATAACATACAATGTATGAGGTATCTTGGATACTTCCCCCTCAACATATGATTATTTATAATTGGATTAAACAATACAAATATAAATAACCCTCCCTTCTTGAGAATACACTTTCAAGAAAACTATCTCCCAACAATGGAGATCACAAATACTTATACAAAGGAAGAAACTCTTATGGTAAACACCCTAGCCCCTCACTTTATATTAACCCTTACTTTCAAATGTTGTTGTGTTGAATCTATGAATGCATATGCCTTTTATATCGAGGTTATACAACATTATAGAATCACACATTAACTCTATAATAAATCATAGCAATAAACATAAATAAAGCCCCCTATCAATGCCCCAAAACGTAAGTAAACTGATTGTTTGAGCATCCTAGGCTGATCGCTCGAAGGAGCCACCCTCTTGATCGAAAGAGATCATTAACTCTTTTGTTTGTCTTTTATGTGTCTTGTTTGAGCAACAACTCTACCATGCCTTGCCTCATTGAAGGCATTGTCTTGCACCCTTAGTGAAGTCTCATATTCCCCATATCGATCACCTCATGTATCGACCCAAACCTCAACACATCCTCATCCTCCTTCTCCAAAGTACATAATAAGACATGTTCGATTATGTGCTCAAAGTCATCGATATGACTAAGAGTTTTGACACTTAAATTAACAATTCTATTATTATTGATCAAAGAGATACGTTGTGACCTTCGATTCGAGCATAGTAAGATCACACAAGATAAAATTGTTCTCTCTCTTAATAATTGGTTATTTCCATTTTGGTTAAACTTTTTTTTTACTTATTGTAATAAGAAGTAACTAAGGGTATGTCTAAATAGAATGAAACAAAGGGAAAGTAAGCAGAGAAACTTGGAGGGATAAGGGATCCCTTATACATATAACAAAATAGGAGGGAAGGGAATCTAACATAGAGTTTGTGGTAAAAATAAGCTCAATCAGTAAAGCACTATGCGATTGCATAGAAGATTTAGGTTTGACTCCTACTTAGAGTATTATTAGTCACTAGTTTAAATTAGTTACAGTTTTAGTGACGTGATTATCTCTCCTATACTTGAGGTATCTTGAAGACCCTATTTGAGGTATCTTAAATCCCTACTTGAGGTATCCTAAAATCCTACTTGAGGTATCATAAATTCCTACTTACGGTATCTTAAACCCCTACTAAAGGTATCCTAAATATATCTATTTGAGGTATACTAAATTCCTACTAGACATTCCTACTTGACATATCCTAAATGCCTTGAGTAAGCGTGCAATTTATAAAAATGTTTCACAAACTATTAATCATCTTTTTTTTATAATTAAACTATAATGGATTGGGTCTCCTAAGAGGCGTCTCTTAGAGAAACGGTCTCTCCGGAGACCGATTATCAGAGATACAAGCTTTTAATTTTGAAAAATTTACCCAGAATAATTCAAACTATCTTCGATTTTCCTACACTAATCCCAACTATCAATTAACCATGAATAATCCCATCTATTGTATCATTTTACTTGGAGTGTTGTTGAATGATTTTTAACCTATTGATCCGGTAACTAGCCTTTACTTATGCTCACTTATAACCCAGCATCATCATCATCCTCTAGCTTCTCTCCTCCATTAAAACACATACCCAAAGCTCACCATTGAAAGAAAAAAATTAGCAATTTTCTCTGTTTTATTTTTTTCTTTCATCTGTTTCATGCTATGAAGAGCATAACCACTTCTCAATCTTCAACATCAAGAAGGTCAATTGCAAGGGAAAGTCCTAAATGTGAACATGGTGTTCTAGCAAAATTGCAAACAGCTAGAAAAGGTTCTCCATTTCTATGATTCCATCATTAAAATCAACTTCATTATAAGCTTTTGCACACCTCCAAAATAATAGCTTCCACTCTTCAGCCTTGAAGCTTTTGTTCCAATTAGCATATATATGTCTCGCACAATGCCTATGTTTGGCATTTTGGAAGTTCAATTCCCACCGCCATAGTATGTAATCATTACAAAATGAGTAGCACAAGACACTCCATTCAGCAGCTCAGAACATCAAATCAGTAGCACAAAACAACATATTAAGTAGCACACAATTGTCGATTTTCAGCATCTTAAATAAGACAAACCAGGAGCAAAACAACCCATTTTCAGCAGCAAAAAAAGCAATACAGTAGCAAAAAACAACATTTTCAACAGCTCAAAAGCGTCAAAAAACAGTAGCATAGCACACCACTTTCACCAGCTCAAAAACAACAAAAAAACAGTAGCAAAACTTATCATTGATGGCTATACAATGAAGGTCGAAAATCAGTAAGTAGATTCTTCACTGCTGCGTCGTCAAAGATGATGAAAAAAAAACCAAGCTTGCTCCAATGGAGGTCTGAGATAAGTTACTGGAATGGGAAGGAGAAAGAGTTTGCGTTTATTTTGGTATAAATTAGGTAAAATAAGATTAAATTAATTTAAAAAAAGAAACAAAAAAAGGAAATTAACTTAAGTTTACTCAGCCGGTTACAAGTCATCCAACAGCACTCCGGGAAAACGATACAATACATGGGATTTTTCATGGTTAATTGATAGTTGGGATTATTGTAGGAAAATCGATGATAATTGGGATTATTCTGGGTAATTTTTCCTTTAATTGTAGGCATATGTGTTTGTCCATGAAATTAGTTGCTACAAGTTTTGTATGACATCGTCTTATCGTGAGATGAGTGCATATAACTAGTTTATTTCTCTAAGTGACCACTTTAAAACTGTAAGTTATCATTTTGAGAATTTAAGTGATCACTCTAAGACTATAAAGAGTAATTCTAATAAAACTCTAAGAAATCACATCATATCATATCATATCATCATATCATACAAACTATAAAAATATTGAAAAATTACAAGTGTCATCCTCTAAATAGGTAGGACAAATGTAATTATTTTAGTGGATGATAAAGTTGATTACATGACAATATTTACCTAAATTAGAATTCAATTATTTTTAAATTTAGAACTAAATTAGGTATAGCATAGAGTATAATTTATCATAGCATTTTCTATATAACTCACCTAAAATTTAATATATTTAATTGAATGAAAAAAATAATGTATTCAATAAATAATTTGAAAAAATCAGTATTTAACTTTTGCTGTTAAAAAAGAAAAATGATATATACAGCCCTTCTGTATATAAGAAGGGATCTTGCATTTAATTTATTTAACTTAATATTATTTTTGCTTTTGAAACATAAATATTTAATTATACTTTATTATTTTATCATTTATTATTTCCTGTGAAGTTAAAAATCATTATAGAAAATATTAATTGTTTTTCAATTTTTAGATTAGATTCTCTTGAAAATTTAAAATTATTAATGATAAAAAGAATTTGTTAATTTTTATGTACAGTCCTTAGGGCTGTGAATATCATTACCCTTTAAAAAATCATGTATTCGATAAATTTAAAGTATACGTAAACATTCAACAAGCCAAATAGAGATAATCTCATGATGGGATCCTCTAACTTAAAAATTTGTGTATTAATCAAAAGTTTTAGATTAGGATAATAAAAAATTAAATGTCCTAGTACAAATCAAAGTCAAAAATAATAATTATATTTTTAGTGGACAATCGACTAGTATGAATTAACAACGGCTTGACTGCACCGTTATTTTTATTTGATTACTTTTCATCATAATCATAAAATATACAAATTATTTAGTTGATTGGTGTCAATTTTTTTCTAAATTTTTAGAGTTTATTTTGGTTTTGAATTTGAACCATATTTACAATTGAGTTTAATATAGACTTAATTCATATTCTTTATTTGTTTTTTTCAAAAAAATTTCATATTATTTTTATTATGCACTATTTTTAATTATTTATCTACAAGCTCATAATTTTCATTCTCTGCTCCATTTTGTCATATCTTAATTCACACTGATCAAAATTAATTTGGTGCACGGTATTTTTGTGTAGACTAAATTCATACTATAATTATTATATCTTGAAAACATTCTAAGTTGAAAACAAATTAAGAATTTTTAATGTAGACTTTTGAATTCAAATGAATTATTTTAACATCTACTAATAGATTTATAAATCGACAAATTCTTAAATGAGAGATGTTATGGTAAGACTATTTTTATTAGGCTGTCTCATGTACATTTAGTGTGTTAAAGTGATCACTTACAAATTTAAAGTGATTAATTAGAGAAATAAACTTATTATAGACTCATCTAATAGTAAAACAACCTCAAACAATACGAGTTGTTATAATTCAATTTGAAAAATGACAATTATAGAACACATAATATACTGGGTATGAGTTGCCGCCGTCCTTCAATTCCCTCTCTAGACTTTGGCCATAATTTTCTATGGGCGGGAATCGGGATATACTGGGTATGATGATCACGACATGAAACAACACATGATAAAAGTGGTTTGACCCAACAAGAGTCCAATGTGGCCCAACCCAAACACATGAGTGAGGGGCTTAATGCCTTACTTTTAACGTAAATGAACCGGCACGGCATGTTCTCTTCCAAAATTAAAATCTTCAATGCAAATTAGTTTGTTTCTAAGAATTTGACTTAAATTTTACTTCAATTCATCCATATATATTTATTTACTACTTTAAAAAAAATTCATTTACTCACAAACTAAGTAAAATAAAGTATAAATAATAGCAAATTATTAGAATAGAAGAGTAAAAATATAAACCAGTTAATCATTTCTTATATTAGAATATAAAAATTATAGTAAAGTATGTCAATTTTAAGTTTACCTCAAATTTTGCGTTTTTAATATTAAAAAATGCATAAAAGATACTCCAAAGTAATGTGGGAAGAGCAAGTTTTCACTCATCATTGTTTGAATCAACAATAAATGTTTAGCAAAAAAAAGGTCATGCCCAATGTTAGTATTTGTAGACAAATTAATGTTACTTGTCATTCATTCGGGTCGGCTTTAGGGGTGGGTAAGAGGGGTCGTTGCCCAGGACCCCATATAAAAAAAGCAAAATTAACGGTTGTAGAAGAGTCTATATAGATGAATAAATTGCAAAGAAAAAGGGTTTCGATGTACTATTTCGTCCAGGGCCCCAAAATTTCTAGAGTCGCCCCTACATTCATTATGATGTAAGGGGTTATAATGTGTAAGATATTTTATCGTAAAGGATTTCTATACTTAGGAGCCTTAAAAGTTAGTTGACATTAATTTACATTGCTTTTGCTTTAGTTTAATTACTAGATAATCCCCGTGCGATTCACGACTTTATTAAATTTACTGACATATCATTTAAGAAATTAAAATTTTAAGATAAATTTTACATTATAGTTGTATCTCATTTCGCTCTGAATAGTTGTATATATAGTTGTATCTCATTTCGCTCTGAATAGTTGTATATATTACATACATTATTTAATTTGTACCATACTTTGCATTGTACGTAGATGATTGTGAAAATTTAGTTATAGATTTAACATAAATATTTATGTAAAATTATTTTATAAAATTTTTGAAAAAATTTGTTTGTCATAAAAAATATAAGTAACTTGCATAAGGGTAGTCACAACCTAAATCATATTAGACTTATGCATTGCATTTAAGTAACTAATTTCATTAGTATAAATAAAAAAATCCTCATAAAAGTACATTATCTTTTAACCAACTTAAAATATCCAATATACTTAAATAATACTCATTTAATAAATAAAATTAATAAGATTTTATAAATAATTGAAAAAATGAAATAAAATATATAGATTTCTAATATATTAAATGATGTGACCTATAAAGTATAACATCAACATGGATAACATTATAATCATAGTTACAAAGTAATTAAGTCAAAGATATTAATTAGTGATGATGTCATCATTGAGTTTTGGAGGAAAATTTTTTTTATTGAGATTGTGACACGTAAGCAATATTAATTAGTGATTATGTCAGCGTGTTTTGTTTTAATAATAATTACAGATAAATTTGCTTTTAGGCGGTCCTAAACCTCTAAAATGCTTCCAAAAATATAAAGGAAAACTATTAATACTCTATGTATCTATTAATTTGTGTTACTTTCTATTTTGACTTGTGATTCTAACATTGCAATATTTATCTCTACCATTTTGAATCTCAGCTAAATCTTTTCTCTTTCTTTTAATATCATTGACATAATCCAAATATCATTATGATGCTTTTATATTTATTCTATTTTTATATGTTGTTGCAAATTCATGAACGATGACGGCCCGTTTGGTTAGTGGTACTAAATGGTGGTAATGGAAATGATTTATAGTGTATAATTTCATCAAAAGATCCATATCATTCCCATGGTAATGGAACTTTGATCACAAAAAAGTTTTATGTATACAAATTTCCATTACCACCTAATACCACATCTTCCAATGGTAATGCATAGGGATGGACAAGGGTCCAAGACCCTATTCGGACCCTGTTGGACCCTACCCTTTTTTAAGGGTAAGGGTCTATTTTTTTTGGACCCTAAGGGTCCGGGTCTAAAGAATATTATAAGGGTCCGGGTCCGGGTAGACCCGAATTGGACCCTTGGACCCTTTTTAATTTAATTTTTTTTATTTTTAGTTTTTTTTTATATTGTAGAGTATTTAAGGTCTTATAACTTCATATTTTACTGTAATTATTTTTTTATCAATCAAGGAGACTAAGTATAAAACACTCCAACGAGTTTTTTTTGGGTTTCGATGAGAGAAACCATTGTAGCGCCTATTGCGCTTCCCATCATTGGAGTTTTCTACGATTTGATTTGGAGTTTTCTACAATTTGATTTAATTGTTTTCTTTGATTGGCTTCTACTTTTTGATGGGTTATTATATAATTTGTTAAAAAGAATTGTTTGTTTCATTGTAATTCGGCTCGTAAATGGAGAATCTATTTGTTGTGATCATGTTCATGAAATATTATCTCTTTGTTTTTTTATTACTATGGGAAGTGAAGTCACAAGAAGCTTGTGCCGATTTGGAATTGGAAGCCAATGAAATAAGAGTAGCTAATACAAAACCTCCATTAGAGTTGTATTCTTCCAAATGGATTTGCGGCCTTCTTCTGTTTATTACTCCCTCCGTTTCCTAATGTTTTTCCTAATGATCTATGGATTTTAGGAACCTAGACCCTAAGAGTCTAAAAAGGGTTCAGATTAGGGTCTATTTTTTAGACCCTTTAATTTCACTCAAGAAAATAAGCTTTTTAGGGTATGGTTTTAGACCCTAAGGGTCCGGGTCCAGACCCTTAGGGTCTGGGTCAGGGTCCAATTTTTTAGACCCTTAATATCAGGGTCCGGGTCTGGACCCTACCCTAAAATTAGGGTCCGAATCCGGGTAGGGTCCAGACCCGACCCATACCCTTAGATGCCCATCCCTAGTAATGCATTGAAATGAATTTTATGAAGAAAATGAGATAATTGGAGTTGGATAAGCATGACTATCAAGGCAGACAAGAGATTTTTCAACTAAAATTATACTAATTTTTCATTTCCATTACTATCGTTTATGACCACCTGCCAAACGGGCCGTGAGAGTATAAATGTTACTCTCTCCGTTACTTAAATAAATTCTTACTTTTCATTTTGGGATGTTTCAATTGTTATTCTCATATTCCATTTATATTATAAATTTTGGACAAAACTATAACCTTACCCATCATCATTTTAATATTTTAATAATGGTTATGGTATTCACATATCTTCCACTAACTCTATTTTAACATTTTTATATTCTTTATGGTCCCCACATGTTTTCCACTAACTTCATAAAAACATTTTTTAATTAGTTGTGGTTCCTATATTTTTTTGACTAACTTTTTTTAATATTTTTTCTAATATTAGTGGTCCCCACTTTTTCTCTATCAAATTAATTATTCAATAATACTCCGTATAATATTATCACTATCTAAAAGATTCTATTTTTCTTAATTCCAGTAATCATTACTTAGGGGTACTATTTAACTAGGAAGGCGAAAATGAGCGAAAATTATGGCCAAAGTATAGGTAAGTGGCTTAATTGAAAGTATACTCTACTATTATGTCCACGGGTCCACCTATGGTGGTGGAATATCTCTTTGTTGACATTGGTCTATTGACTATTTCTAATTAAGAATTACTTCACTAGCTCATTGGACAAATTGTTCAAAACTACTTATAAAATATTGAAAATTAATATACTCCCTTCAAATCAA
Source organism: Amaranthus cruentus (assembly GCA_019425755.1). Taxonomy (NCBI): domain Eukaryota; kingdom Viridiplantae; phylum Streptophyta; class Magnoliopsida; order Caryophyllales; family Amaranthaceae; genus Amaranthus; species Amaranthus cruentus. Next base: position 10,632,994 of record CM033466.1, read on the forward strand.
TTTAATTGTCCTATTTGTTTGACACGGTTATTAATTGGGTGATGTAGAGTCCATTAAAAATGTGGTAGTTTGGGTATTTTAATTGATTAAATTAACTGTAAAGGTGGTAGTTGGAGACCTTGGAGTATTGTAAGTAGTAAAAGTGAAGGTATTTTGGTCTTTACTCGTGTGAACATGGGGTATCTAGATAAAAAAAAGATTAACAAAAAAATGTGACAATTGATATGAATTTGCCAAATAAAAAAATATGACAACTAAATTGATTCGGAGGGAGTATAACTTTAATAAACTACTGATAATAATTTGTTACAGGATGAAGGTCTATTTGTGTATGTTGTCAACTAAAACAGATAATAATTTTATCACAAAAAAATGACTTTTTGTCAAAAACTACTTACAACATAAAGTATTCAAAAAATGACATAGATTTTTAATTTCAATTATCTTTAGCTTCATTTTTATCTTTAATTTCAACTGATTTTTTCATATTTAATTGCTTAGGTAATCTTAAGTTTTATGATTTTGTTCATAGGTTTATATCAAAAATTTAAACAAAAGTTTACCTGACAACCTCATTTTCCCAAATAAATAAGGATGTGGCACCAAAACTAAAGTATTGGATTTGGTGAATTAAATTGAAGAGGTTATTTTCTAGAATAAGAGATGATATAGATAGGTAAAGATACGTTAAAGTGTTTGATGCTATATTCAAAAATAGAATTGATTGAAAGTCATAAGAAAGAATTAAATGAAAAATAAGGTAAATTCATTAAGACGACTGAAAAGTATATCTTAATAGTGGTAAATCTACCACAATCGCAATAATAAATGTTGTAAAATGGAATGTACATTTGTGTTTGGGAGTTAGGACTAAGTGTGGTCATGGGGCGGGTTTGGAGAGGATCTAGCTAAGTTCGGATCCGGCTAGATCTGGACCCGACATTAATTTTTATGGATCTAAACTTGGATTCGGACTCTAAGGATCTAAAATTTTTAGACCCATACCTAGACCCGACGGGTTTGATGAGTCTAGGGTCTTGTAAGTGTCTCTTGACTTGTGAAATTTAAGGCTTTCACTTTTCTAGAATTCTTATAAAGGACTTAATTATTATTGTATTTTATAAACATTTAATAAGTGTTTGGGGATGGAATATCTAGATTCGGAAGTCTTCTTTAAGTTTCGTTTGAATGATTTGCTAGTGCATTTAGCTGAAGCTCATGGAACATTCCCACGGTCCCACCGATCCCTAAATGATGAGTTCTCACCTTTAGGAGGTAAAATTTACCGTTCCTCTAATATTTCTTTCAAGGGAGTACGGTATGAATTGTCCGTCGTTTACCCTCGCCCAAACCTTATTTTCGAGCGGGATATTGAGTTGATGATGATGATAAATTGGTTTCTAGTCTGCGTATTTCTAACAAGTATTTGGTCTATGCCTCATATTTCATAATCCACAAAAAAAGCTTGTAAACCAAATTATGTCAAGTGCTATACAGGATATGATTCATCTCAAGTGTTAACGGTAAAAAAAATTAATATTTTTAAGGGTCTATGTCCGAATCTATGAGTCCGGGTCTAGGTCTGAGGGTCTCTAGACCCAGATCTATTATTTATTTTAACTTTCAGACTCAATCTGGTTTCGATTGGATCTCAAAAAATAAGACTCCAATTCCTAAAAAGAATTGATCCAGGGCGGATTTAATAGAGTCCTGAACCTATGATCATGGTAAAATTAGGATCAAATTTAGAATAAGTCAAATAAAGTATTGAAATCATGAACAATCTATGCATTTGCTTAACCTTTATTGTTGTAAAGTCTTTGTGGTTCCTATCACCTACGGGTGGGGTTCGACGAAAGGGAAGGATTTAGGTCTGGCCAAGGTGAGATATGGAATTGGAAAAGGGTTAGGAGTAGAGATAGACATAAATTGGATTTGGGTCGGGTCCAATTGGACCCATATATGAACCCTAGTTTTTGGACCTATATTTGGATCTAAATTCATAGGGTCTGAAATATTCAAGCGCTAATCCAGACCCATACCCTTAGGGCCTGGCGACTATACGGTTTGAATTTTGGTCCAAAACTATTTTTGAATAATGAACTATAAAAGATATATTAATATATTATGCAATTTTCGTCTATTCGTATTAAATTATTTGAACATATTTAAGTAATAAGAATTTTCTAATATTTTATACTAATTGAGGGATAAAATATATGAAGTTTTTCAACATTTAAGTTCTTAAAATAAAATTTTCATCAAGTCTTTTGATTTTACAACTACAATTCAAATTATATAAATTGACAAAGTTTAATATCTCTCAATTTTCAAAATATAACAAAATTTAAAATCAAACAAACAAAGACACATAATAATTTTTGAATAAATTTTAAAAAAAAATAAATGCAAAAGGATCTATGGTCAAATTTAGGTCTCAAAAACATAAATTCAAACCCTTAAATCATTGATTCAGATTTAGACCCTTAGGGTCTAAAAATAAATAAATTCAAATCCTTATGTTAGAGACTAAAACCATGCTCATCTATAGTTAGGGGTATAGGGATGATTGGGAAAGGGAAGGAAAAAGAGGTGTTTTGTTTTTTTTTTTCTTTCTAATTTTTGGTTTTTTTCTTCTTTTTACTTAATTTGCTCTTTTAAAATTCTCTTTTATTTGTTTATTTTTCCTTTTAATTTCATTTTAAGTTCCCCTTTTTAACATTTCTACTTATATAGCAAAATATGATAAGTACTCTATCAATATTTAAAGATAAATTTTGGCTGTTTTAGAAATTATATTGGAAAGAACGCAAATGTTATTGTAAAGTGAAAAGAATGCCAAATGTTAGAAAACATCCTTTTGAAAACATTCTAGTTTGGTTTTCATCAAGTTTTGTGAGAGATCGCCTTACGGTGAGATTATCATACAAGAGTAGCACAATCAGTCTAAGTTCAATTTTTTACAATACAAGATTACTAAGTTGATCAATTTAAGGTTATATAGTTGATACCTTTTAGGTTAATGCCTCTAAAAAGTGATTAGAATTGAAAACTTTAAAATTATAACTGATTCATTTAAGATAATAATAAACTCGTTTAAGATTATAAATTATAATTGAAAATAAATCAGCCTAGATAATATACGTTTAATCTCACTATAAAACAATCTTTCTCAATAGTTCACCTTTGATTTTTCCTTCAGATTTTAATGTATAAGTCCAAAACATTGTTTTAATTAATTTTCTTTTGAGACTTTTGAATTTATAAATAAATTATTTTGACACTAGTACAAGCTTTTTGACTTCACATAAACATGGCATGAAAAAAAAAGCCATGAAAAGGATGGTATTGACCCAACATGTGTCCAATGTGGCCCAAACCAAGCACGAGAGTGAGGGGCCTAAATCCTTTTGCCTTGCTTATGAGTTATGACGTAAATGATCCGGCACGCCATACTTTTTCTTAACAGGTCTTGAACAAAACAGCCTTATAATGAGACCGTTAATTTGGACCGGCTATATTCGCGTCTGTAACATTTTGGACATTTTTTTACATTTTTTAGGCATTTTCCAATTTTGATCTTAAAGGTACAAATTTGGACCTTAAAGATATCAATTTTTAAAATTGATACCTTTAAGGTCAAAATTGATAAATGCCCAGAAAATTAAAATGTTGTTACACGCATGAATTGACCCGGCCCAATTGATGGTCTCTTAATGAGACCGTCTCGTCCAAGTTTTTGTGATAATTTAAATGTTATAACTTATAATAATATACTTTATTTTATAAGGTTTGTTTTACACTTTGAAGGTTTTTTCTTTATTATTACATTGATTCAAAATTTATTACTTACTGAAAAATTAACTTAATTTCTCGTGTATGGATTCTTTAGCCCACTATCGAATGAAAAAAAGTTTAGTTAAGAAAATTTTTATGCAAAGTTTTATCCTAATTTTTTTTTTTTGAAATGTCAAGTTCTTGTGATAACTAATGTATTCACAACTCTTTTATTTTTCTAGTCTTATTCAACTTGGTATGTTCTCTAGTTGTGAAGGTCATACGCCGCTCATTAATTTAATTGTTTTTTCTTTTTTATTATATTCGATTAATTTTTTTATTATATATTTTATAAAAGGCAAAGTAAGAATTTGAAAATTATTAATTAGTCTAGGAATTGAAGGTTTTCTTTTCATCCTTTCGATAGAATTTTGATTCTCACTGTCTATATAAAGAACTAATTTTGACATTTGTAAATGAAAGATGACCGCAATATTGGCCATCTTATTTTTAAAAAATAACTAAAATTTATTTGAAGTGAAAAATTACATGTACTAACCTAAATGAAATCTATATACTATATACTAAAGCATTTAGCCGGTTGATCCTAACGATATGTGTCGGAATTACATTTATTTAATTTTGTAAAAATGCCAACGACCCGTTTGGTTAGTGGTATTAAATGATGGTAATGAGAATGATTTATAGTGTAAAAATCCATCAAAAGTTCCATTTCATTCCCAATATGGTAATGAAACTTTGATCACAAAAAAGTTTTTTTGTTTACAAATTTTCGTTACCACCTAATACCACCTCTCTCAATGGTAATGCATTGAAATAAATTTTATGAAGAAATGAGATAATTGAAGTTGGACGAGCATGAATTGTTTGTCAGCTTACCTCGCCCTGAGCGGAATATTGGGTATGATGATGGTGATGATGAAGTTAGACGAGCATGTCCATCAATGTAGCAAAGAGATTTTTCAACCAAAATTATACTAATTTTCATTCTCATTACCGCCGTTTATTACCTCCTGCCAAACGGTAGTAAAAATAATAAAAAGACAAATATTCAACAAAATAGGTTATATTTTGCATCCACTAGTAGTGCTTGGTAGTTGCCAAAGTAAAGTGGGTGAAGAAATAGCCGAAAGATAAGGCGTCGATAAAGAAGGGTGTTTGAGGGTGAGTGCATCAAGATTAGCAAGCCAAGAATTAGCGAAAAGTATGGCCAAATTATAGGCAAGTGCCTTAAGTGAAGGTGACATACTTAGTACTACGTACCCTCTTGAATTTTGATCCTTTATTTCCCTCAAATTCTCCAAACTAAGTTTAGATCTCCACCTCTAAAGTGTAGTATAATTGTGCACAATATATAAAACAATTGAAAATATTGTAAGATTTGGCGTGTGCAGATTAACAAAAGCAGAATTTAAGGTTAGTGTGGGGCAAAATACTAAATATGCACAACTATATCATAAAAGGAAACATTTAAACGATAGGGCCGCGTGGCCTAATTGGCACCCCTAGCTTCACCTTTGCGATTCCTGTAACTTTGGACTATGTATTGGGCACTGATGGAATATAATGTATTTCGGAAATTCATAGAAAATAAAGTGAAGAATCGATTCTCTAAATGAACTTACGAGAGTGTAGACTATTCCGTTTTATACGTGTTTGGTAGACATGTTAAGAACAAGTATGGGAGTGAGAATATTAGGGGAATCATTGCGCATATATCCATTGAAGGAATGTAGCATCAACACGTTTCCATAGAAAGGAGTCCACGTCTTTAGCATCTTTGGCATTTACTTTTTTCTTTTTCATCAATAAGAGGATTTATATGATCAAGAACATTGTGAACTTGTGCTTGAACTTTATAGAGGACAATGTATGAACGACCTTGACTCGAACCATAGTCTCACGTAATGGGAATTAGAGATTTAACATTAGTGATGTTTACAATACATTAGAAAGTGATTATTATGAAAGTTTTCATGATAATTCATGTGATACGTAGTGGTGGAAGTTGCCTTGAGGGCTTTGTAAGGTAAGGAGGGACGAGGCTACTGCTGGTTGAGTAAGAAAAAGCTAGCGTTGTCATAGGAGAGACTAAAAAACAGAGAGTAAAGTATTTTAACGTCTAAAATTTGATATCTTATTAGAACATTTGCTTTAAATGTTTTATTTATTGATTATGAAGTATAAAAACATGTACAATGCCCATCTTAAGCAATGGGATAACAATAACAAAACAATTTAAAAGATTAAAATAATACTTATATTAGTAAATTTTTTTGTATTCAATTAGTGATGAATGATGATATACTAGAATAGTATATACTTGTTAAATCAAATAATAGTAAACATATTACATCTTCAAATGGGCAAATGCCCTTTTCCTTTTCCTTTTCCCTTTTAAAGGAGCAATCTAGTTACAATGTACATTACGTACAAGATGCAAGTTGGAGTACAAGTGTACAATCACCTCAAAAACTTTTTGATTTAGTATGAACACATTAATTGCTAGTCATCCTATTTATTTTTTTCCATTATTAACGATTGGAAAATGATATATTAAGGACTGTATATAAGAAAAAATATTATATTTAATTTATGTAATTTAATATAATTATTTTTGCTTTGAAAAGATAAATATTTAATTATATTTAATAATTTTAACATTTATTTTTTCTTTGGAAGTTAAAGTGATTATATAAAATATTTATTGTTTTTCAAATTTTATATTAAAAATCTCTTGAAAATTAAAAATTATTAATGATACAGAGAATTTGTTGATTTTTATGTACTGCCTTAAGGGCTGTAAAAATATCACTCATGAACAATTATCATTTATTCTGAAAATTTAGCCAACTGAAATTTTGTTTGACTTGTTTTAATGTATATGTTATTAATATCAATTTTTTATAATACATTGATAAATATGAAAAATTAAATGAAATATTTAATTAGAATATAGGATGGAGTATTGGAATTTGGGCATCATACAACAAGGAGCCACGAGATCAAAAGGGAGTCCAATGCAATCGACCAATTTAAGGATTTTTGGACTGTGATTTTACATAAATAAGAAATACATATGATTTAATGAATTATTTTTCATATAGTCTATTATAATTCAAAACTAAAGACTTATGGTTATTTGACTTTGGATATAATTTAGATTATTGATAACAATCTTTAAAAAATCATCCCCGTTATCACCATCATACCCAATATATTCCGCTCATAGACAAACTATTATCAGGGTATGGGGAGGGAGATAGACGACAGCTCATATATAGAAGAGTGCCGTCAGAGAGTCCCCCGAATCTAAAGGGTCTTCAAAGAGAATTAAGAAAATTATATTTTAGTAATTAATTATTATTAATTTTAAATTGAAATCAATCAATTATATAAAACTTGTGTTAGAATGAAATTGATTACTCTATATATCATAATATAGACGATGATGACCGGAGTTTACTTACATGAGATTTAAGAAACATTCTTTGCGGTAATATTAAAGACAAGTCAATGGATCAAAACTATTACAATTTATACACATGAGCCATTTTCTTTAAAAAATTATTACACATGTCATTTTTTCAGCTTAAATTTTTATTTGATTTGGTCTTTAACATGGTATTAAAAGCTAATGTGACCAGATTTACGTATTTGAATCTCATACACTCCTCTTTCAAATGAATATTTAAAGTCAAGTATGAGCAAATATATACTACTTCCACACTTCTAGCCCACTTAACTGATTTCATATGACAAAGTGTGCTATATAATATATTATAAAATTATTAATTTAAGTTTTTGGTTGATTTAGGACAAAAAGTAATCTATGAAGTACTATCTATGAATATTAAATATTTGATATATTCTTATTTTTATAAAATATAATTATATATGGAATGAAAAATGAGTATAATAATTGAGCTTGATAGATGCTTAAATATGGTTTGGTGTACAAACCCCAACATAGATCTGCCAGCACATTGTGCTGATTATTAGTGCGTTTGTTCCTTTTTGTTTTTTCACTTTACTTTCTGTACGTATTTTTTATTAAATTTTAAGCCTTAAAATCTCTAAGTATGCATCATATATTAAAAACTTTACTATAAGACAAATCTAATAAGATCTCATATAAATATATTTTATCTTTAATATATATACTTTAAAAATCTAATTTAAATTTCTCTCTCTTAAAATAGGCAGACAAAAAAGAACGGAAAGAATACTACTTTACTTTCCACGGGACGTTAACCTCATGTTAATGTATTTTTCCTCACTTGTTAGGAGAAATTTCATATTCTTGTGAATTACATGTTTTTCAACCTTTTCTCCCTTGGCTTTTTCTATAATAAAATTTTGCACACGAGCATTGTAAAGTGTAAAGAAAAAAAAATCATGGTTAGTACAATAGTAGATGATTTTTCCTTTTATCATTGTATTAATTAGCACTTATAAAGAAGGTGAGGAAAATCGAAGATGATTTAAAAAGTAGGAGTGGAAAAGGATATAAAGGATTCAGATTTGCAGATTGAGATGATAGAGAATCAGATTGAATGGAGAAAAAGAATATGTGTGGACAACTGTTAAAAATGATGTATTGGCTTAGCTGTTTCCAATATTTTGGAACTGGTTCTAGCATTGTTGTTTTTGCCATTCACTTTTGCATCATTATCCTATTTGAATGGACTTATCACGTTGTTCTAATTTCATCCATATATTTTAATTTTGATTCTCTTTAATTTCATCCACGCAATTTGATATTGCTCCTTATGTATTTATTATTTTTTCTTTAGTGCTAATTTAACGTGACGATGTACTTGACTCTAGGCATAGTAACTTAACTGTACTAGGATTGCTTATATTGCACTTTCCGAAACATAATAAATTAAATTAAATTATACTAGTATATAAAGTCCTAAAAGAAATAGTAGTATAATGGTCTATGGGGACTATTAGTATTTGCCACATATATTTGCACAAGTTTAGGATCTTGTATAATACCGAGAATATATGTACTACTAATTTACATCTCAGTATATTATACATGTTATAATCATAACCTAACTACTTAAACGTACAAGTCATAAAAACAATTACTTCAAGTAAAAAAAATACCAAGATTACAAATTCTAAAATTCTCCTTTAAGTATATGCTAATGAAAAATCCAATTTTTTAATAAAAAAACACAAATTATAATGAGAATCAATCCTACCATTTAAAAAAATATTAAATACTAACTTTAGATTTACAATAAAAAAATTTAGATATAGACATATTCAAAAAATATATAGGTAATGGGTTTTCGCTTTGACACTAGTCAACATCTATTGAAAGGATTAGTTCTCACCCATTACCTGTAGTGATTCTCTAATCTACCCATAAACTGAAAAATAAAGTAATTAATTAACAACTAGTAAATCTCTCATTAATCGACTAATTAGTAAGATAATATAATAAGCCAAATAAATAACTTAATGGACCAATCTTAATCATCAACAAATATACTTCTATAACCTTAAACAAATACTAACAAATTACAATTAACAACTTTGGGAAGTCAAGTACTTCTATATGATAGTTAAACCAAAAAAGGGTCAAAGTCAAAAGAATTATAATTAAACTCGTTTTAGCTAACTAATCATAAAATAATCTAATTAATTCCTTCTTCATTTACTGAACTTTCTAATGTCAAGAAATCAACCCAACTAAAAAATTAAACCGATAATTATTAAATTTTGAAACCCAAAATGTGTTATATATTCATTTAATTCCATCCCTCGATACAAGAAAGCCTTTGCCCTCTCCAACTCTTCTCATACATTTTGCTAAAAATTTCACTTAAAATAAGGGGTGAATGTTTATCGAGTTCGAGATACTTCAATGACGTAATTAGCTTTGATACCATGTTAAAAGTCATTGCAATACATTGAAATATTCACATTATTTTTTTTGAGTTTGCTTTTGTGTGGCCTTGATAAAAAAAGGAAAAGTAGAAATTATAATTTGAATATTAATTGAGATATAATATTATATTAGTAGCACAATTAATATATATACTTCCCTTTACATAAGAATTTGCCACATTTAAATGAAAAAACTCATAAAAAAATAGTCAAATGGGTAACTTGACAAATAGTATTGATTAAAGTATATAAATCCATCCGTTTTTGGAAAGAAAATCTTGTATATTAATTTTATAATCTTATAATTATTTAATAAACCTTACCTTTTAAGAATCGTCATAATTAAATTACATTATTCTAGCTATGCTTATTATCAAGCATTATAAAATTTCTCCACTAAAAAAAATATTAAATCACCAAAATTAATTTTTTCGAGAAAATTAATTCTTTTATAACGAAAATCAAACATTTATCACATTTAAAAAAAAACAAAAGTAAAAAACAAATAATCAAACACAAAATCAACCAAACCTTACCAATAATATTATAATCATGTTTGTATCTTTCTTTGAATCAGTTTGCTACATTTCATAAAAAAAAAACTCATGATTTTTGTATATAAAGGGTGAATGAACTTATTCACCAATCAAAATCATCAACCAAAAAAAAAGAATAAATAAATTTTCTTACAATTTTCTCCCATTGCATATTTACATGACAGTTTGATCAAAACACTGTCAATACAACACAATCAATATCTCTTCAGACGTAACTTTTTTAAAGTCAACCACTATAGAATTATCCTAACTTTTTTAAAGTCAACCACTATAGAATTATCCTCGTGTTCAGCTAATTATTGATCTTATTAGTCCCCGTGCTAGGTGACGACGGCCGAGACGGTGAACCTTTAGGAAGCATACTAAAAAACAACGATGAACCATTCTTGACCGGCGATGGTCCCACCCTTCCGGTCGCCTTAAAGTTGTTTTGTTTTGAAACCCGGCCGTGACGTCTACAATTACGCAAATGTCTCGCACAACATGAGCTTGACATGATCAAGAGTGTAAACATGATCAATACAACCCATTTCAACATCTCATTCTTGCATAATTTTGTCATGTTTTTCGAGATCGAAGACCTCCTTTACAGGTTATTGGCTGAAGGTAAAAGGGTTTTGAGATTTGTATGTGATGAGAAAGAGGTGAAATAATGAAGGGTTAAGTAAGGTTTTATATGAAGGAATGAATATAAGGTGGTGTAGTTTGGTGAAGGGAAAAAGTGGGGTTTTTTGAGCTTGAAATTGTCAACTTATATTGATAAAAGTCATAGGACGGTAGGCTTGAATGGAGGATGTATTAAAATGAGGAGAAAATTTAGCAAATTTTATAGGTCACGCGCTACTCACGCGCCTATAGTTTGACTAGTATGAGTAAAGAATTAAACATGAGTTGGTCCTATATAAGACTGTCTCATTATGAAACGAAGCTATATAACTATCTTATTTCTGAAATTGATCACTTTAAAATTACGAGTCATTACTTTAAGACACTGAACATACATGGGCTGGCAAAATAGAGATGATTTTACCATGAGACGACGGTCTCATTTAAGAATTTGTGATTAAAGATAGAGTCTTGTGTGACAAGGGTGTATTGGAAATGGGATTTGGTAGCTAGGAATTAGTTGAATGAATTTTCTTCAATAAGTCACATACTATTGTGTTCCCACTTGTCTTTACATTCTTGCTAGCCAAATGGATTGTTTGGGACTATAATAAATAGGGTGTAGTCATTGTCTTAAGGGAGACATCATACCAAATCTTATTTTTATTTCATACTAGTATAGTCATTCTCATGTGTCTTTGTTGTTTGAACAAATGTTTTGATCAATTAATGATCTTAATTAAATGAACTATAAAAACTAGATTATTTGATAAAAATCAAAAATTATTATGTCATTGTAGTTTTGAGATAATGATTCAATGTAACAACAACAACAAGGCAAAAGACTTTTCCTAGGTTGAGACTTGAGAATAATGCGTTAAACTATAGTGGTTCAGGACTTTCTCTTTTATCTTTAGAACAGAGTTCATTTGTAATAATTTATTATTTTATTATTTATCTTTTTATAGCATTGTTGGAAATAAGTCTCAATATGTAAACATTTAGATTTAGTTCTTCCTATATTATTTTGGTGCTCAATCTTATCATCATCATCATAATTCTTATTATCCATTTAGTTCATCATCATCATACATTCATACTCAATATATCATTCCCAAATACAATTTCCTGGGAAAGCAGATTTTTTTCTTAGTTAGAAATATATCACTTTTTCAGACACAATCAGAGTTTGATTTTCGCTACCTATCTCCCCTAGTCTTCTACTATATCGACCTATCCTAAAAAAATACAATTTCCTAGATAGACAAGCATATGCGTCCAAACTAGAAGAGTGCGTGCATGTATGATTATAATGGATCAATGAAGCGCATAAAAATTTTCCTATTACAGTAACAAAAATGATAGATACTCGGAACCATTTGAGTTTCACCTTTCATAGCTATAATTTGGCAGATTGTGATTATTGTTATTTTGAAATAACAATAATGCATGGCCCATGCATACATATCAAACACAATGGAATTATGAAAGTTTCTAACTAATGAAAAGGATATTTATTATCCCGTCATCACCATACTCAGTGTATTTAGCTCACAGACAAATTTATGGTCAGGGTCTGGGAGGGAAAATGGACGGCTTCTCATACCCATAAGGAGAGGCAGAGGGCGGTCAAAGGAGTCCCTCGGCTCAAAAAGAGTCTTTAAGTAGAGGGCGGCTAGGGTCTGAGGATGGAAGATAAACGGGCGGATGTAGAACAAAATCATTTGATGTCAATGCATTCACGTAACAAAACTTCTACCAACTTAATTAATCAGCATACATATTAGTATCTTAAAATATAATTTCATACATAAGCTGAATGTTGGCAATTGATATTATTGAGTCACGTTAAATCCCGCCTATATCTAAATCGGAAAAGTTGCAAAAGGAAAGTTTTGATTATCATAATTTAGATGATCTTTCTCTCCTTGGTATCATACCACAATTATTAATAATGCTTTTTAAAGATGCTTCTAATGGTTGTGATGCATCATGCACTTATGATGTTCATAATTTGATACCCACATTTTTGAAGCGTCCTTCATAGCCATAGGCAAGATATGCATTTGCTTAGGGCCCAGAGTTAAAAGGTCCTAAAATTAGAAAATGTCAATTAATGGAAGTACACACATAAAAACTTGCAATTTATAAGTAGTTCTTTTATTATTTAAGAATTATTGATACGTCTACATTTTTAATACTAATGATAATATATAGGGTTCATTTTTATTATTTTTCCGAACACCCATTGAAGATCAGAATTGACCGTCGATGGAGAGGGTCCACTTTTCTCAGTTTGCCCAGGGTCCATACAATGCCAGGAACGACACTGCATTTTTGATACCGGTATTTTGAGTGTTCAAAATTATGAGTAATTTAGAGGCAGTTTTCATGATTGATCTACATATTAAATTCGGGTATTTAGAAATGTGGGTGAACGAGGTCTTGAGTTACTTGATACGTAGGTTGACTCATGTCCCAATTCGATAAGACTAGAATAGGTTTATATCAAAATGAAAAATATTATAAAATGTTATGTATTCGGATAAAAAGTGAAGTACTCATAACCCAATTATATGGAAAAACAAGTCAGATACCTATAATCTTGAAAATATTAGATTTTTATAAGGTTGTATAGGGTTTTATTAAAACCTTTTTATTACGTATTAGAAAGTGTAAGACGAAATTTAATGTCTAAATATGGCCTATGCAAATATATAAGAAGTGGGTCCTAAAATAATGGTATGTGATTGAAATTTAAAGACTAGTTAGCTAGGGTGGTGTCAAATTTAGTAAAGAAAGGCTCTTTTCTAATGTGATAAGATGTGTGCAAGAAAGTGGTATTGCCGGTGGATTGTACTGGACCTCATCACCATTTCATAAAGCTCAATTATTTTTTTAATCTACTTTTTAAAGATTATTGGGTAAAGATAAAGGTAAGAGACACTCTCAGTATCTTTATTTGTATAAGGCAGGGTCTGGATGTGAGGTTTTTCTTTTTCCTGAAAGATGCGAACAAATTATACCCGTTCCTCCAAGGAGGGAGTAAAGAAAGATACACGCACTCAGGAAACCCCCCAAATGATACTTGTGCCCAGTAGGGGTTGAAATCCAAACCTTTTCTCCACATACAGATGCTCTATCAATTGAGCCACAAGCACTTTTGGTGAAAAACTTGATTCAAGTCGACTTGAATCAGATTTGTTGAAAGGGTTATGAGAAAAACTTGTTTAAAACAGATTTGATGATCAAATATTTATGCGATCTTGTAACTGAACTCAAGTCAATTCGATTTCAAAACTATATTTATATTATTATTATGTAAAATGTAAGATAGACACAAAATCCAACTTTAAACCAATCCGAAACACCTGATCTGAGACTAACACATTTAAATTCAATACTTACTCCAATTAAAATAAGATTCGATACTTTTTGTTTGATTTAGAAAAAGAGTGATTATCATTTCTTTATCTTCGTAATTTATTGTCTATATAATTGATGACTATTTAGGAGTACTAGTGTATTACTCTCTTTTTTCTCCATCATGTAAGAAATTAAGGTTATTTTGGATCAAACATTAATCGTCACTATAGTTGTATCTCATGTGACATAATCCAATGAACTATACAATTGATAGCTAGTTGAAATTGACAACATGAAGTAACATCTAAAATGTATGAGTAGTAATCACATGTTCTATTTCATTCAAAATTAAAATCAAAATCAAAAACCATACGTACATTTATAAAAATTTTCAAATGTGTAAGAAAAAAAAGTCAAATATTATGTTATATAATTTTTATTAATGCATATTTTTATCAATTTTCATCATGCTTATTTAAATATATTTAATGTTAAAATAATACATTAAATAGCATGAAGATGGATAGTATAGTCATAATCCTCATATATTATTTGATTACATGAACCTTAGTTCATATAAAGGTTTGGGTAGGTGACTAGAGGCGTTTAATGGACTGTATAAGGTCGAGCCGACTTAAATTAATATGGCTTAGGTTGGATAAGGTTCCTTTAAATTTAATATGGACTTTAAATGGGTTGGGTTTTGAAAGCCCGACTTGATCCATTTTTATTAGTAAAAATTATTTTAATTTCCATTTATCATATTATAACAATTAAATTATCATTTATAATATTATTTTTTTGGCAAATAAAAATGTTTTTTCATTCACTAGAAAAACATCAAATACATCAAGGCGAGGATAGTCATCCTTCCTTATTTGCATCAGTGTAGAAACGAGACCCACTTTTTATGATTAAATTTATAATAATTTAATCATTTATAATAATTAAATTGAAACATATTAATAATCCCCATTGACATTGTCATTTATAATATTTAAATTATACATTAACTAGTATAGAAACTCGTGCAATACACGATTTTGTTAGTTCGAAGTATATATAAAAACAATTTCAAATAATAATGTAAGTATTGTATACTATCGTTCTTAAATTTATCAAATTCATGATTTTTTAAAATAAAACATAATTACTGATGTTTATTTTAATTATTTATCTGATAAATAACTTTTTTTCATTCAATTGAACATATTAAATTCTAAGTTAACAAAATACAATTGCTATAGTATATCATACAAATACTTTACCTAATTTAGTTTCAAACTTAAACAAAAATATTAGATTCTAAATTTGATAAATAATTTCATGGTTCTTTAAATGATGACACTTGGAATTTTTCAAGACTTTTATAGTATTGTATAATGATTTTATAGTATTTTATGATGATTATGCTATTTACAAAGACCCATTTTCAACCTTTATTGAGCTATTTAATAGTCTGCTTCATTTTAATTATAGTATCTAGAGCTCATTTCCAGCCCGACCCTTTTAAAAACGGGCCTTGATAAGAGGTTAATTTGAAGGCCTGACCCATTGAACACCCCGATATAGATGACATACCCCTCCTAAGATCGGAAAGAGCGTGACAAACACTCAAAATTGGCCGGAAGAAAAGCGCGTGGGAAAGAGAAAGAAGAGGGAGTGAAGGAAGACAGTGTATAATGTGAGAGGGATCTTGACTTTTTATTGGTGATTAAAAAAAGGCCAGCTGGAAGAAGCTAACGGCCCACGTACGCGTTGCTGGGTGTGTGGGCCGTGGTCTTGGAAATTGAAGGCTTTTGCAAACCAATACTTGTTTCCCACGTAATATCTACTCCTCTTGCCGGCAACATTCTATGGACAAACAAACTTCCTCACCTTTTTCTTTTTCATTTTTTATTCTAGTTCTACTACGTAACGACTTTAAAACAAAAAACTCACATTCTCATAAAATATAATTATTTTTGTTTTATAATACTCGACCATTTTGGCAGATAAGAAAAAGATTGGTTGACAACAAAATATCGTTGTATTCTCTTAATAATGACAAATGCATACGAGTAAATGAAATATAAGGTAGAATAAAGTTGTACAAAGTTGGAGTAAATAGAATACTTTGCAAGTTATTTAGATTGCATTAGGGAAGATGAAGAGATGAGTTCCAAAATAACAATCTAACACTATTAGAGTGATATTTGGCAAAGTGATTTTAAAATAGTGACACTTGTCACAATTGTTCCTGAATTAGTATATTTATGATGATAATGTATGTTTTATAACTAGATTGCCTCATATAATAATTTGTATTTTTTATCAATATTTTATTATTCCTCTAAGTTACCATTTACTAATAGTTCAATTTCAATTTAATTATATTGACAAAATTAATTTGCATAAAAATTTAATTTAAAAAAATTACCTTGTATGATAAGTGTAATTATTTACTTTTATTGGGATTATTTTTTATATTTTTATATTTTTTGTGATGTTTAGTAGTGATTTCTTAGCTAATTTAGTTATATTTCCCCTTTTTTTTTGGTATTACAACACATTTTGGGCATATAAGCTATTTGGGCCACAGTTTATATTTTTCCCCTGATCTATGCTTGCTCAAGGCTTGGGTGACGAAATTGATAATTGCCTTACCGGTAAGAAAAACTATTTGATAATCCTAAAATCTGATGATTAGAATCGATAGGCAATTAAAATATCCGATATTTTTGATTTGTCGAGTATCGCATATCAGATATTTGACATTATTACGGACAATCAGATATCAGATATACATATATTATAAATAAAATCTGATATCCGATTTTATAAGAAAAATATATATTTATAAAAAATTACTTTAACTAAATTTGGATGTCAAATATCGGATATCAGATATTTTGGATATCCAATTTGAGTTTTTCAACATATCCTTATTGACATCAAATATCGAATTTGGATATTCAAGAAGGATCAGATTAGATATTGGATATCAAATATGTTCTGATAACGGATATCCGAACTGACTTCATGCTTAAACTTCACAATTCACAATTATAGATGTAAGTGAAGGGATGAAATTATAGCAATTGAACTTGGTATTAAGGTTGCTCACTTGCTCGCATTAGACTTCATGACAATCATTTAAATTAAAGAAAAAGGGTTATTGAAGGGGTTGATGTATAATCTAACAACGTTTTAAAAAAAGTTTATTGTTTTTGTCGGCCGTAGGTTTCTCTCTTCAGAAGATCTTTCGTGAGCTGGAGGACTTTTTGATCGCACTCTCTTCTATGGGTATTAGTTGCCAGCGTTTTCCCTCCCCAGACCCTGATCATAGTTTTCTATGAACGGGCTACACTGGTTATGATAATAATGATGTTGTTTAAAATTAGCAGCCTTTGCTTGTAATTGTATGCACCAAAAATGACCTTTGCAATGTGTGAGGAGTGGCTTGGTTAAGCAAGAATAATTAAAGAGGAGAAGCATAGAGCATGTTAGGGTAGTTAAAGAAGTCCTCTTAACTTTTCGAAACGCCTCAAAAAAGCCAACTCGACTTAATTGGTTCAATTTTGAGTCAGAAGTAACAGCGATTAGACTTAATAAATAATGTTGGAAATACTTTAAATGTGAGAAAAATCTCACATTTGCTAATATTATATTAGATTGAGTAATCCAATTAATATCATATGGTTTTGGAAAAGTGAATCTCATCATGTGTTGTATGCAAGTCAACGCTTATTACTTGTGGGTTTGTGGGTCTGAGCCCACGGGTGCCTCATGGGTGTGTTCACACAAATAGAACCATAATATGATCATGTAACGAATTGTCACGGCTAGGGGTGTTCAACGGGCCGGATAAGGGCCAGACCAGGCTTAAGTAAATATACGTCGGGTTGCATAAGGGTCATTTAAACATAATATGGGCTTTAAATGGGTAGGGATTTTAAAGCCCTACACGGCCCATTTTTTAAAACTAAAAATTATTTTAATCCCCAATTAATAATTTATAACAATTAAATTATCATTTACGATAATTAAATTGAAAAAAATATTAATAATCTCCATTGACATTGTCATTTATAATATTTAAATTATACATTAATTATGTTATTTACAAACACCTGTTTCCGACCTTTATTGAGCCCTTTTAATTATAGTAGATCCTATTTTTAGCCCGATCCATTTTTAACCCGACCCTTACAAAGCCTTCTAAAGCAAGTCGTATAAAGGCTCAAAATATAAGTCTGGCCCATTAAACAGCCCTAGTCACGACTCACGACCTAATAGATGTACGTGACTTGTGGGTATGTGATACTCCTAAACCCACTTTGACCCATAACAACTAATCCTAAAGCATTGTATTATCTCTCAATTAGAAATCCTAACCTTTATCCTAAACACTTGGAGAAAATATTTGAAAAACCTCCATCGTAGTTCCGGATTGAGTTCTTGGACACCTAATGGATTTCTTCATCATATATTTGTTTTGTATAGTTTATATTTTAACTATTTCATATAAAAAAAATTCAAATAACTCATATTACATATCAAAAAACATAAATATATTCCCTCCGAATCAGTTTAGATGTCCCATTTGAGATTTCACGGATTTTAAGGGTTGAGTGGGGTCCATTAAAAATATGGTAGTTGGGTATTTTAATTGATTAAATTAATTGTAAAGGTGATAGTTGGGTATTGGGAATTGGAAAAGTGAGGGTATTTAGGTAAAAAAAGGATAGACAAAAAAGGAAATGAGACAATTAATATGGTTTTGCCAAATAAAGAAATGAGACATCTAAACTGATTCGGAGGGAGTATATAATTTTGGGCCCTAAAAAATTTAGGACTCTGGGCAAAAGCCATTTTTACCCTTGCTAATCCACCGCCATCATAATAATACAATTTAGGCCTAGAGAGCATCTTACCTTCATTAGGTAAATTTTGATGGTTTTTGATTGCTATGATTTTTATTTTCATGCTTATAAATTCTTTATTTTATGATTTGATTTCAAACACTTACCATTCATATTCGTCAATTGAAGATTGAATTAAGCATTTTTGAGACCCCATTTACAACATAATTGAAGATATAGTGCTTCAATGTATTTGAGAAAAGAAATTAAACATGATCATCAAAATAGATAATACTTTCACCGTTTCAATTTACGTGTAATATTTGCCTTTTCACGCTATCCAATTCACTAATTCAATACTTGTACAATAAAAATTATAAAAGTTTGATACTAATAATCTTTTTAATGAGGCAAATCAAACAAGATCTCACTTGACTATATTTTAACCTCTAATAACAAATTAAAAGTGATTAATAAATAGTGTCGTTTTTGCCATATAAGGGAGAAAGTAATAGCTTAATTAAAGATTATGTAACAATCATATTAAATGGGTTTCCCTCCTCATTAAACCAAGAACACATAATCAAAATGATAAAATATCTATCTCAACCAATCTATAGATTAATTGATTAAAACATAGAAGAGGAGATATAGAAGCAATTAAGGAAAAATTTAGTATTAACAAGAACAATAAAAATAGCAAGGCTCCTGAGAGACCGTCTTTTTGAGAGACGCCTCTCAGGCCCAGTCCATTAGAGTTTAATTCTTACTCTTATTATATATTTTTTTTATGGGCACCCAATTAGAATTGGTCTCTCAAAGAGACCGTCTCTCACAAAAATTTGTGTAAAAATATTAGAGCTTTAATGAACACACATACACAAAGATAAATGGTGTCCTCAAATGGGATTATATTCATTTACTAATCAATATTATATTTTTGAAATACCACTCACCATGCTTAATCATACACTATCAAGCTTAAAGCTTCAACCGGTAATGGACATCATTCATCTAATACAATAGGAACTCTCTAGACACTCGATCTATCTTTTCCTTTGTATTAGTCTTCTCCTCATATATTTAAATCGGATTAAGGGACCTTACATAATCCCTAAACAATCTACTCCAAGCATCTAGTGACTTGTTATGTTGGTTGCCTCGTTCAAGGCATCATCCAATTATAAAACTCACCATAGAATCCGTGTCGAATTTTAATATATAGTCTATAAGTAATACTTTTAAACACTTCAATTTGACTTGAAATAAAATTTTTTATTATAAAACTCCTAAGTCAGACACTTAGATGCATATTCGACTACATAGCGATAATATACCAATCTAAATAACATTAACATAACATCAATTAATAACTTTATCCCATAATAAGCTCAAAATAACTCTTAATCATGCTACTAGTCTCCCTATGCATAAAAAACACATTATTTCTCATCCACTTCTCCCTAGCAACTCTTGAATTCTCTTAAAAGAATCCAACTTTTGCAACAAAATTTGTCTTCTAAACCTCTTAATAAACAAATCAGCAACATGATCAATATCATCTTCTAACTTAAAATCTTTCCCTTCATTTTCTTTAGAATTCTTCACCATATCAATGATTGATCCTCCATCATCAAGATCATCTTCATCAAACAATGAATGGGTCAAATCAGGATATTTATCATCATCATAATTATGATCATAATAACCACTATTACCATAATATTCTATTAATTCCCTCTTTTCTACAAGCTCATTATGATCATTACCCACATAATTACACTCATTAGTACTCATATTTTTATGATCATACAAAATAATTGCCCTGTTTTGATCATGATCATCATGATCTTCTTCTTCATTCTTCAATTTGTGGGTGTTTGATTTGTCTAATAAAGCTTGGATTTTGTTAGAAAGTGTAGAAAGTGAAAATTTCTTGCTCTTCATAAGGGAAAAAACCATAAGTCTAATTCTTATAGCAACTGCTTTTTCTTTAACCCCTGTTATCTTGCCTTTCACTATTGAACTTACAACTGAAATGATATTTTTCACATAAAATGAAGCTTTTTTCTTCATTTTTGAGGGATTTATAATAATGGGTTATTTTTATTTTTGGATTTGGATGATCTAAAATGAAGTTTTACTCTTGTGTTTTGAGGCTAAGATGAGAAACTATGATAAGGAAATGAAGGTGGTTATGTAGAGGATTGGAAAGAATAAAATTCTATAAATATAGCTTAAGATAGTGGTCCAAAATCTTGTTGTTACATTGAATAATATATTCAATATATTTTTATCGGTTTGAATTTTATATTGAGTTGATTTTATTTTTAGTATGGTACTTGAAATATGAATGTGCATGACAAAAGTACATGAGTTATTCTAATCTGATCTCATTCACCCCGTATTTCAAGTGAAATATTCAGCCCCGACTATTAACAAAAAGGGTATTTTTTGCATCTAGATATCTAGCTCAAAGATATATAATATCAGTTTATGCTTTGAATTGAGTTAGTTTATTGATATGATATCAGATGTAAACATATATACAACAAAATGTTATGCGTTCAAATTTCATCCACCCCTGAATTCAAATAGGGACCGTCTTTCGGTGAGACAACCTCAAACAAGGTACATATATTCTTATAATATGTATGAGAAGAGCTATTTGACCCATGTATAAGGCGCGTCCCTCGGGTAGACCTTCTCATTCAACAACTTGTGTAAGAAAAATGCATGCTACACACTATCATCACAACAAATTCAACTTTTTGCGACATTGGATTTAATGACATTTAAAAAAGGCCACTGATTCATATTTTTAGTGTAATAATTATTGGTTTTTATTTTAAGTTGCACTATAAAATGATTTAGCGACACTTTATTTGATATTTAGTGACATATGTAATTGTCACTATAATATATAGCGACACTTGTGAGAAATGTCACTAGATCCTATGTCGCTAAAAACTTTAGTGTGACTTTTATTATGCTGCTAAAGAGTCTAATAAATATCACTAAATCCTCCATATATAATATAAGAAATTTGAAATAGCAACATTTAAATTAAATGTCGTTAAATATATCCCAGTAAAAGCAAATTATGTTGTAGTGTACACTTTCAGTTTAAAGAGTTTTTTGGTTAAAGGGCACAATAGATTATATAACACATCATAGTGCTACGTACCATATTTATCTTAAGTTTTTGGTTGATTTGATTACCTGGTCGATTATACATTATAATAGGATTGTGTACGTATTATCTCACTTAGTCCTTCCATGTGCAATTTTGGATATAAAATGTTAAAGGTGGTAAAGTTATGCCTGTATTCGTAAAAGTAGAAGCGGAAAAAACTCACAGATCTTCCTAGCTATAAAAAGCTATACCATAATACATTTAATTTATATTTATAGCACAAAAAGAATCCTTAACCTTGAAGAAATTTCAAACTTGAGGCTACATACTTTGCATTAGTGATTTTGTTATACATAGATTCCTGAGTTTTTTTAAATTAGATGAACCATTTTCCATTTATGAATCATGGTCATAGTTGGTCACTATATTACCTTTTGGTATTTGCTAACTTACATATAGTTTTTGTTTTAAAAAGTCGTGGTAAATGTTTTTTCTAAATAACGAATAAATTAGACTTTAAGCACGGACACGAAGATGCTTGTTTTGAGAAATAATTATTATCATCGTCATATTCAGTGTATCTCGCTAATGGAAACTATGTATAGGGTTTGTGGAGCCAGAGAAAAATAACGACAACTCATACCCATAGAGGAGAGTACGGTCAAAGAGTCCCCCGACTCTAGAGAGGTCTTCAAAGAGCGCAAAATCTACAACTTACAAATAGAGTTAGTAGAATTAAAATTTCTAAAATCTTATTTTGAGAATTTTTTTAAAAAGTAGTTTATTATGTTCAGTTTTTCATTTAGCGATCTTATACAAGATGAGTTGTATTACAAATGAAAATGTCAAAAGAAATACGATAACAACTTGTCTTGTATGAAACCGTCTCATTGTGAGACATGACCATAAAAAAGACCCATTAGTAAAAAAAACTTTAAAAAACAGTGAAAATTGAATTCCCACTTGTACAAGAGGCGGTTTTTTAATAGTTTAAATCGACCAAACTAAAGACGTCTCACGGTGAGATGACGTCAATAGAGATTTTGTGGTCCGATAATACTTGTTAATAGCACATAAAATTTTTGCCCTTAAGCCCCTTAACACAAATTCTTGTAAGAGACGGTCACTTTGAGAGACCATCTCTATTGGGTCGGCCCATAAAGATAAATATAGAGTAAGAGTAGATATTATATTTTAATAAACTGGGCCTGAAAGACGTCTCTTAGAGAGACAGTTTCTTAAGAGACCGGCTGGCCCCTTAAATAACAGAAGTGGGCCGGGCCTGTCAAAAAATGGATGAAGCGTTTGGTACAATTGGCCTTGTAAAATCTTATTTGTGCCAAGAGGCCCATGATATTATGGAAAAAGTCTGGTTTTGTTAGTAAAGAGTAGGTGAAATTTGACGTCCAATTATGTTTGGACTCATTATAATTATGGCTCTAAAATATATAAAGTTTTGTTTGTTGTCCGGTCCAAAATGATCTATTTCATGTGGTGATCTTGAGTTTTTGATTTTTTTTACATGTTTTTTAAATTTGTAGGATAATCTTGATCTTTCAACTTTTTTATATTTGGTAAACAAATTGTTAAATTTTTGGTAAAATTAAGTCCTTATTTCGATTGGATTTCGAAATATGTAGTTGATTAGGTTTATCACGACGTTTATTTTCTGAAAAAAATGTTATTACATTGGATACATATAGCGTAGAGTTAACAAAAAAACTTCTCTTTTGTCTATCACGTGGAAAAGTTGGAATGTCAAGGTCACCACATGAATTAGAAAAATGTTTCTCTACCATGTGGAAAAATCAAAATGTCAGGGTTACCACATAAAATTTCCGTAAAAGTATTATCTACTTGTCTTGTATGAGACCGTTTACTATGAGGCGGGCCCATATAGTTAATCCATTACTCTAATTGATCACTTTAACATACTAAATGTAAATGAGTCAGCCCAATAAAGCTAACCGTTTCATTTTAAAATTTGTGAAATATTATTGTAAGTTTTGTAACAAAAAGTACCTTTTATTTTAGTTTGGTTATCTATTTTTCGGCTCATAAATTGCAAAAGAACTAAAAAGACATAAAATCTTATAATTATAGTGTATTTTTGTTTCGTTTTTAATCCACTCTAAAAATTGAACAAAAGTATTAAAAAAATTTGTTCATTTTGCTTTCAATCTCCCTACCTATGCACTTTAAAAATGATAAGAAATTAGAAAATAAATCTAGGTAACCCAATTAAGTAGAAAAACAAATAATTTTCTTATAAACTCTAATAAGATTTACTAAAATAAATAAATTATATAGCATGAGTGATGTACACTCATCTCTTTCTCAGATATGAGACAATTTCATATCAGTAATAAATAAGCACTTTAAAAAAATATTAAACACACCAAATTTCAAAGTGAATCATTTTGTTTGAACACACATTGTTCCCTAGCTAGAACTTTTTTCTCATGGTGGCCCTTGTTATAATTATTATTATTATCTTCATCATACTACAAAGTTCTCCATTACAATGCTTTAACAAACTCTCTATATATACCAAATCTCTTTAATAAATCAAATCCTAGTTTCAACCAAAAAAAATTAATCTTTGTGTTTAATTTAATTTGTTCTTGTATGTTAAATATGGTTAGAGTTAATACCCTAATGATCATCCTAACTCTTGTGAGTTTTTTGTTGTTAATGTCAATGTATGGTGGAAAAAAGCATAGTGTGAACACCTACACACTATTAAGTGATGCCAAAAAAGGCGTTCCGGCTGCCGGATTACCGACCAACGGCCACCGGAAAATTGCCAAGGGAAAGATGGCTAGGAGGCTTATGCAAGATGATCAAGATTATGATTATTATGATTTCTATAGGAAGCATGAAGATATTCCAAGTCCTGGTATTGGTCATTGAGTACTGAATATACGTCATCTGGTTCTTTTTACTTGTAATATAAATATAATATTTTGTGCAAAAAAATGATAAATATATATTGCAAGTAAATTGAACAAGAGAAAGTATACATACATCTTCATATAGTAATGCATATGGTTTTTAAGTATATAATATAATTCTATATACACTTTCAATTTATTTGGGTTTTATTCAAATTAATTTTTATTTTATTTTCATTTATATTTTGGTGTTTGTTGTTGTATAAACTTGTCAATTACGTTGTATGTACGACATCATAAGTTAATTGTTATGATGTGTGATTATTGTTGTATATGATTTTTGTTATATAATTAAGTTTCATAATAATAAACTATGTTGGGATGTTCACTATATATTTTAAATATTTTACATAATGGTAATTTAATTAAATTAAAAAATTATACTATGTTTAAAATTAAATTGGATGTAGTGTGATAGGTCACTACAACAAATTTAGCTTTTTGCAACATTAGATTTAGTGACATTAAAAAAATGCCACTGGTTCATATTTTTAGTATAATAATTATTGGTTTTTATTTTAAGTTTCACCATAAAGTGATTTAGCGACATTTAATTTGGCCTTTAGTGGCATATGTAATTGTCACTATAGTCTATTGTGACATTTGTGAGAAATGTCACTAGATCCTATGTCGCTAAAAGCTTTAGTGTGACTTTTTGATATGCTGCTAAAGGATGTAATAAATATCACTAAATCCTCTATATATACTATAAGAAATTTGAAAAAATCGCTTACGTTACAGTGGGTGAAAGTGCAGGGGCGGATCCAATAGGGTGTCAATGATGTCAATTGACATCCCTTAAATAAAAAATAAAATCAAAATTATCAGAAATTGGAGTTAGATTAGCTGGTGGAAGCAATTATCCTCTAAAGCTTATGTCCTGGGTTCGACTCTTTCCCCATACACATTTTGTTTTTTTTAGTTTTTCACGGGGAGTGAAAGTATCGGGAAAGCAATGGTTTTGGGAATGCAAAAACAAGCATTAAAGTTTTTTGGTGACTTCAATTTATATTAATGCTTTATTAATATCTATCTTTTTAAAAATTGGTTTTTGGTTTTTATATTTTTGTTTTTTTATTCTTAAAATTTTCCTTTTGAAAATTCTAGTCTTTATTATTTTTATTCAATTTACCTTATTTTTTCATTTTAATATGTTATATAAAATTTGTCCTATTTTTATTTTGAAGTATGACTTAATGATTTTTACAATCTATATTATCACTCTTAAATCTTAGTATTCCAGTACTTTAACCATTTTACTTAATCAAAGTGTCAACAATAATGGGGCTAAATAGTTGGACAAAAGAGTACATAATTGATTACACATGTATGATCTTGACTTTACCTACATTTCATACAAAGTGATAGCTTAAGCTTTGAAATGATTTTTTTGTGTGTTTTTAGTTTGTTCGTTTCAAAAGAATTAGTTCTACAATTATTTAATCGTTTGTATTATCTACTTAAATTCTAAATAATCCAATAATCCAATGCGTCAACACACTATTATTACCTACATGACTCATCATTTTTACTTTTTATATTATCTACTTGAATTCTAAATAATCCAATACGTCAACACACTATTATTTAACTTCTTAGTCTCCATGACATTTGTAAAAGGAGCAAACTAACTATGATCGAGTTAGTATTTAGTAGTAGCATAGGTTATATTATTGGAAAATCTAGCCGAAGGGTAAAACTTTAGAAATTTCATGAAGAGTGGTATCTTCTCACTAGCTCCATCTCATTATTTCCTTTGATAATATCATAATGATATGGTTTGACGTGCTTTATTCTTCCTCATACGCTATCATTTTTAACTTATTGTTGCTATACTCCTCTAACTTGTACATTGTGTTATATCTTCGGCTTGTTCGTACCAAATAATTTTAAACGTTATTTTTAAACAAAAATTATTGACATCACTTGTTCTATTTTCTGGTTCCGCCCCTGTGAAAGTGTATAATATAAGAAAATGTTGCTAAGTAATTTTTTAGAAACAGCCAAAAATATTTATAAGATCTTATGGCTATATATAAAATTAACGTTAATTTTAGGCATTCGTAAGATGTTTCACTAGTTTGATCATACAAGACTCTAGTTTTAAGCCTTAATTATTATTTTGTATTAGTTTACGTCAATTTCACTCTGGTTCCATTAGTTTTTAGAATTTAAACTTTCAAATAAACTTAAATATATAACATAACAAAATTACTAGATTATATTTTTCCCAATTTAGTTTTAAACGTAAGAATCTTTCTATTGTACTCCCTCCGAATTTTTTTAGTTGTCTCATTTCCTTATTTGGCAAATTCATATTAATTGTCTCATTTTCTTTTTTGTCTATCTTTTTTTACCTAAATACCCCCACTTTTACTACTCCAAATACCCAACTACCACCTTTACAATTAATTTAATCGATTAAAATACTCAACTACCACCTTTTAATGGACCCACACCACCCTTAATAACCGTGAAAACTCAAATGGAATATCTAAGATAATTCAGAGGGAATATATTTCTCTTGATCAACAAATATATGATTTACATAATTTTCAAAAAAATATTCATTTGATTTTCAATGTGCGCATGGTGTAAATAAGTGGTGAACCTTGAGCCTTATCCAAACACGTAATACATTGTAATCGATCAAAATAACACAGTTAAAGCTTTAATAACAAAAGATTATGATCCATATGTATGTATATTGTTCATTTGACTAAATATTTTTCTAGTATAACGACTATTTAGCCCTTAGTTCAAAATCCTAGCTCCAACTAATCATCATGATTAGCTAGGTTTGATTTAGTTTTAAACAACATAACGAAAGTAGAAGGATTGTGCATGTTCTAGCTTTTTCGTATGGTGAGTTGGTAATTAGATTAGAGGTCTATATATAGAGAATTATTCATGCACTTATGCTCTTACTTTTTATAGCATGTTATTTGTTAAGGAAAAAGCAAGATGGTAGTAGCTAGCCAACTACTTTTCTCATTTGAATAATGAATTTCAAAAGATTGAAGAATAAAGCAAAGTGTGCTATATAGAAAATTAATAAAAGTGTGGTGGTAAAAGATTTATTTGGAGTTAATATATTTTTATTTAATTGCTATAAAAATTTAATAAAAGCATCTGATGATAAGATCATTTTCAGAGAAAGAAATAAAACAAAATAAATATATAGATTAAAAAGAAGGTAAAGGTAAACGACACTCTCAATATCCCGTATAAGGCAGGGTTCGGGTGGGGATTTTTTCTTTTTCCTGATAGATGCGGACAAATCATACCCGTTCCCCCGAGAAGGAAGTAAAAAGAAATGTGCACAGTCAAGAAACCCCCAATTGATACCTGCGTCCAGTAGGGATCAAACCTCAAACCTTCTACTTTACATGTAGATGCTTTATCCATCGAGCCACAAGCGCTTTTGGTACAGATTGAAAAGAAAAATATAGAAAATTCAGTGAGATGAAAATCCTAAGAAATTAATAGTTACCCATAACCTCTTGTACCTTTGCTCAAGAATTTCTATGTCCTCCACTCTAAACTTTTACGGGACAATTGTCCGTATACTTTGACTATGGAAAACTCTTTTCACTTTATTGATTTTTATGTTAAAGTGAAATGTGGTTTAAATGTTAACAATATTAAAAACCTAAATTGGTGGTGATTGTTAAAAGATCAGTAGTAGTCCTTTAGTTGGTTTTTAGTTTTTGGCTTGTTTGTTGATCAAACAGTTAAAAACGTATTTGATAAATGACTTTTAAGTTGGCTGAAAAACTGACATTTAAGTCAAAATAAAAATTACTCCGATTATATTTTTTTGTTGGCTTTTGACTTGTTTATGTTGATTTGACGCTTGAACTTACACTTTTACAAGCACAAATTAGAACAAATGTAATATGTGTACATGTATATATTTTGGCAAATTAAATTGATTTGCTGATGAAAGCAATATGCCAACCCTACGAAGAAAGATTGAATAGGAAGATCTAAATAAGACGGCATATTACTTTAATAGTCCTAATTTTTCAAAGCCATGTTATAACTTTTCCCTCCACTTTCAAATAATTTAGCTTTTTGCCCAATGTGGGGTCATAATGGGCATATTTACGGATAAATACAACTTGCTAATTGCTATGTCCCATAGAATTAGCTCTAATGGCAAAAGTTATGTTATGTAAATCAAGGAAAGGATGAAACAACAAACAATAGTAAAATGATAGTTATTATTTATGGATGATCAAGAGAAATGTATGAATGAATGAAGATGTAAGTTAGTTATCTGATGGTCATGATCATGGTCAACAGTCTAGTGTCTCGCATAAAGTTGGGTCCAAAGGAAGAGGTAGCGGAAATATTATACCCATACCCCTCGAGAGAGGGCAGAAGAAATGCGAGAACACAATTTAAGCCCCCATGTAGAAAGTAAAGAGTCTTGCAAAAGAGTGTGGGTCGATATTGCTAGGCCGTGACAATTTGTCATAGGACACCCGTGGGCTCAGGCCCACAAACCCACGAGTAATGAGTGTTGACTTGCATAGAACACTTGATGAGTCATTCTTTCCCAAAATAATATGGTAGTAGGAGAATTACACACCAAGCATTACATACAAGTCTACAACCCATTATTTTTAGCAATGTGGAATCTTCCTCACTCACATGTAAAGTATTTCTAACAGTTATGACCAAAAATTGAAATATGATATACTCTATAAAACTAACTAAAAAATAAAATAAAGCTAATTCTACAAGACAGAACGAGTAACATATAATATAATTTTTGAGTGCATGAACATGCATGGCAAATGGCATGGGTCTTATAATTATTTTTTTTGATAAAGTTAACCAACATTTGGGTCACTCTTTAGTTCATAAGGCAGATGTTTGAACAAGGTTTGCTTGCTTTCTTTTCTTCTTTTTCTCTTCTTGGATTAAAGTCTTTTAAATCACAATTTGTGATGTTATTACCCCACATTAATGACTTATCTATTTAGTGTCACTAATCCACTTTCTTAAACATCTTCTAAGCTAATATGTCCAAAAAAATGTAGATCTAAATAAAGATGTTATATAAAGTTGGTGGAAAATGCCATTTACCTACCTAATGTTCAATTTTTAGACATAAGTTCTAAAGAATAATAACAAATGTGATATTTTAGATTAATTTTATAGATTTATCAAGTTCAAATATACTCCCTTGGATTCTATTTAGTTGTCACATTTTTTTATTTGACAAATTCATACTATCGATTGTCACATTTTTATTTTGTCAATTTTTTTTACCTAAATATCACATGTTCACACAAGTAATGTCCAAAATACCTCCACTTTTACTATTTACAATACCCTCACTACCACCTTTACAATTTAATATAATCATTTAAATATCCCAACTACTCACTTTTTAATAGACCCCACTCAACCCTTAATAACCGTGCCCAAGCAAATGAGACATTTAAATAGAATTAAAGGGAGTATCTTTAAAATAAAAAAATCATATTGTGTATTTAGTGACATTTATTAGACCCTTTAGCAGCATAATAAAAGATCATACTAAAGACTTTTTGTGACATAAGATCGAATGACATTTCTCATAAATGTCACTATAGACTATAGTAACAATTACATATGTGACTAAAGGCCAATAAAGTGTCACTAAATCACTTTATAGTGGAGCTTAAAATAAAAATTAATAATTATTACACTAAAAATATTAATCAATGTTATTTTTCTAATGTCATTAAACTCAATATAACAAAAAATTAAATTTGTATGTGTGAGTTTTTGCCCTGTCCTATACTAATATCCTGAATTTACAAATAACTAAAACAAAATTTATTTACATAAACAAGTCACAAATTCATTTCTAATAAAATCATGATTTAAGGATTCAGCTGGTCTTGAGCGAGATCGTCTCAAATTGAGACAAGAGTGGGTCAACCCAATTCGCGCTCCTTACATGCTTCCTCTCTTCTTTTTTATTTTCTGAGCATTTTTCAATTTTACTCTTAAAGGTATCAATTTTGACCTTAAAAGTATCAATTCAATTTAGGTAGAAATTGATCAGTTTAACGCCACAATTGATCACTTATAAGTTCAAATTGAAAAGTACTACTTTACGTTGAAATTGATATCTTTAAGGTCAAAATTGATACCTTTAAGGTCCAAATTGAAAAATGTCCAGAAAATAAAAAAAAAATTAGAATTTTGGAAGAAAATAGGCACAATGGACCGGCTCAATTGTGATCTTAGAATAGGACGGTCTTACGCAAGTTTTTGTGTTATGAATTAATCTCATTTATTAGCTTTTCAGATAGATCCTAGTGATGCAAGCTATCTAAATGGTTATGAATGAAATCAAGAGTGAGGCCCATGGAAAAAGACCAAACTATATTCGTACCACCAAACATTTGGGCTGGATCCATTATGCTCTTTGCTAAGGGACATATTCACAAATTATCATTCATAAATTCTTACTTGAGACTGTTTTTATAAAAGAAGCGTTTTAAATAGGCCGACCCATAATTAATAAAGAAAATAACTACCAGAAAAACACGCGTTGTGTAATCCTATTTGAAGTTGATATTATAACCTATTAGAGTTGGTATTATAACCTATTAAAGTTGGTATCTCCAAATAAGTTATAATACCAACTTTAATAGGTTATAACACCAACTCAATACCAATTTTAACAGGTTATAATACCAACTTTAATATGTTATAACACCAACTTTAATAGAACACCAACTCCAAATAAGATCAAACGCGTGTGTCAATCTTAAAATTTTTTTTTTATTTGTTATGTCCGGGCCTGGAGAGTCGTCTCATATAAAAACGGTCTTTCGAAAGAGGCGCTGATTTTCATTTAAAACGGTCCTATTACGAGACAATTATAAAATTAACTTGGGCTTCTGTAGTTCTGTTAAAGACACAAGACTTGCTCGGACATATTTAGCATCCACAACTTGATTTCAATTACATTTAATTCGACCTAAATCATCCATGCATAATAAGGTCAATCAATAAGTAATCTAGTAATAAAAAACTAAATATGTACTTATACATATTATCGGCGAGGATCATAGAAACGCTCATATAAAATTCACAAAAACTTGGGTGATCGTCTTACTTGTGAGATGCATTTTATTGGGCCGGCTTAGTTGTACAATTTTCTTTTACCAACTTCACAAAATTAAAATGTCAATTTTAATACTTTCAAAAACCAATTTTAAGACTTAAAAAAACAAATCCAGAACATTAAATTCTCATATCAACTTTAAGTAGGGATTTCTCAAACATTAAAGTTGATATTTAAAACTTTGAAATTGATCTTTTAAGTCTTAAAATTGGATTTTTAAGTCTTAGATTTGTCCTTTTAAGTCTTAAAATTAATTGTCAAAATATTTTAAAAAAGTTATTGGACTTAGGCCAATTGCACGGGCTAAGGCCGTCTCACAGGAGACTTACCCTAGAAAATTATGGCCAGGGTCTAGGGAGGGAGGTACGGCGGCAACTCATACCCAGGGATGGGCATGGGTCGAATCTGGGTCAGGTCCAGCTGGACCCAGATTCAGACCCTAATTTTTTTTTTGACCCAAACCCGGATCCGGATTCGCAAGGTCTGAAAATTTTAGACCCAGACCCAGACCTTTAGGGTCTGGATCTGGGTCCAAAACAATTTTATTTTTTTCCAGAAATTTTTTTTAAAAATATATTATGAAGTACAATTTCGATCATTGGCATAAATTTATTTAAACATTTTCGACTAACGAGGATCTTCTAATACTTAATACTTATTGAGCCAATAAATTTATGAAGTTTTCCAACATTCAAGTTCTTATAACGAAATATTTATCAGGTCTTTACTTTTCAAGTATTGATACAATGATCACATTTTAAATTACATTATCCAAGAAAGTTCAAAATCATGTAATGTTTAGAAATTAAACAAAATTTCAAATCAAATAATTAAATACACATGATAGCTAATATATAATTTTCTTAAAAAAAGATGTAAATGGGTCCATGGGTCGGATCTGGGTCGAATCTGGGTCTCAAACATGTAGACCCGAACCCGAATCCGGACCCTAGAGTCATGGACCCAGATTCGACCCGGATCTATAGGGTCCAAAAATAGATGGACCCAAACCCTTAAAATTAGGGTCGGGTCGGGTCTAGACCCTTCGGGTCCAAGACCCATGCCCAACCCTACTCATACCCATAATGAAAAACACGACTAAAAAGTCCCCTAACTTGAGAGAGAATAAGATAAGATTCTAATTCAAAAGATTGAATTTTTTACCACTTTAAGTGGTTATGACGTGAAAATTTGCATATCTATAAGAGATTAAAAATTATACACATATTTTTGTGAGAGATAATCATA
Organism: Amaranthus cruentus; assembly: GCA_019425755.1. Lineage (NCBI taxonomy): Eukaryota > Viridiplantae > Streptophyta > Magnoliopsida > Caryophyllales > Amaranthaceae > Amaranthus > Amaranthus cruentus. The sequence continues at coordinate 10,666,548 of CM033466.1, forward strand.
TGTAGAGACCATTTCTAATTGGATAGACATTATATATTTTTTAAATATACCACTTTAAGTCGGTCCATTATATATATTTTTAAATATTGTAAGTAGACATTTAAATTAATGTAAGTAGACATTTAAGATATTGAAAGTATGCATTAAGAATGAGGTAAGAAGACATTAATTAAGAATACGTAAGTAAGCATTAATCTTTAATGGGCCAGGTTTGAGATATGGCTCTGAAGAGACCAGCCGAAACTTATAAGGTAAAATTAAACTCATAACATTACACCAAACTTTTATGTCCTAATTCAAGAGGAAAATTGAGTGAACAACTAAATTTCATGGAAATTAATTAAGAAACCCACATTACACCAAACTTGGTAATATACATATATATATTATTAATTAATTCATCACCAATTGTCACCAAAGTTAACGTGAACAACTAGATTTAAATTTTAAATATATATTTTTTGTTGAAATTTACTAACTAGGTTTCCTTGTAGTAGTGATCCAAAAGTGTTTTCTTAAGTCTATATTACTATTCAAAAAAGGCTATATTATAGTAAAAAGTGATTGAAAATAGTAGATTTTAATTTCAAAATATTGAAATGAAAATATAAAAGTATAACAAATTTTAAAAATTGTTGAGTTAATAAGATTTTGTTTGCTTCAATCAATTTTTCATTTGGGTAAAAAATTATATGATTGTAACGTACATTCCTTCCGTCTTTATGATTTTGCTTACTCTTATGCCCTTTAACTTCTATATGTTGTGATTTAAATCATTTAATAATTATTGTAAACAATGTGTTATACTTAAAGTAGTTTTCATCTAATAGGATTTTATACTTACGATGATTTTCTTTTATTAATATAAAAAATTTATAATACAAAATCAAAAATAAAACAAAACAAGTGAACTTTTACCATTCCAATTTCGGGGCGAATTCAAGCTTTGAAACAGATTGCGGGGTTTAATTATATAATACTAAACCATAATCCGAGTCGTCTTCGAATTTTTAAAGCCTTGAATGAAAATTAAAAAAAAAGTTTTTTGAGTAGAAATGTGTATTAAACGACAATGATAAAACTACTAATATATTTTTATTAAATAAAGTGTTCATTTGTTCAAAATCTAACTATAGAAGATATTTAAAATACAACAAAATAATATAATAGCACTGTTTTTTGACAAGAATAGTACTTAGTTACCAATAATAAATATAATGAAAAAATAAATCAAATGGTATCTACTAGCCAGAAACTAAAAATGTTATAATTTAATATGTAATTTAAAAATCGAATATATTAATTTATTTAGATCCTTAATATAACATAGCGTGCAACCGATGCTCATGCGGTAGAGCCGGCTCTAACCATCATCATCATATCCAGTGTATTCCTCTCATAGACAAACTATGATAAGGGTTTTGAAGAAGATAAAAGACGACAATATGATACCCATATATATAAAAGATTGCGGTCAAAAAGTCAATAGAAAATCACCTGCAACTAAAATGTAATGTCATATTGGAAAAGTTACAAGAGCCAAACATTTTTCATGCAAGTAAAAAGAAAAATAGTCCAACAAAGAAGAAAGAAACATAAAAGTTACCACAAAAAAGAGCAAAAAAGAAGGAAAAATAATATAAAGAGAGAAGAGTATAGTTGTTAGGAGTTAGGACAGCCAAAGAGCATGGTTTGCCCATCTTCTTTATCTCCTTTGGCAATAAGAATAGGAATAGGATAATTAACTTCACATGGTATGCCCATCATCCATCATGCACTACCACATTTTATTTTTTATATCATCATATATTCGGTATATTTTATTAATAGTGGTTATGATCAGAATCTAAAAATGATTAAATGATAATAAACCGCACAAGTAAGGTCAATGCAGACTCGATTAACCGAAGTAATGATTATAATGCTAGTGTGAGATTTATTATTCACTTATGTTTTTATAGTATTATATAATTGGGATTTTTAATTATTTATTGTTTTTTATTTTTATTAGTGAATAGTTTTCATATCTAGGGTTGATGGATTGATCCCAATTTGAATAAGAATTGATTTAATTATGAAAGTATGTGATATAAAAGGTTGTTGGTTATTTAGAAACTAATTTGTGCAAGTATAATTCTGCACAAATGGAGGCGTTCAAAATAGAGATGACTTGGCATATATCCAATTTTGAATGATTAATGCTGACTTCAAAATGAATTTATAATGATGTAAAAATAAATATGGACTCAAAATCAGATTTCGATTCAACTCAATTCAAAACCGATCTAATAATTCGAAAAAACAAACATATTTACTTATAGACCGTAGACAAGACAAGAGGGGAACGTGTAAGTGAACGTCATGTCCTCATCAAGTATATGACCAACTTATGTTTTTGGGATTGTTTTAAAAAAGATATCATTTTTTATATTTAAATTTATATTAACTCAGTTAAAGAACATGTATTATTTTTTTAGGTACGATCTTGGGATTGATTATCGCTTAATCTTTCTCTTCTCTCAAACTATCTTGTAATCCAAGAAACATGCTTGCACTAACAAAAGAACTCAATTTTTTTGTTTAGACAATTGATTTTTGTATACACATTAAAGTAAATAATTATTTTTATAATACATATTTAATTTTTGAAATCTCGTATGTGTATTTTAATTAATGATTAAATTAATTATTTAATTTCAATATAATTATTTTTGTTGATTATGTGTAGTTTTGAGTATTATTTAAAAAAACTTGAATAATTGTTGTTATTGTTATATTTTTTTACTCTTAATATTACTCAAATTTAAACAAATTTTTGCCCTATATTCACCATTAAAGACCTAAATCTTATTTCAGTTGAATTAAATATCGCTTTTTCACAGGAGCGGAGCAAAAGTTGAAAAAAATTTTGAAGGCCTTGTGCAATTTCGAAAATTATGATATGTTTTTATCAATTTTTTATCTTTAGACACTAAATATATATTACGTAATTTAATATTGAGACCCCTAAATTTTTTGGGGCCCTGTGCGGTGGAACATGCTAAACATGCTCATAACCTCCCTACTTTTTCATAAGGGATTTAGATAAATCAACTTAAGTATATCACATAATCCGTGAATCCAATTCTTCAATAATTAAAAATAAGTACTTGGTGGTCACTATTTCATGAATCACCAGCTCACATGTCTTGATGTCCATAACCTTGATTTTTACATGAATAAGAGGTGGGGTTTTTTAAAAACGCGTGGAGCATAGTTCCAACTATAGGTGTTCAATCGGTCGGGATGGGTCAAAATTTAAATGGGCTTTATTATTGACCTGATCAACTAATGACACATTATAATGTGACTCGATCTTTAACCCGTTAGGTCGACCCGCCCCGTTGAACACCTAATAAACTATGGATTCTCCCTTTGCTTACCCCTGGCTTTTAGTCGTTGCTATTACTTTATTATTATTGTCTCTTTTTATTTTATTTTATTTTTTTTAATTTTTATTTATTTTATTTATTTTATTTTTTTCATCTTACTGTTTTTCTTATGTGCATATGCTTTCTGGTCTTATTTATCTTATGTCTAAGGGTGTGATAAGACGGAAACTTGCGGAGTTCGCTTCAGTCGCACTCGGTCCATCAGCTGTAGAATCTTATCTTTTTCTTTCTCGAGCCGAGGGGCTCTTTGGTCGTGCTCTCCTTTATGGGTATGAGTTGTCCCCGTCATTCCCTCCCCAGACCCTGATCATAGTTTCTATGGGTGGGATATACTGGGTATGATGATGATGACAAAAATAAACTATGGTGAATATTATCATATTTCTAGCATAAAAATCAATTTAAATACATTGAGAGTAAAATGCAAAATTAAAGAAAATAAAACGAAGGAAGAGCGTAAATCCAAAAAAGTAATTTATAAAAACACAAATTCACAACCCTAACAAAGAAAATATCTACCATAAAAATGCATAATAATTCACTTAACTTATATAGGAATTTCCAATTTTCAGAAAGTTTATAATTAGAGTTTTATTTGTTTAATTAAACAATTAGAAACCATAAATTCTAGAATTAATTTTGTGAAATCTAATTTTCTATGAAGTGTAAGAATTAATAACCATGATTTTTCTTGATCATTACAAATTTTTGTATTAGTTACAAATTTTCATATCAATCAAATAACATAAATTTGATACCTATAAAATTAGCATGAGAAATCATTATCATATATTTACGAACTCTCACAAAAATTTGATTTCAATGACATTCCAATAGCTTTTAGGTGATGACTTATTTTATTTACTTGTAAAAATAATAGAGGGCTTATTCGGCGCAATGTAGCTGTGTGAGTAGTTAGCAATTTAATTCGATGTACAAATCAAAATTATGTAGTAAAATAGTTAGGTTATAGTACATCCTATTGGAATATAATTTGTTGAGAAAATGTGTAGATGTAAATATAAACATAAGAATTGAAGGGTGAAGCTCTAGAGATGTTCATTTGGATAATCAGGTCAATTTTAAATTAGGTGTTTTAAGTTGGTTTAAAATCAAGTCTTGTGTCTATATTAATTTTTACGTAATTATAAATCAAATCAAAATTTTTAACATATGAATATCAAATTATTGAATCTGTTTTGAAGAAGGGAAATCTAAAGAGAGAAATAGATAACACTATTAAATGTCCATTATTTTTGGTGGGGTTTCTTTGTTATGATAGCCTTACTTATTAGTAGTAGTTATTACAACTGTCGTTGGGTCACGTGATTCAGCTACACCATACATATATCTGCCGTCATTTAACATTCCTTAATAATTTGGCACACAACGATCTTTCTTTCATCTCTCTTACTTGTAGTAATTTGCAAATTTTCAGGATTTACATACATTTTGCCCAAAATTTCATTCTTTTCCCATGGTATATGTCTATTAGTTTAAAACTTTTAACGGTACATTTGATTTGTGGTATTAAATAGTAGTAATAAAAATAATTTATAGTCTAAAGTTTTATCAAAAATTCCATATTATTCTCATGGTAATCAGGGCCGACTTTAAGGGTGGGCAAGAGGGGTCGTCGCCCAGGATCCCATGTCAAAAAAGCAAAATTAATAGTTGTAAAAGGTCTATATAAGTTATAAATTGCAAAGGAAAATGACCCCAACCCCCAAATATGTTATTTGGCCCAGGACCCCTAAATATCTAGGGTCGGCCCTGATGGTAATGAAACTTTGATCACAAAAAATTTTTTGTTTACAACTTTCCATTACCAAATCTCCTAATGTTAATATATTGGAATAAATTTCATTAAAAAAATGAGATGATTGAAGTTGGACAAGTATGACCATCAAGGTAGATTTTTCAATCAAAATTACACTAGTTTTTTATTCTAATTAACACCGTTTATTACAACCAACCAAACGGGCCGCAAATGTTCTTAAAGTGAATAATTGTATTTTCCATTGTACATATACAATATACCTATATAGGGTCACTTAAATAAAGGTTCTTCTCGCACTTTATATTTATAAATGATCCTACACTCTTAAATAGACCCGAATCTAAAACTCTTTATATTTATAAATAATTCTAAGATTTTTATTCAGGCCAACTCATATATAATCCAACACTCCTAAATAGACCCGAATCTAAAACTCTTTATATTTATAAATGCAAATTAAATAGAATACTTAATTAGACTAGTAACTCATAAATCATGACTCATATTAATTCTATTCATTTCATTAAATTTCCTATCAATTATAGTAATTGTAAAATCAGGTAGTCTCCTTGTAAATACATGTCAAGGAATCAGAGGCCATTTGTGTTGTAAATCAGACCGTGTCTCGCAAGAATTTGTGTTGTAAAATTAATATTTTTCCTTGTAAATACATGTGATTTTTTTATTTATATATATTTTTTATAAACATAAATATGATTTTGTCATTTCTAATACTATGCTTCTTCAGAATGCAGTCATCTTTATACTAACATGATGTAAAAGTTGATGGAATGTGGGTGCCCCATAAAGTTGCTAAATTTTGGTCATTTTCATTGAAAAAGACCTTCCCTTTACATATTTTTATAGTACTTTTTTTTTCTTAGGTAAAGTGAACAAATTTGCAAGATATGGGTTTTATTCTCATCTGGGTATTTCTTAAAATTTCCTCTCCATTTTTATTCTAATAGAACCTTCCATAACTCACAAAATCTTCCATTTTTCAGTTTTTTTCTTGTTTTCTTCTTCTGGGTTGAAGAATTTATGCACAAATTCTATGGATATTAATAGTAACTGCTGGGGTTCCAACAATAATAAGGTAATTTACTAAATTTATATGTATTTGTGCATAAATTGATTTAAAGTGTCAATTTTTATTAAAGTTGTAATCTTTTTTTCATTGGTAGGATAAATCATGGAGGGCAGTTTTGTTGTTAGCATATCAAAGCCTTGGTGTAGTATATGGAGATTTAAGTATTTCCCCTTTGTATGTTTTCAAGAGTACATTTGCAGAAGACATTCACCATTCTGAAACTAATGAAGAAATTTTTGGGGTTCTTTCATTTGTTTTTTGGACTCTTACTTTACTTCCTTTGTTTAAGTATGTGTTCATTGTTCTAAGAGCAGATGACAATGGTGAAGGTAAGAGTTAGTTACTTTGATTATTACCAAAAATTGTATTATACTTCAATTAGAGTGATAGAATATGGAGTATAACATATTTCGGGCTTCAATTATGTGCTTTAAGCTTTTGGTTGAGTCGGTTTTTCATACATAATGAGGAGATACTAAGGGATCTCATGTGAGGGATGTGATAGAGTATGTAAGTATGTAACATATCTAGATTTAGGTCGTTTATATGATATTAGAAGTCAGTGTGACAGATGGGTTTGAATCGAATCCACCCCTCATTTTAGTATGAGGAGATACAAAGGGATCTACAAAAGGATCTTGGTGAGGGGTGTGATAGAGTATTAACATATCTTGAAACTTTAACTATCACCTCATACTTTTGGTTCATTTGGTCGGAACCAACTCACCCAAAAGCTTAAGACGACGATGGTTGAGGTCTCAACATATGTTATATACTCTAACAAGCCTCCTCACACGAGATTTGAATATTTCACTTTAAATGAGGGTTGAGGGGTGAGTGAGATTTGAATCTATGACATCTTGTCTCGTTGGCTTCTAATACCATGTCAAGAACCAAATCATCTAAAAATTTAAGCTGATGGTTGAGCCTTGATATATGTTATATACTCTAAAAGAATTATAGAATATGTTTATAGTTAATGAAGATTCTAATTAGTGATAATTTTTTTATAATTTTAGGTGGTACTTTTGCCCTTTATTCCTTAATATGTAGGCATGCCAAAGTGAGCCTTCTGCCAAACAGGCAAGCATCTGATGAAGATGTATCAACTTACAAGATGGAGCACCCACCTGAGACTAAAAGTACTTCTAAAGTTAAAATGGTGCTAGAGAAGCATAGATGCTTGCATACTGCATTGCTAATATTGGTTCTTCTTGGTACTTGTATGGTTATTGGAGATGGACTTCTTACTCCTGCTATTTCTGGTATCATTTCGCTCTATAGACCCATCGACTAAGATTAACAATGTGTTTGGATAGCGATTTTGGAGGGGAAAGAAATTGTGGGATCGATTTTCGTTTGTTTGATATGAAATCGGGACTTCAATTAACTAAAATTTCCGGTGTTGGATAGATTTCGTTGGAAATTTAGTAATTTTGAGGTGCAATTTCACTCATTCATGTGAAAGTGGTTTGCCATATTGATGTTTCCATGTTCTTTCAATGATTGTTTTAGAGAAAATGCCTCTACAAATAGTTTGCATTAAAACATAGTACCAGGGCAGATGCAGCGTTGTTCAATGTTGTCAAATGATAGCATTTAAAAAGTTAGATCTCTAAATATGCTAATAATTATACTTGTTAAGTTGGTTAAAATATTGGTATGTGACAACATTGTCCCAGGTTCAAGTCTTTTCGTCTGAGATCTTTTGATTTTGGATCTGCCCCAGCATAGTACTACCTCCGTTCCAAAACTACATTATAGTTTGATTAAAATAATAGACTCGTGAATAAAATGTTTAACATATATTTGGGACGGAGGGAGTACAGTCTTTTTGATCTTAGTGATCATTGATTGTTACTTGTTAGTTCTTCATTCTCTTTTTTAACCTGCTTATGCCCTTTTCTCTTTTGTTTATGTAGTTTTCACTGCAGTTTCTGGCCTCGAATCATTGATGTCTCATGAGAATCATCAATGTAAGTCTTTTATAATCTACTATAATATTCCACCATCAATTTCTCATGTTTATGTATTTTCTGAATCATAACGGAGCAAGTAAAATGACTCATTAAATCACGTGTGCATTTACTATTGACATGAACTTGCATATAATGTTTGCTATCAAGGGTTAATCAAAATAACTTTTTTATCATCACTAACAACGATAAGATTGCGTATATCCAGGCCCAAACTCCACCTTAGGCTGGAGTCATCTAATGGCATGAGTAATGGAATGATATGTAATTATGTGGTCTGTGGCAAACCATGTTGGGAAATTAATTGTTTTTTATTGGGTATATAAAACTTAATTAAGACCCATTATTTTTTTTTTCCATGTATCCCCTCTATCGCTTTGAATTTGCACCATATGACATAAGAATTTTTTAGTGCTTAAAGTCGGTAAGTTTGACTACAAAACTGAAAATGTAGCTAATTGTCTTAACCATTAGGGTGGTGTTGGTTTGTCCACAAGGACCACAGCTCTTAATGGCGGATACTTGATAGAAAATCTCATGTCGCCATGTCCTTTTGATTTTGCTATATTTTCGTTTTGAGTCGGTTCTTTTGATTTTGTTACATTTCTGATTTTAGATTTAATCTCACTCTCTCTTTTAATCATATCCGCAAACTCGTTCTTAAGAAAATCGGTCCTTCTTTTCACTTTTTTGCCTTATTTTCCTCATGCAAATCAATAAAGTTAATTTTCCTTGTTAAGTCAAAGGGACATAAGGTATAATATACTAGATAGCATAGTATAGCGGGGACCTAACAATTTTACTATGGGGGTCCTCGATGTTCATGACGTATTTTACTTAAGATATTCAACATTTTTTTTACAATTTTTTTTTTAAAAGCAGTATATGTTTCAATTTTTGGTGGGACCGGTAATCTCCCATGTCTTAGGCCTCTTGATGGGTCCGCCAATAATTTAAATTTTAGATGGAGGGATAAGTATTATAGTTCGACTTCCATAATTATGTCAAAAAAGTGTACTTATGTAAAAAAGATACACTTCCTCCATTCTGAAATACTCACACCCGATTGTGACATGTTGTATGGGAAAATGTTACTATCAGACTATCAGTAGCCAGTATAATGGAAACAGAGGAAGTAATATATAAATCCTCCGTAGAAGTTATGTAGTCTTACACTGTTAATGCTAGCCTGCTGATTTTCAAGCATCTTGTAAGTGTAGTCGAAACGATTTCCAAAACCCAACCCCTAATAAACTCGAGCTTTTTACATCATATCGAAACACATTGTGATTTGTTTCTCTACACCATTTGCAGATGCTGTTATTCCGATTACATGCTTCATCTTAGTCTGTCTTTTTGCCCTACAACATTATGGTACACATCGAGTTGGGTTCGTGTTCGCACCGGTAGTTTTGATCTGGTTACTATGCATAAGCGGACTAGGGTTATATAATATCCTTCATTGGAATCCACATGTTTATCAAGCTATATCTCCATATTACATGTACAAGTTCTTAAAGAAGACTACAATAAGTGGATGGATGTCGTTGGGTGGTGTTCTGCTGTGCATTACAGGTAAAAAAAAATATTTGCTCATTCGAGTACTTCATCCAATGCACTAATTCTTTGCTAAGGCGCATTTTGAACCAATTTATCGTTCAGAAATTGATTTCTGATTTTTGTTCCCTTTTGCATCAGTAAACTTTGTCAAAGAACCAATTTAATCAAAAGTTTAAGCTGATGGTTAAGGTCCAAGATATGTTATATACTTTAACACGCCCCCTCACACGAGAGTCCTTTGGGCTAGAAGTGTGGATGCGGCACATACCCCCCTCTCACCTAGCGCTAAATACTCCACTGTAAATGAGGGGTGGTTGAGATTCGAATCCGTGGCCTCTTGTTACGCTGGCTCCAATACCATGTCAAGGAACCAACTCAACAAAGTTTTTTTTCAGGTTCTGAGGCGATGTTTGCGGATTTAGGGCACTTCTCTTACATGGCGATTCAGGTACATTATGCAACTTCCATGATTGAAGAGTTGTCAGTCATTTTGTACAAATTTCCATTTGTTACTCTTGATTACTGTATGCACATAGCTACAAATGGGAATTTTGAAAGGTTAAATTTTGCAGATTGCTTTCACTTTTCTGGTGTATCCAACCCTCATACTAGCTTACATGGGTCAAGCAGCTTATCTTTCCATGCATCACGAGAATGTTGACGCTATCAGCTTTTACCTCTCTGTTCCCGGTACCTTAATTGTCCTACGCTTAACTTCTTTTATTTGAACGTGTTGTTTCCAAGATTCCTAATTCTTTGGTTTTGGATTATAATTGACTGTAAGACGGCTCATTATACCACGTGCACTTTTAATTTATTTGTAATAGATGATATTCGTGATCAAAGGTTAGCCATAAACAACCCCTTTGTTATTAGAAGGCCAGTTTATGTCCATAGTTTATGTCCTTACACTTTACGAACTATGTAATTGGTTCTAGCAGTAAGACAATTGACGCTGAAACTTACGTGTGCAGAAAAGGTCAAATGGCCCGTAATTTTAGTAGCAATACTTGCTTCAGTTGTGGGAAGCCAAGCAATTATAAGTGGGACGTTCTCGATCATTAACCAAAGCCAGTCACTTGGTTGTTTCCCCCGAGTCAAAGTAATTCATACATCAGATAAGATACATGGCCAAATATACATTCCCGAGATCAATTGGATACTAATGGTTCTTTGTATTGCTGTCACAATCGGATTCCGAGATACTAAACACTTAGGAAATGCATCAGGTGATCTCTACATTTCTTGCTTGTTCTAAATCGGTGTTTAATTTGGTAGTTAATTCACTTTTTGAATTCGTGATCCGCTCAAATGACCCTAAAATAGTCTAAAACCGACTATAATTCGCTTTTTTTGATTCGTAATTCGCAATGAGATTAGTGAATCATGTGACAGTGTTCTAAATCTTTAGGACGGGATGAGAAGCTTTTTCCTTTATATCTTTATTATTATGTCGCGGGAACCATAGGAGCCTAATGTCGTTCTGACCTATCGTGCAGGTTTAGCTGTGATGACAGTGATGCTGGTGACTACATGCCTAATGTCGTTAGTCATTGTTCTATGCTGGCATAAACCTCCGATGTTGGCCTTGTGTTTCCTTCTCTTTTTCGGTTCAATCGAAATCCTCTATTTCTCAGCGTCTCTAGTGAAATTTTCCGAGGGTGCCTGGCTTCCTATCCTGCTAGCCCTCATCCTCATGACCATCATGTTTGTATGGCACTACGCCACGATCAAAAAATATGAATTTGATCTCCACAACAAAGTCTCCTTGGACTGGCTGCTAGCCTTAGGTCCAAGCCTAGGAATATCTCGAGTCCCAGGCATCGGCATGGTCTTTACTGACCTCACTTCTGGCATCCCTGCGAACTTCTCTCGCTTTGTCACCAATCTCCCTGCCTACCACAAGATATTGGTCTTTGTGTGTGTGAAGTCTGTTCCTGTTCCCTATGTCCCCCCAGCCGAGCGATACCTTATTAGCCGTGTAGGTCCCCCTGCCCACCGATCTTATCGTTGCATTATCCGATATGGGTATCGTGACGTCCACCAAGACATCGACTCTTTTGAGTCCGAGCTAGCCGCCAAGTTGGATGAATTCATTCGTTTAGACTGGGCTCAAGACCATAGAGAAGGTCGACAATCCTTCGAATTCAGTGAAGCACAGTGCAATGAAGCTAATGCGTGTCACTTTGCAATTACAAACACCATAAGATACTCTCGTGAACCTCCATACGAGATCGATGAAAACCCACAACCAGCAAGCGTCTCCATTGGACTACCAACAGTTGGGAGCATAGGGGATATCACGGAAATGGAGCCAATCAAACGACGAGTGAGATTTTCTGACGAAACATGGGGATGTGACGAGAATGAAGTTCAAATGCTGCAAGAATTAGACGATCTCTGGGATGCTCAGCAAGCCGGGAGTGCATTCATAATAGGTCATTCTCATGTCAGAGCTAAACAAGGATCATCTTTTCCAAAGAGGTTAGCCATAAATTTCGGGTACAATTTTTTGAGGAGGAACTGCCGGGGACCTGATGTTGCTCTAAGGGTTCCACCGGTGTCGCTGCTCGAGGTTGGCATGGTCTATGTTGTTTAAGACGGGGATTATGCTTTGTAATTAACTACACATTATCGGTTTTGTTCATACGGAAGAAAAGAGGAAGAAGGTTTTGTGCAACGACACAATTCGGCAAATTAAAGGACATGTTTACTTGAAAATAATGCTTTTGTACAGTCTATTCTGTGATGAATTTTACTTCAGTATATGTTCCTCTTATGATAGTAAATGAATCAGTCATGGTTGTTCAAAAGGAAAGTTTCCCTTCCATGGTCAAGAAGCATAGAAAAGAGACATGTTGGTTGTAGCTAAGGAATGGCTAAGCTTCCCATTTTTTTGTTATAATTTTTAAGTTTCTAGTATTATAATTGGTATTTTGTTTTATTTTTATTAGGTTTTGAGATATGTTGACATAATTTATAGTTTTTTGTTTTGGATTACATTACATTAAAATGACGTATTAGATTATGTGTACTTATTTATTATTAAAGGTCAATAGGAAACAACAAATAACCTCTTAAGTCTTAATTATCAGGCAAGGTTTTCGAAATCTTGCTTAGGTGACAGTCACTTAATAGCATTACAATTAAAATATTTATTGGTTGAGTATCGTTCTAGGGGAAAACAAGTCAACCTAAATAGACTATGGCTTGAACCCTTAACTTCTAAGTTGAAAGGTATATTTTCCTTCATTGGGTAGACTGAGGGAAGAGTGGACTAAATAAAAATCAAATTCAAGAGTTTATCTGTAAAAGTGGTATTTACTTTTTAATTGAGAACAAACCAAAATTCTCAAAAGGTACCATTTTCACTACTATATTAACCAAGCCTACATAAATTTAAATTATTACAATTTCATGGGTTCCTGATAAGAAACAATAAATTCAACGTTAATATATTTTGAAAATAGTTTGACAGATTGTTTAATATCGCAATTCAGACAGAGTCGTAGATAATATTTTTGACCGTTGACAATTGCATTTAACTTGGAGAAAATTTTGAAATTTTTACTATTAAAACAGTCTCAACAAAAAGTACCAATTACCAAACACAAATTCCAAAACCCGACAATCCGAGATTCACCGGTCTTATAACCGAACTCGATTTAACAAACTTAAAATTAGAACTACAATTATGTAATAACCAACGTAGACACAAAACCCGATTTTAAACCGACCCGAAACACTAAACCCAAAATTAAGTCAATGACCTAAATGTAGTGTATTTGGTAATAACAAAGCAATTGGTAGAGCTTAATTTACTGAATGTCGGCAACACAAATGACATACCCTACAGTGTTCGAGAGACGATGGTAATCAAACCTCTATCGACTATATGCTAACGTCAAGTACAGATTACTGTCGTCAGCAGCTGACGGATCGACTGGTGACTCACTGTTCGTGAAATACTTCGGTAAAGAATTTGGAAGACGGATAAGCAGATTGATCTAACCGCATCATTTACGTCATCAAACAGATAAACCACACCTTAACAGAGTCGAAAACAGCAGTTTCAGGACTAATCAACAGCTAACAAATCGGAAGTGTGCCTTATAAAGGTTCAACAAAGACACAAATTCAAGTAACATAAAAATGATACCGAATAATGAGTAATACAAGATAGTATTTGACAATGTAGCAAATCTGAACGATACTAAATGACCCGACTCAAGAAGCTTCTGATGGAGCTTGAGTCAGTCCGGATTTAACCAATAACTTGTCCAAGGATTCTGGAGAGTGTACCTGGTACTTGACTTTTCCAGAAGGTAGTTTGAAAAGCTCGGCCAATTCAAGCTTCTCGGAGGTAAGACTCGTGCTGTCCATTGTCTTACTGAGGACCTTTAGTGCGAGCTGAACAGCATCTTCTCGGTTGATATCGTCTTTGTAGTCATGCTTAAGCATCGACTGTGCAGCTTGATTGTTAGCTCCAATCGCGGTCGCTTTCCAGCCACCATAATTTCCACTCGGGTCACTCATATAAAGTTGGAACCCGTAATTCTTGTCCCATCCAGCAAACAGAAAAGACACACCAAAAGGACGAAGCCCACCGAACTGTGTGTACCCTTGCTTGGTGTCACACAGTGATTGAACCAACTGCTCGACTGGCATTGGTTCTTGGTAAGAAAAAGTGTAACGCTGAGCTTGGAGTCGAGCTGTGTTGATAAGGATGTTGGCATCAGACATTATACCGGCAACAGCACAAGCTACATGATCATCGATCTTGTACATCTTCTCGGGTGAAGTGGAGGTCTGAAGAAGCTTAGAAGTAACCTTCTTCTCACCAACCAAAACCACACCGTCTTTTGCTAATATACCTATGGCACTTCCAGCATTCCCTATAGCCTCCATGGCATACTCAACTTGGTAAAGCCTACCTTCCGGAGAAAAGATTGTTGTGCGGCTATCATACCTCCGAGACATGATTCACTACAAGGTGATAGTAACAATTGTGAACGAGTGAATACATATACATCTAACCATGACAACCAACCAATAAATCTAATTACATAGCAAGCATATTGGCATTAGAAATTCTCTATTCATTACAATATCAACCAATCACCCCAATGCCATTAAGTGGCTCCCACCTAGGGTGGGGTTTAGGAAGTCGAATATACGCAACCTTACCTTTATTAGTGATAACAAAAAAGTTTTTTATTGACCCTTGGTAGCAAATATTGTTTACAAGACTGCAACTTCATATAAGATATGCACATGATTCAACGAGCCAGATTACTATAGTCCATATGTACTCCCTCTATCCCACTGATTGCTACAGGAAGTACATATGCCCTCACTCCAAATTTCAAGCTGTAGCAAATTCAATGAGGCAAGGAGTAGATATCGATAATCAATCGGAACAACCTCATATTGGACATCTAGTCCAAAATAACAACTTTCCTAAATTATAGTAACTATCATGATCGGATTTAAGATATTCCCAGCTCGAGTTTCTACAGAAAAAGATCCCCAAATCAATATTTGTGATTTGGGTACAGAGAAAACCACAATGTTGAATAAACTGTAAACCCTTCATAAATCATGGTAGTACAACATTGTTAAACAATATGATCTCAATTATCATTAAGAATTTAAGATTACAATACAAAAAACCCAAAGCTTCCAGCTTATTCTCATAAATCTCATTTATCAATTAAAACACAGTCCAATCAAAAATTAGTTCATGAACATTAACTTCAGTTTCAACCCTAGAGAATAAAACTACCCATTTGACTACACCCCAGATTTATGCAAAAATATCGAAAATTTCAGAATAATTAACCGAGTTCAAACAATACACTCAAGTAAGTCTGCATTAAACTCATATCTATTCAAAACCATGTTCATCTAGCTACATCGATAACTAATTCAAACTCACAAATCGTAAGTGCCAATTAACTTTCTCGCCAGCTAAATCAATTAATTTGCAATAGATCATTCAATTTGTTTTCATTAAACCCAGATTGGGTGAGATGAATCACAGATGAAAGAAAACCTAGATTGGATGAGATGAATTACAGAAATAAGAGAAGATTAAAGAGGGGATATAACTTACAGTATTTGAAGAAAAGTAAAATTGTTGGCTTTAGCTTTTACGATCTCTATGCTGCGCGCTCTATGTGTGTGTTAGTGCTTCGACTTTGATACTCTTGTATTGAGTCTCTTTGGTTGGTTTCTTGGAGGAGAGGCCACCTCTTTTGTATTATGACCAAAAAATTTTTTTTTTATCCATTTTGTTTACTCGTTACATATAAACTTTGGATAAGAATAACAAATTGAAATTTTTTGTATTCGAAAAATATTATAACCTCCAAAGAGATAAGTTAGTTAGAAAGCAGAAAAAAATTAGAGACGATATAAACTTTTACATAGTTATCTTTTGCCAAGAATAATGATATATAGTATGTAATTTGAATAATTAAATAAGTAAATTGTAGTGAGTATAGTGAAAGAAGGAAGTGAATCGTCGTAGTTACTCCATCTTTTTAAAATGCTACACTTTATATTTTCTCTGATCTATTAAAAAATGAAAAACAAGATGAAAACAACAATAAGAAACAATGGAAGAACACATGAGGTACGAGGTATCTTAGTTCCCCTAAACAAATGTTTATTTATATTAGAATTAGATTCAACAATACAATATAAGTAATTCGCCCGAACTTGAAAACAATCTTTCAAGATCTCAAATACTAAAGCTCTTATGGTAAAACATCCTAGCCCTTCACTATGAATTAGCCCTCACTTTAGGTTGCATGTTTATTTTAAAAATGTATATGTCCTTTATATAGAGGGTATAGTGTATACTACATTTTGGAATCACAAATCAATTTCTACAATAATACATCAAATAAATTAGAAATATAATGCATCTTTCAATGCACAAAAACATATCAAAAACAAATTGTTGGGACTTCTGAACTTCAGCTTTGACAAGCAAAGCAAATGCTGAAACGAGTGCCCTTGTCCGCACACATTCTAACTGTTGTATTCTAATCTGCTTGAACGAGCCCGCATGTTTCTCAAACGAGCAGACTCCTCTGCCACCTTTTGTTTGTGTTTTTCCAATGCGTTGTTTGAGCAACCCACAAACCCATGCCTTGCCTTGTTCAAGGCATGGTCTAGCATCTTAACTCTTAAGTAAAGTCATTTGTTGTCTTGTTCAAGGCCTCTCTTACCTTGTCCAATGCATCTCATATACTCCACATCAAACACCTCAAGTAACGTTCCAAACCTCAACACATACAACTCGACACATCCTCACCATCCTTCTCCAAAGTACAAGATAAGACATGTTCGGCTAAGTGATCAAATTCATCGTCATTTTTTAGAGTTTTGCACTTGCATCAACAATTACTTTTCTTCACATGTCTTTCTCAAGCCGAGTGACTTTTGGACCACATCATCCTTTATCGGTATGGTTTGCCGACTTTCATTCATCCTCTTCTACTGATCATAATTTCTATGAACGAAATACTAAGTATGATGATGATGAAAGTTACTTAACTATTTAACAAGAATTCATCAAATTAAATGAAAAATGTTATGCATGCTACTAATTATCATATCATGAAACTCAAAATTAGTTCACAAATGAACATAGCAACAAATGAGCGTTTTAAAAAGTATGAATGTAGTATTGCTTAAGAACCAATATATATGGTGGCAATCAAGGTGTCAGGATCGGGATTTCATGTAGGACCGAAATCAATTAGTGGGATCGGATCATAGGATTTGATTATAGGATCGGACGATCCTACAAATTCGCAAAATTAGCAAGTTGTATTATGTCTATGTTTATTGTTTGGTCATTTTCAATTTAAAAAAGCGTTAACAACCCACACATTTCCTTAAGATTTTGCTTTAATTTTAAAAGACATACATATCTTACTTTTTAATGTCGTTTTTTTCTATATTCTTAATGAAATGACAAAATATATAATAAGATATACACTGCACATAATATGTATTTATAGCACATACACACGAGGATATAATAATAAACCATAGTAAGCTAAAAAGAACAAAGATACTACCAAACATAATTTAAATTAGTAGTTTTAATCGATCCTAACAACGATTCTAACCAATTCTTAACGATCATGCTCATGATTCTAGCTGATCCCACCAACGATCCTGACCGATCCTATGCACGATCCTGACTGATTTCGATCCTTTGCACGATTCTAATCGCTGGCACCAATCTGGATCATAGAATCATACGATCCTACTATCCAAATCGCGATCCTCTGCCTTGATTTTGCAAATTTCATTTTAACCATGCTTTTGAACTTAACAATTATTGCTTATATGTCCCACACTCCCACTACTAATACTCCTTTCCAATTCACATCTATTGTCTCATTTAGTTGGACACGGATATTAAGAGTGAGATGGGGTCCAACAAAAAGATAGTAGTTAGGGTATTTTAATTGATTAAATTAATTGTAAATATAAGTAGTAAAGTTGGGGGTATTTTGGTCATTAGTTGTATGAACATAGAGTATTTAGGTAAGAAATCATGACTAACAATAGAAATGAGAAATTTGAGGTGAACTTATCCAATAAGAAAATGGGACAATAATTGTGAATTAGAGGTAGTATATATATTAGTATATATAATATAGGTCTTATATATTACTCTAGTTGTCCACACTCCATTAGTCCTTTATTCTAGCCTTCTAGCCATTAGCTCATTACCCCATGCTTTGTAACCTCAACATTCTAAACAAAACATAATCTAAGTTAGTCTCCAAACGACGCGTATAATACGTAACATCCATTAAAGAATCGCGTTTAATCAAGAAAATCCCACAATGGCGGGAAACCTCCATCACCTCAATTTGGCGGGAATAATCCCCATCTATTTTTATACCCTTCTCTTCGCCGTTCTCCATTTTTCCACAGCAATTCTTCTTCCACCAAACCTCAGATCATCTTTGAAGAGCAAGAGAAATCAACAACTGCAAAAAAAATGGTAGGATTACCTTACGATTGTCTCGCTAATCCACTTGGAGCTGTTCGATTAACCTTCGAAAAAGCACTATCTTCCGGTCTCAACCCTTCTACATCCAACGGTTCTGATTGGGGCGCCATTGATGTCTTCCGTCAATTTCTTTCTGATGATGGTAACATTTCACAGGTATTTCAATTTTGAATCCAAAATTTGATTTTTAGGGTTTTCAGATTTTATCCTAATTGATGATTTTTGTAATTGTTTAGGTTCCGATTCTTAATAGTACGAGTGTTAAGTATATTCAACCTAATACCCTTGTTCGATTTCGTGGAATGATTCAAGATATGTTGGGTAATGAACTCTATGTTGGTGCTTACAAGGTAATAAAACAAAAAACTTTCTAATTTCTTGTTATGATTTTTGGTGGATATTAATGAAATGGAGAAATTGATTTTGTTTTTTATGATAACAATTTTGAAGGACGGTTTGAATTGGAAGACTAATAAATACTCAGATGTTTGTCAATCCCAAATGGATTATTCACCTGATATGCGGTTATGGGAGCGTCGCCTGCTTTATTGCGTTCCGGTTAGTACTTTTCCCACTCTCTGAATGCTCTTAACGCTTCACGTTTTTGGCACTTTGATGAATAATAACACCAGATATGAGATGATTGTATTATAAAAGCTTTTGATTTGAGCTTATTATTTTGACTGATAAATTTGGGCTTGCTTAATTTGGTTTCGAGTAAATTAGAAGTCAGAATTTGGTTGGGATGAAAACTAGACATTGTGTAGTGTTTTTCAGAAGTGTATTAACTTTATCCTGTTACGTTTAGGTCCCGGGGCTGAATTCCTGGGCTGAACCTTCAGAATCTTTTTCCAATCATCCAAGGAATTTGACTTCTCAACAGAGAGAAAAGCGTCCGAGGGAGGATGGCCAAGCTGTTGATCATATGGAGTTGGTACAACTTGCTGTTTCAAGACATTTGTGTTTCATTGTTCTTATTAGTTGTGCATTCTAAGAATATGATGACCTTCATAATTATTTGAAGTGCATAGTTGTTTTTGAAAACATGCTTCAATTATATACTTGAGTAATTTTCATAGGTAACTAAAAGATCCTTCACTTTTAGGGGACGACAACAATGTTGTGAAATTCATCCTATCATAGAATTAAATACACGGTCATGGAAAGCTTTATCCATAAGTGCATCATATGTATATTGTTGAGGATTGTATTTTGTCCTGAGCACCATCAATTGATAAAAACTTGGTCTTGAAATTTGTCTCTCAAAAATCATAAGTTTACTTAATTTTTATGATATTGTTTCTGTGTGTTCTTCTGCATGTATGATTCATTTAATTTTTGTTTATTTTTTACTTTTGGCAGGAATCAAATCAAGGTTGTCCGGATTCCCCAATTACAAAAAAGATGGTAAGAGGAACATGTATCAGTTTATATGATTTTGTTTTTATTTCGTAGGTAACTGATGTTAGGTTATCTGAAACATAAAGGAGTCTTGAATTGTGTAGCCATTGGTTTCGGTTCATTATAAGATCATTCTTATAGCAGCCATACTTCGTTCTGTTTCAATATATATAGAGGCTTGTTTGGAGTGAGATATCAGATATGTTGGCCAACACCTTCATGGAAGTAATTTGTGATCACGATGATTGCATTTTGTACCTTTGAAGCACCTTTAGCTATAGCGAACGAATTGTCGAGTGTGGTGCAAAACACCCATTTGCTACAAGCACTGCTATATCCTGCTTGAATAGTAGTATCTTGAAATTTCCCTGCTATTTAGGGACAAATGCATACATGGTGCTTACGATAAACTAGTCTTAAACTAACTATACTGTAGTTTGAGAACCTGCATTTTCTTCATTGGACTTTGTTTTTATTTTATATAGTATTTATTTTCTGAATACAGAGGGAAGATGGGCATCCTTCCTCTTCTGTAATGCAAGAAGACATGGCAAATGAAGGAACCACTCATTTTGCACTGCCTGATTTAGAGAGAAATTGTTTTCCTTGTCTGGTTAAGGTATGCTTTGTGATTGTTGAAATGTCTTTCAGTTATCAATTATCATCTGTTGACGTGTTTTTTCCTATTGGAAGAGTAACTTTTAACACTTTTTTTTTCTGAGCAGGTCTATGACTCACCTGAATCTGATTTAAAACTGAATGAGATTTTTGAGTTTATTGGAGTCTTGAGTTTTGATCAAGAGTTGGCAATAAGCAAGGACGAATCTGATCTGCAGTCAAGCAGTTTTGATGAAGATGACTTGGCCCAAGCACCTCATAGCAAGGTTTGTACAGAGTGACTTCAGACGTTCTTGTGAGACTATCATTGCCCCTTAATATTTTTAGTATCAGAACCATGAAATTTTGGCTTGTTAATACAATATCTATATCTGCTCAGTGAAGTTATTATACTAGAATGCTGTTTTTGCTTCTATTCAATCCCGAGTATGCATTATAACTTGTTTTACAATCACATATCCCTTTCTTTTAATTCATCTCAACTCTTCCCTAGCTTCGCTCCTGTATTTGAGTATCATGAAGGGTGTAGACTCTAGATGATTTCATGAACCTATGATTTCATTACAAAATGTACAAATTAATCTGATCGTGCTAAGTGGCAACTTATTGGGATGTGTTAGTAAATCTTGAAGTGACTAGTTGATTTTGCAGGTGCCTCGTATCCATTGTCTTATACACAAGAAGCTTGCGGTTCATGATTTTGTTGAGGGTTCACCTATAACTGAAGTAATTTGCTATATTCTTTCGTTGTATGTTATGTCTCATTCTTCAGTGGGCAGTTGAACTGATCAACTATCTTTCACAGGCAAATCCATCACTAGTGAGAGGAATAAGGGAGGGCTTACTTAATCATCTCACAGCTGTTCTGGGTAATGATGGAGTGGCCGCTCAATTTTTGTTGCTTCATCTCTTGTCTCGGGTATAATTTTGTTCCTGTCGTCATGTTGCTTTCCATAAGTTTTTCTCCAACTTCAGCGACGTCCAGTTTTTAACGTATCAGGTAGCTATAGGTTAGTCATCATTTGGTTCTTCCCTATTTGCAGGTGCATTCAAGAGTTGAAGGTGTTGCTGTTGGGAAGCTTTCGCTTAATTTTACCAACTTTAGCAAGGAAACTGCATCTGTCTTTGGAAGTCGTCTTGCCCTCAAATTGCAGGAACTTCTTCCTTTTACACAGCAGATGCCTCTCACAATTGAGTATCTTAACAGTGCCATGCTTGTCCCCAAAAAAGATTATCAGGAAAACAAGTATGTGCTTGTTCTTAACACATTAATGGTTCCGACTAGTATCCTTTTTCTTCGTTCTTACACTTAATAGTTTATTATATGGTCTGGTGGCAGATTGGTTTCTGGAGCTCTTCAGCTGGCAGAAGGCTCACACATAATTATTGATGAGACACAGTTGCAGGCTGGGACCTTGAACTCAACCGGCGTTGAAAATGCAAGATCATTGAAGAACTTGACAGAATCTCAGCAGGTAATGTTCAAAAATTATTCTGATAACCCATCTTTGTGCCAATCCTGAGATTTTTTTATCGATCTCGACATCTTTTTTACAACTAGAAAAATTCCTATTCAGGTTGAATATGATTTCCAGTACTACAAAATGGATATGACAGCAGACGTGCAGCTGCTTGTTTTGTCCGAGGGGAAATCCAACATCCTACCAGCCGATTTGGTACTACCTTTCCAGCCTTCAACAACAGGCACCCTAGAAACTATAGATGAAGATATACTTCAGTCTTGGAGATGGTACTTGGCTACCTTAAGATCACTATCACATTCAATTAGCCCTGAAATGCAAAAGGTATCGTCGTTTTTCACTTTGAATGGTACATTTGACAATATGCAACGAGGGAAATGCAAGTAAAAAAGAATCAAATTTAGCTAGTTTTGACCTTTACTTGTCAGGTGGTTGAAGATGATCTCGTTGCTGCAAGGCAAGTAGACCGAAGCTTGGGCAGCCGTGATTTTAGCAGGTCCGTTGTGGCTTTGAATGATATTGGGAGCCTAGTCTTTAATTAACCTTATTATACCAACTTAATAACTTATTGGCTCAGTCTCGCTTATAGACTTATAGTGCTGATTATATTTTGGTTGCAGACTGCTGACAATGAGTAAACTCATATCATTGAGCTACGGTGAGACAAATTTATCGATGGAACACTGGCAAATGGTGAAGGAATTGGAAAGGCTTAGAAAAGAGAGACTCAGATAAAGAAAATCTCATGTCAGACATGTAACTGAATCTGTTAGCAAATATACGTCCTGTCGAACCATCTATGATCATGTAAGTGGTACTTATTGCAACTGTTGTACGAACTTAAAATGTTGCTTCAGCTGTGTCATGTATTTATGCAAAAAACATTATGTATTTGCCTACTGTGTATGCTATAGATTTCATTCATTTCTCGCATGTATCGTCTGTATATTGAGGCAACTAGTTATATCGTCGACAGAATCTGAATGACTACCATGAACTTGTGCTACTACTCATCTTTCAGGTTTTCGCCTTTTCCGGTAGGTAGAAAGACTTCTCCGGTAGATAGAAAAAGAATGTGAGAGGTAAGATTAAGTCTTGTAGAAAGTTTTCACCTGAATTACTCGCCTGATTTGATGGGATCAAATTGCATACTTTTGAATTTTAAAGCTTTTTTCAATCAAATGAATATGTTTTTAGAAAGTAATTTTCAAAATGAGCGTATTTTTACTTTGTAGAAAGTAATTTTTAAAGATTTTATTCGTTGTTTCATTGTTACTAACCGCAAACAAATAGTAGCTAATCTAATAAAGTATTTTTTGATAAGGCATATTATGAAAATTAAGTATTTTTATTTTGAGACCGTCTTACATAAGCTTAGAAATCAAACATGTAGAATTAGGTTGAAAGTTGAATAACTTGTTTGCATTGACTCACTATTAATTTATTGTAGAAGACATGTTAGCCGTTAGGAGCGGTCAAGCCTTTGTAAAATGTAATGGCCTGACTTGACCGTTTTCTCCATTCTAGTCCTACTACTACAATTAGTCTAACTAACTCTTACTTTTTAAGCTTGGGCCTGTCAACTTTTCATGTTTATCCATTCAATTGTCTAACTAATAGGGCGGTCTTGTTCTTTTGCTAGTTGACTATTTGACTAACGCAGAACTTTTATGATATGTTTGGGAATGATGATTTTATTTGCAAATATGGATTTGACTTAAAGTTAGTGTTTGGCAATAACAAGAATTTAAATTTGGATTTGAGTCAAATCCACCAATGTTATAAAAGTAGTTAATTAAAATGAGGATTTGAGAATGACACCCCAATCCATGTCATTTCAAATTCTTCATTATGATTTCATAATTGAAATCCACAATTTGAAATGAAATGTGTGTTTTCAAACGCATCCTAAATAAATTCATCGATTAAAAAAAACACTTTCCGTTGTCCTGGTGGTACTTATCAAGAAATTAATTCAATCAAACGCTTAATCTAACGGATAATGTCCATAATATGTTATATATTCTAACACACTCCCTCATATGAGAATTATTTGGGCTAGAAGTGCGGATGCAGCACAAATACTCTTTAGACTTGACGCTAAATATTGTACTTTAAAAGAAGTTTAAATGAAATTTAAACCCGCGACTTCTTGTCACGTTGGCTCTAATATCTTATTAAGAAACTAACTAAATCAAAAATTTAAGCTAATAGATAAAACTCATAATATATTATATACTCTAAAAGCACTGGTTTGAGCAATTTTTCAAAATGTACATTTTTGAAGATCTTATAGAATAGACTATAGTAGCTGATTATTCCAATAAAAACAACTTGATATCACCTCACATCTTAACACACTTCTCAAAACACGCACCCAACCTTTAAAATGCTGATAAAAATTGTCTTTAAGTGTGTTTGAAGATTGGATGCTCGAGTTTTATACGGCAGGATCAATCCTACGTTGATCGCATTTGACAATTAAAATTACGGTTGATATTTTTTGACAATGTTTTAGTAATTATGACAAAAAGTTTTATAAGTATTTTCAACAATTTTACCTAATATAAATTGTAATAAAACATTCTTTAAAAAAAACACCTTTTGCTTCTAAAAGCTAACATTAAATCTATAAAACCAAAAAATAACGCATAAATTCACTAAAATGGATCAGCCCATAAAAAAAATATAAAGTAAGAATATACATTATTTCACCGGCTGAAAAATATATATATATATATATATATATATATATATATATATATATATATATATATATATATATAGAAAAAATAGAGTGCATTAAGCTTTAATGGAATAGACATGAAAGACATCTATCAAAGACACGATCTTTCAGTACCGGCTAAAAATAATAAGAACCAAATTAAACACTCAACTTATTTCACCAATAGCAAGAACAAATAAACATCAAAACAAAAATTAAGATGAACATATCTCAAATATATTATTACAACTTACACCAATCTACATTATTCATTTGTTCAAAAATAAGGAATCTACATTATTCATTTATTTTGTTTTGTTGTAATTATACTTATAACGAGAATTAAGTCTTATCTTAAGTGAAATAAATACCGCCTTTTCAGATTAGATTTCATAATCGAAACTCACCTAACCCTCCCTTAAGATCGAGAAAGCAAGTCCATGATACAAGGGCGAGGGGAGCACTTAGCTTGTAAGGGCTCAAGTTTAGTCATGGAAACTCCACCACCTTCCTTCATATCAACCAATTGATGACCAATTCTCTCCCACTCAAAACATTGAAGCAATATTGCCACTGCATACCAAACAACCTTATCAGCCAAATGTTGTCCTGGACAACTCCTTTTCCCTGTCCCAAAAGGCATGTATTTGTACCCAAATCTCGTCGAACCTTCCATATAGTTCGTAAATCTTTCTGGCTTGAATTTCCGTGGCTCCTCCCATACGTTGGGATCGTTATGTATAGCCCATATGTTATATATAAGCATTGTGCCTTTAGGGACAAAGAAGTTCCCTATTTGGGAATCTTTCCTTGATTCGTAGGGTAGTCCTATTGGACCTGTTGGGTACATTCTTAGTGTCTCGTATATGATACATTGAAGATATGGAAGGTTGTTTCTGTCTGACTCTTTAACCAAACGATTGTGTCCTATGTTTGTGTCGATTTCTTGTTGTGCCTTTTTTAGGATATTTGGGTTGTTGAGAAGTAGTGACATAACCCATTCTACTGTAGCTGATGACGTGTCTGTTCCACCTTGAAATAGGGCCTGTAGTATAATATGTGTTAGACCTTATTGACAGTGCTAACTCAAAAAAACTGTATAAATTCAAGTAGTTGGAAACAATTTAGTAGAAGAAAAAAATATGAATTGATGAAAATAGTTACTCTATAAAACATATATAAAATGAATAACACAACATCTAGAAGTCTTGATGAATATAAATGAGAAAAATGTTGAAGTCGACTATGTGAACAATTACGAAAAAGACATATAACTACTAAACGTTGACTAATGCATATACATAATAATTCAATTTTAATTTTTGTGTCACATTTTATAAGTTTATATGGCTCAATATTAATTGAATTTTTAATTAAAAATGACTTAGGTGAATCTTGACCTATGCAGGTTCTAAAAGTTGGACTTCCAACTACACATTCAAAGAAACAAAAAAACATTTAAAGAAATAATCTTTAAGTATAAATATGTTGAAAATCAAGAAAAAGAAGTAAAAGAAATTTATATATTATAAAAAAGTGAGAGAACTTTATGAATGAAACGAAAATATAAGTTAAATATGTGAATATTAAGATTTAAAGAAAAGGTGTGGATCAAAGTCAAAATAAAATTAGGAAAATAAAATGAAAGGGCAAAAAAGGAATATAAGGATAGATATTTGGTAGATTGAGTAAAAAAAAAAAAAAACACTAAAACAAAAAGTTGAATAGTGTCATCCATGTAGGTCACAAAACTTGTTATTGTGTGTTTATGCTTAATTTGAACAAGTTCTTATTCTTAATTCATTAAGAGACTACTAGCTAGTATGTTAGCTACTTTGCTTATGGTTTGTCTCACTAAGTCAATATATTTTTATGTTTTAGGCAGTTAAGACATTACTTTCGAGTTGATATAACACACAACTGTAAATATTAGTGTTCAACCTATCTTATATTAGTATTCTGAATTCGTCTCTAATTCAATCAGATGAAAAACAATAAATCAAAGATTAACAAAGTAAAATATTGCTATTTATAGCAATTAACATAATTTATGATTGTGTATGAAATTAGCATGGAATATACATACCAAAATGAGGCTTGAAATCATCTCATTTGAATAATATTGAGGATCCTCCTTTTGTAGGGATAACAAAACAGATATCATTGCTCTTTTCCTTGAATCCAACAATTTTCCTTCCTTTTCCAATTGTTTATGTTCTTTCATCAATCCATCCATAAATTTCTTTTTCTCTTTAGTCAATTTCTTCATAAAATTTTCAGGTGAAACCCCAAAAAATCTAAATATCTTTAAAAATGGTAAGAAATCTTCCAAGTTATTTGCTCCACCAACCCTAAAACTTCCTTCCACAAATTGTTGGAACCTTCTAGTAGCTTCATTACCTTCACTAGTCTCCTCATAGTTACTCTTCCCCATTAACATCCTCATCATGTTATCTAAGCTGAGCCCGAAAATGGCGGACTTCAAATCCACGATTCCTCCATTTTCGCGGCTCTCCTTTATCATCCTACGGATAAAGGATTGAGCCACTTCAACGCGGATCCCTGAAAGGATTTGCAGCCGTTGGGAAGATAATATCTCAACGGCTGCAATTTTTCTCAGGTTTTTCCAGTGGTCCCCATATGGAGACCATGCTATGTTGGTATAATTATCGCCCCCGTACTTTCCAGGAAGAAGTCGAGGGCGATCAACAAAGGCATCACCTTTTACCAAACACTCCTCCACTACCTCCGGAGAGGATAATAAGAGGAGGGGCCGAACACCCATGTTGAGATAGAGGACCGAGCCATAACGGGCCGATAATCGGGCTAGGGAACGGTGGAGGGGTTTTTGGAATAGATAAAAGTGGCCAATAATGGGGAAGGAAAAAAATGGGCTTGGTGGTAATAGTTTGCCCTTATGCTTGGAACGTTGGATGAAATAATAAAAAGTTAAGTAGGTAATTACAAATAAAGCTAAATACTTTATGAGTATAGTAATGTTCTCCATATTGAAACCTAGCAATTCTTATTGATCTAATGGGTTAATGATACACTAAATTGTGGTTGTAGTTGTATATTTGTAATTTTGAGCCTATAATAGTTCTTTTATACTATTATTATGTAGGAATTTTTCCACATTCAATTTAATTGGTCAATATAATAATAAATTCTTGTGAAATAAATTTGGTCAATATTCTAAATAAACTAGTCTACTCATGGTGTGTGAAAACTTCACTTCAAGAAGTATAGGCCATAAAAGTATAAAGTATTCATATAGATAATTATTAGAAGTTTGAAATTGTATAGATTTAAGTAAGGCTTTATTTTTTTGTCATTGATGTTGTATTTTGATATTTATGATTTAATTTTTAATTTCTGATCATTTTCATGATAAAATTATATGTTATAAGTAATTTTTTAGACTTTTGAAATTTGGTTTCACTTGCTCTCGTAATAACTAATATCGAGCAAATATTTTTCAGCTAGTCTTTTGAGAGACGTGTTTAAAGTCTAGTCTATTAAAAATTGATGCATACTTACCGTATTCTTAATACGTAGTTACTTATCTTTAATGCTTATTTACCGTATCCTTAATGTCTACTTTCAATATCTTAAATGTCTACTTACATCATTTTTGATGCCTACTTATAATATTTTAAAAATATATAATGGGTCAGCTCAAATTAGAGATGATCTCTCAAAAAGACCGTCTCACACAAAATTTTGTAAATATCTTTTGAACTTTTTGAGCAACTTTTTAACTAGCTCACTATTAGTAACAACAAATAACTCCTAACCATAAATTCTAACAATAAGACACTTATTTCAAAAAATCAGAACAAACTTATATAATTTTCAAAAAATTGGCTTTTTTTTTCCTAAAAGTTTAGTCTTTCACAGATTCTTGTGAGAGACGGTCTCTTTGAGAGACCATCTTTGATTGGATCGATCCATAAAAGAAAATATAAAATAAGAGTAAGAATTAAGCTCTAATGGACTGGGCCTGAGAAACATCTCTCAAATAGACGGTTTCTCAAGAGACTAACTGTTAGTCTTTTGAATACATCCAGGGCCAGCTTTATAGATTGCCTCACAAGTCACAAACCCAAAACCTCCACTTTCACTTTTTGGGCCTGCTTATTGTATTTGTAAGCCGAGTTGCTGAGCTGGCTATGAATTGTTTTACCAGCAAATAGAAAGTTTTTTAAAGTTTTATACTGTGAGATGATTCTCATATATGGGTTGAATAATCTAATTAATATAATTATTATCATATAAGCTCCTTAAAGATCGCGTCACCAAGAAGCAATCACTCATCATAAAAGTACTTCAAAGTTTTTAAACCAAAGATTTGCAGAAAATTTGAAAAGGATAAGATTATAAAACAAAAAAAATAATGAAATAAGAGTCAAATCAAAGTTAACCCAAAAATAAGCGTCAAATTCCCAAAGCACAGGTCTGGAGCTGTTCGCAGTTACTAAGTGCGAACAACTAGGTTGACTTTTTGACCTGTTCGCAGTTAGTAACTGCGAACAGGTCAAAATGAGTCAACAGGTTGTTCCCACTTACTAAGTGGGAACAGCCTGTTGGCTCATTTTGACCTGTTCGCAGTTACTAACTGCGAACGTCCCTGGCTTTTTTTTGAAAATCTCTCTTCTGTTCGCACTTATTAACTGCGAACATATCCGAACCTTTGCCCAGGCCTAGTAGACGCTTACTTTTTGAAATACTTTGATTTGGCTCTTATTTCATTATTTTTTTTGTTTCATAATCTTATCCTTTTCAAATTTTCAGATTTGCACGACTATTTGTAACGATAATTCTTGAATGCGGCGACCATTTATATGCGACCTTGATATCAATATATGGGCTTAGTAGCCCATTTAATTCAAAACATAAGAAAAAAGTGGCTTCATTTGCTTATATCTTTTCTCTCTTTTCCTCTCTTCTACATTTTTAATATGTCTCATGTTTAAATGATAAATTTCCTTTCTCTTTTTTCAATCTCTACAGCATTTTTAAAGCGCCATTATTGGGGGAGATCGAGCTTTGTCAATGGCGATATATTTTAATAATCATTTTCAAGTTTAATTAGTCCCTTTAACTAAGAATGAGTGTTGAGCTTTGTCAATGGCGAAGGGGGATAAAAATAGTGAAACCTTAAATTATTTTCATACAAAATAGAGTATCACCTAAATGTTAATTTTGACAAAGCAAATCAACGAGAGGGCTAGAGACAGGGATTGGCTTCAAAATCCTCTTGGGAGTCCTTGCTTTTTCTTCTTTGCTCTTGTTTAGTTTCTTATTTATTTTTTTAGGATAATTCAGGGGCGGTTTTGGGGCCGTGCGAGGTGCCCAACCGCACAGGGCCCGCGAATCTAAAGGGCCTCATACTAAAAATTTATTGTAGAATAGCATATTATTGTAGTAGAGTAGTTGGTAAGCGTTTTACTTAATATATCAAATTATCAATGGTCATATGTTCAAAACCTATTAATTACATTTTTCTCTCCTTTTTTATCTCTTTTCAAAACAACTCTTAACTTTCAAATATTTTTTCTTGCTTTATTTAATGTTTACACATTCATCAAATATCAATTATCACTAACTTTATATATAAAAATAATCAAATTTATTTTTAATTTTTCAACCTTTCAAACTTTTACTCTTTTTATTATTAGTCATCAATTTATTACTATTTTTTTCTCTTTCATTTTAACATTAGAGAAGAAAGTTTAATTTTTAACAACTTAATTTATGTTTAAGAAATAGAAATTGTATTGAATTTTTTATTTTGTTAAAAGAAATTTTAATTATAAAGGGGCCCCAATTTTTAAAATTTATAAATAATAAACAGGGCCTCGAAATTATTTGCTCCGCTATAATTGCAATATTTATGGTAATAAGAAGTGGTAGAAATTTTCACAAAAATAGACGTAACCGAAGATGATGATGTGGTACTTTGTATTTTGTATTATCCGTTGAAATAGACAATTTATAGCATGAAATAGACATTTAAACTTGAAATAAGCATTTTATCCCTTGAAATAGATAATTTATTGCTTGGAATAGACATTTAAACTTTGTAGTATGATTAGAAAATAAAAGTTAATGCTTAAAATTGAAAATATAAGTATTAAAATTGTCATTTAAGGCTTGAAATTAGCCATTTAAGATTTGAATTTGACGTTTTAATGTTCACCATTTCTTAGTTGAGACGGTCTCTAAAAGAGATGTCCAACTAATGGGTTGGCCCATGTTAGTAAACAATTATTTTTTTTCAGGTGCTCTCTTGAGAGACCGTCTTTTGTAAAGATGACTCTCAAAAGTCCAGCCCTCTATATTTAGAGTTGTAACAATATATATTTAGAATTGGACTGGGTTTTTGAGATCCGTCTTTACAAAAGACGGTCTCAAGTAAGAATTTGTGTAATTTTTTTTAATTTATCATTATAAGGGAGTTGGGCTGGGCTCCAAAGACCCGTCTCTGTAAGAGACGGTCTCTCAGGAGAGGGGCTATTTAATGTTAAGAGTACATATTAATTGAAATGGGCCTAATATTGGGCTAGTCGCATTGATGGAGATGTCGCACATAAGAGCTGTTGATTTGTAAAGCTTTGTTTTCGTTCATGTTAGAAAATGCCAACAGTTTTTAGGAGATATTTTCGGTTATTATGTTAGTTTTTCTATTTTTAGTTTAAATTGTTTAGTAGGAATAGTGGGTTTTAGTGGCTCCTAATTTTTAGCCTAAATTTAGGTATATGTCCTGTATAAATTTTGATTCTCTGAGTTAATGAAATATATCGAAATATTAAACCAAAACTTGTCTTCTCTAATTATCATGGTATCTAATTATCAGTTCACAAAACACTAATTGTATAGACGATCTCAAGTAAGAATTTGTGAATTTTCATATACAAACACCATCTCGTTGTGACATAATATTAAATTGGACTAAATAGTTGAACTTATTAATTAAAACTTTGCATTCGTACTTAAATACCCATTTATTGTTTAATAATGCATTTTGCATGTAGAAATTGACACTTTAGATATTAAAATACTCATTTGTCTGAATTGAGCTCCTTGTATAATTTTATCTCATCGTGAAACGGTCTCATATAATTATTGTTTTTTTTTTGTATAATTAAAAGTAAAAAATACATTTTTTTGACCGATTTATATGTTCGCATGTCATCTGAGCATATTTTGAAAAGAACTTTATAATAGCTGTTGATTATATAGTTATGTAAAAGTAAAGTTTATTGTCAATTAATGGGTGATAGTTAAAATTATATTAATAATTTTTTTTAAAATTTAAATGTGAGAAAATATATATGCCCTTATATCTATTATCTATCATCTATTAATTTATTATCTATTAATCTATTATCTATTAATCTATTATCTATTATCTATTATCTATTATCTATTATCTATTAATCTATTATCTATTAATCTATTAATCTATTATCTATTAAGTATAAAAAACAAGCATAAAAAAACACTATTCCTTTTTGATCTAATGAATAGTGAAATTTTCTTTTGCTTAGGTTATGCCACGTGTTGCAGGCAAAAATTGAGGACCGTTGATTTCACTCCTCACATAATAAGCTTATTATTTCATCTTAGTCTCATTGTCTACCCTCTCAAATCTACTCCCATGTCTTTCTCAAAACCATTTTCAAGAAAAATGAACAGTACACCGACTATTCCTTCTCATGCTTTTGCTTATTTCCCTTACCCGCAATTCTGATTTCTTTCTTTTCCCATGCTTTCTCTGATCTTGCTTCCTACTTTCATGATATGGCATTAGTCTTTTCTTACCCACCATTATCTTTTTTCTTGTTTGCATGCTTTTTCTGGATTTGCTTCCTTTGAGAGCACCCATTCTAATTGTAAAAGGAATAAGAAAATACCAGTTACATTAAATATCTCTAATGGCGGCGTAAATTGATTTTTTTTTCATTGTCAGTAGTTAGATTCATGGGAAAATCAAGGGATATGCTGCTTTGTATGCTTGTTAGTATGTATATTTTGTGGATTTTTTGCTTGATTGTGGGTTATCAACTTATTATGAATTTTATTTGAATTTTTTGCTTTCTACCTGTGAATTTGTTGACCAGATTTGCTCGCTTTCTTGATGCCTTCTTCAAATTTGAGGGCTTCTTCAGATATTAGGGATTCTCAATGGCTTCTCTCAAAAAGTAAGAGGTACACAATATGTTGAATAAATCAAATATTTTTCCTCAGTTCGTTCTTTATTTTGTGGAATTTTGTTTCTTTTTTTTATTATAATACCTAAAGTTTGTGCCTTTTGTATCTAATTTGACCTAAGTTTATCTAATTTGTTGATTTTCATGAAGAGTTGCGGGGTTTTTGGGACTGTAGTGTAGTTTGGCTTGGTTGTTTTGATGAATTATTGTATAATTTTAGTTATATTTAATTTGTTGTTTTGATTTTCATTGAGTATGATAAAATTTGATAATGATTTGGGTTGTTTTGACTTGGGTATGAAAAGAAGATGCTAATGATTTGGGTATTTTCATGAATTGAATATGAAATTGGACTTATAAGTTTGATTTTGAATGTCACATTATGACTTTGTGATTTAAATGTTATGAATTGGATATTATGGACTAAGGCTGGTATTACGAGATGCCACTTCAAGGGATGATTTGGAAGTGGTAAAAGTAAATGACCCATTCATTGATGCCAAGTACTTGGTAGGAATGAAATGACTTTCTTTATTGTTTTTTCACAAAAACTTGGCCGAGACTGTCTCAAGGTGAGACGGCCCAATGTCACGGCCCAATATAAGGCACGTGGCCTGCACGCGCGCGGGTTCCCTCCAACTTTCCGTTTTTCTTTTTTTTTTTTTTGGCATCTCTTAAACTTCCTGATTTGAAAACTGCCATTTCAGTTTTATTTCAAATCAAATTTACTTTCCTTCTTGATTGTTCCTCCTCCATTGTCCTTCTTGCTTCTTCTTCCTCCATTTTCGTTCTTCCTCCATTGTCCTTCTTGTTGCTGCACTTAGTTCGTCTTTTCTCAAACTTTACTGGTATCGATTTTGTTTTTTTTTTATTCAGTTCATATACTAAAGTACTCAATTTTCATCTTAAGATAGTCAATTGTCCTCTTAAAGTATTCAGTTTTCATCTTAACATAGTCAATTGTCCTCTTAAAGTACTCAATTGTCCTCTTAAGATAGTCAATTGTCCTCTTAAAATACTCAATTGATATGCTATACAATCCATATTTGTTTAACTTGATGTAATGTTATAATGTTAACTTCTTAAATTGTTATGTTTAAATACTCAATTGTTCTCTTAAAATAATCAATTCATATACTAAAGTACTCAATTTTCATCTTAAGATAGTCAATTGATGTAATGCTATACAATCCATCATTTTCATCTCAAATTCACCATTATCGTCTCCATCAAGCATCAAATCTGTAAAATTTTTAGAATATGAATTTCACATATAGATTGTTCATCATTAAAACACAAGGTTTTGGTCAAATTTACCTTCAATTTGTTCAAGTTGTGTTCTCGACGCTTGTAACCTCATTTCAATGTCAATTTAATTCATTAAATCCTCCATTGTAGACATTCTTGAGCAGTTTCTTGAAAAGAATGAAGAAAATTACAGAGATTGTGATGAAATTGAGAGAAATTGCAGGAATATTCTTTCCTATTTTCACGCTTTGATTATGGGAAGTTTCCTAATTTTGAATATGGAAGTTTTTGGTTTAAAAGAGGGAAGTTTATATATTGCAGTGTTATTTCCCTCCTATTGTGCGCGTCTGCTGGTTTGGGCTGGGCCGTCTCACCTTGAGACGGTCTCGGCCAAGACCGGCTGTTGTTTTTTTGTTTCTTTTTATTTGGTTCGCTTTAGAATTTTTTTGTTAAATCGGGTTGATTGGATTTGGTTGTGAATTTGTGATCATCAAGGTTCACAAATCTGGTTAGTGTATGATTTTGCAAAATCAAATGTAGTCAAGTTTAATTAATTTCCAATCATAGTAATGTAGTACGTCTTGAATTAGCTAGAGTGGTTATTTCTTTTGTTTTTGATTGGTTTTGTGATGTTTCTCATTTCTTCCTATTAGTAAGATTACCATTAAAAAGGAATTAGGATGAACTTAGTTTTATTTGTAATGCTCTTTGGTAGTAGTATGACTATGTTCAATCTTTAAGCTGCATATATTGACTGTTCTTGCTAAAGCCATTATGTGTAATTGTGTATTGTGCGTTCCACATTTATTGGTCATGGAGCAACTCAAAACATTTATGAAATTTCTTTGAAATTTTTTTGTTAAATCGGGTTGATTAAATTTGGTTGTGAATTTGTGATCATCAAGGTTCAAAAATCTGGTTTGGTGCATGATTTAGCGAGCCCAAATGTAGTCAAGTTTAATTAATTTCCAATCATAGTAATGTAGTACTACTTGATTTAGAGTGGTTATTTCTCTTGTTTTTGATTGTTTTGTGATGTGTCTCATTTCTTCCTATTAGTAAGATTACCATTAAATAGGAATTAGGATGAACTTAGTTTTATTTTTAATGCTCTTTGGTAGTAGTAAAATTCTTGTTTGATTAATATTCCTAAATTTGATGGTTAGCAGGACATTGGAAAACAAAAAGGCTCTTTCAAGACTAAGAAGCAGCAATCTCCAAGGCTTGATACTCAGAATTCACTAAAACAAGAGGTAATACTTGAACTTTATGTGGTAAAACTTTAAGCATGAAGATTTCTATTCTTCATGTTGGTTGTCTAAGTGCTGGTAATTTCTAAAAGAAATCTTTTTTTTATTTTAATGTGTCCTATGGTACTTGGATTTGAGATTTTTGCAATTTCATTTTAAACCAAACATGAAACTGTCTCTACACTCTACTGTCCTATGGTACTTGAATTTCAGATTTTTGCAATTTCTTAGTATGTTTTTATCGAGCGATACATATTTTTTTCTCTGTGTCACATTACAGTTCTATTAAATTTAAGCCTTCCCAACATTATAACTCTCACTGACATACTATAATTGCAATAAAAAAACAGATATTGAACTGTCTCTACACTCTACTGTCTACACAAAACACACTCCAAATCACAGTGGATTCTGTTGTGCACTTTTATTCATTGTCATGCGTCTAGACAAAATAATCCAATCGGTTTAGTTAACAAAAGATCATTTCTGCTTTCGACTGATTTGAGTTTAATATTCTGTGTTTGGTGCTCTATTTCTTTGTTTATTATCATGCTAAGGTTGGAGAGTTTATGGGTTTTATACTGATGAAAATGTCAAGGTATTTGGAGAATTTTCTACACTTGCTGTTATGGTCTTCATTGCAGCAAACATCCTTCTATATATTGCATCTGCATAAATTTTAGCTCTTTCTCTCCTTTTTCGCCTCTAAATTTCATCCCACCGTTGTTAGTCTTCATAAAGGTCTCAATTACAAATTTGATTCCCTAATTTATTTTTAAAGAATCACTGTTATGGTCTCTGATTTGTTCTTCATTATGTTATATATTGAATATTACTTGACATTTGGATTCAACTAAGAGGAGATTGATATGCTTTTTGGTTACCTGGATTGATCATTGTTGATCATATGAACTTTCAGTATAATGAGTTTTTGTAGGTTTGTTATTTTTTGAGCATTTCTTTGCTGTTGTTGCGCTTATTTATTTCGTGTATTTGTTGCGGCATTATTGTAGAGGAGGGTTAATTAAGGGTTTTTGGAAGGCTGAAATGTGAGTTTCATTTTGCTTTATTTTGTTATTTAGAGTGATTTTTAGATCTTAATATATTGTTCCTTTTGAATGTAGATGATTTGGTGTGAGTTTTAATTGCTTTTGTAATCTTGTTGCTTGTTGAGATCCCATTATTTTCTCTGTATTTGTTTCTGCTAGGCAAGAACCTCATGTTCTTGAGTGTTGTCAATTGTCATCTTAACCTTCCAACAAATTGGTTTTGTGCTTTTTCTTTTGTGGATTTTTTGATGCTGGTTTGTATTTTGTTGCACTATATTTATGCAATTTCATTCATAATTGCAAATGCCCAAATCTAAAGTGTTAACTTTTGTTTAAAAAAATTTTCATAGTTTGGTGATGCTTTTAGATTATATGGAAGATACAATTTTTGAAAATACTTTTTCCCACAAGATGTGTTAGAAAATTTTAGCTTATTTATGGTAAAATAACTTATTTTTTTCTTCATATTTTTCCTTTTCCATGTTGCATTTTGTTACATCAATATGTTTTGTTGTCGAGGACTATTGTCCAATGATTATATTGATTCATATTGTTTTGTTCTTTTTATTAAAGTCATTGGGCTGTAGTCACTTGTAGGAGTAACAAATAGTACTTGAGCATGGTTGTTTTGCAATTAATTAAGATTCTAAACAGAATCAAGAAAGCAAATCCATTACCAGTTGTTCACTTTCTTAAATCAATAACCATTTTTATTACAAGAAGCAAACAAATATCGCACATTTGCCTCTGCTCCACCCCCGACAATAATGGATCTTTCTTCTTCCTTGTTTGTCATTTTTGCATCATAATGCAACATAGCCATATAATCCCATTGATCTGTTCATGACTTATCATTGATAACTTAATAGGGATGTACAAGCAAGAAACATACTACTTAATGATAAATTCAAAGTAAAACTTGGCAGCCTAAGTGAGGTCTATGTACAAGAAGGAGATACTCAATGAAGATTCATTACAATATTGTTGTGGTTGTCACAATAAATAGCTGATTTATATTGTCACACATATTCAGAGTGCCCATGTTTTAGTATTTTGGAACCTTTCATTATATACACAAAATTGCAATGCATTCACTGATTCACATCTATTTGGAAATTTTAAGTTTGGGATGATCAAAAAATTGGAATTTTGTGTTCTTTGAAAATCTTGACAGTTCGACTTTGTTTTTTCTTCTTTTACTCCCATTACAATATACTGATATTGTTTTATTTAATAATATTTGCAGGAGCCTCCGAACAAGGGCATTCAGGTGTGTAAAACGAATTTAAATTTTATCAACATTTTGTTTTTGATAAGAAAATTTGTCAATAGTGGTTTCTAATGATTTTGGTGGAGGTTTCTAAATGACTTTTCTCCTGGTTTCTTTTACTTTTGCTTTTTGATGATTTTTTTGTCGTTGAATATGGCTTTTTGGTGTGTGTTGTTTGTTTGTTGATGGATTAATGTTTGTATTTAGAGTTTGTGATATTATTTGCTGAAGAAATTCACTTAACTCTGAAGAAATCAAGTATTTTTGCCTATTTAAATCCTTTTTAATTTATTGCTTGTTGTTTTATCGATGAATTATTGTTTACTTTATTTCCATTTCATTGTTTTATATTTGAGTTCGTGTTTAGGGCTTGTTATTTAGAAATTTGTTTTGGTATTTTGGTTGAATTTTTTAGGGTATTTTTCAATTCTAGAGATAAAATTGAATTCCAGGCTTTTCCATGTATACTATTGCTGCATCCACTGACCATGCACTTTCATTCTTATTTTTTGTTCCCAAAATGAATTTTTCTTTAGAAATTCATTTATGGGTGTTCCACACCCTAAACCATGCAATTTCATTCGTATTTAACAATCTAAATTCATTTGTGTTCTGAACTGCACAGGACAAAGACAAGGTCAATGGCTGTAGCACACCTCGAATTTGCAACAACATTGCATGATGATTGTAATCGCACTCTGGATGTCTGCAATACACCAACTGCAATGGGCAATACGTTCTGCAACAACCCAACACAAAAGTACCTTCACGATAACATTTGCTCTTTGTTGCCATCTTCACTTACAACAGCACATCAACAACAATTTCCTGGATTATTCTCGACATTGGCAGTGAGGACAACGACAACATAAATAAATCAGGATTTAACCTACTAACAGGAGTAACCGAAGTTAAACTACTTTGAAAAAGAGACTAATGGTTTAATAGTTATTGATAACAATAAATAATAGTTCAATGATGATAAATTTAATACTGATTTAATGCCTAGGATTCGATATATTTGAGAGCATTCAAAATACTCGGAAACAGTGGATAATCAATCAAGTGTTTATTTGATTTATTTAATCCAAGTTGAGGACATTTTTTTGATTGTGGTTTAACCAAGTAGGACGTTGGTTTTACTTGTGTTAAACTTAATTAATAAATGTGCTAAATGATGGTATTTCTCCAATTGATTTTGTATTTAAATTCGATAAATTTGAGAGTATTCTTCCATCTTCAACTTTCGCTTTAAAAGATGATCATTGTTCTGAAGTAGATTCTAATACTTTTTCTTAAATAAATAACTGATTTACGATAGTATTATAGCATTTGCATTTACATTATTTTTTGAATTAATTGGCATTTGCATTTACGTTTAAATTGGTTGGTTTCTTCAACAATTTATCTATGCTTTATAGTAGAACGTATAAAGATTTCAATGTTTTTATGCCATACTTTGATGTAGTTGCCCACGACTACCTATCTTCAGCTTTTGCATCCTACACGTCTTTACAACAAATTGACATTCTATTAACTGCATTTGTATTACTCCCTCCTATTCTACCCATTAGTCCCATTGATTTTTTTTTCACCATTCACTTATCACTCTTAATTTGAATTTTATTCTTAATCTATAAGTTAAAACATAGTCATGTGAAATCTTGTTTGATTCATCTCAATACAGAGATCATTAATATCTACTTTTTATATTTTTTAATTAAAAACAATTAGATAAAGGTAAAAATGTTGTCTCGGCAAGTGTGAAAAAATCAAATGGGACTAATGGGTTGAATAGAAGGTAGTATTTTTTATGAAGTGTATAAAATAACATTAGGTAGTGTTTGGCAACATGAAATTCATTTGAAAATTGGGAATTGAATTTTGATATTCACATTCAAGAATTGTAAATGACACCTATATGCTTGGAATTTGCAAATTTTGTTACTTGACCAAATTTTACATTGTTATTGCAAGTCTATGGAATTGACCCAATTCCACATTTCAAATTCAAGATTTACCAAACATAATTGAATTTAAAAGTGTAACTTGGGGCTCGGGTGCGTAGACAACTAGTATAAAAAAAATATTTAGTAAAAAATATTTATTTATATTATTATTTGTGTATTTCATCTTTAAATTATAAAATCACTTTATTCTAATTAAAAAACTGAATGTATTACTTATATTAATTATACTAGTACACACATATAGCCCTAAATTATATTTATCATTTTTATAAATAAAAATCTTTTGTTGTGACCACGTGGTTGAAAGTTATGTTACTCTATAGGTCACTTTTAATTAGTGCTTTATATTTTTTTGACCAAAATTAGTGAAAAGAAGAATTAGATTGAAAAATAATTAGACAAAAGATAATTGAATAATACAAATGAATAGTTAAGATGGAAAAAGAAAATGTATTGGTTGACAAGAACAAAAGCAAAACTATTAAAAAAAAAGAAGTGAAATCAATGCGACATATTAAAATAAAAATTATATCTGTAGGAAATAATAATATGGTAGAATAATAATTATATTGTAGGATATTTTGATTATTATTTGCAAAATATTTAGATTTTATTCTAGAATATTTTTCTCA
Organism: Amaranthus cruentus; assembly: GCA_019425755.1. Lineage (NCBI taxonomy): Eukaryota > Viridiplantae > Streptophyta > Magnoliopsida > Caryophyllales > Amaranthaceae > Amaranthus > Amaranthus cruentus. The sequence goes on from CM033466.1 coordinate 10,707,291, forward strand.
TTATTTAGGACGTCAAGATATTTTGTATTATTTAGTTTCCTTAATTTACGGTATCTCTCTTGTATTTATAGGGAGCATTTGCTTCCCATTATTGAATGAGAATGAAAAACAAATTGATTTAAAACCTTAAACTTATTATCTTTTCATATTCTGATATTAATTTCTAAGATATTAATAATTATTGATGTAGATCATAAAACAAATAATTTGTCTTGAGTGTCGATTTTGATGGGTACAAATCAACAAACATAACGCTAATTTACTAACTACTCCCACTATTGCTCAAAAAGTCAAAATTAATAATAACTCCTATTTTTTTTTGTTGATAATTAGTAAAAAGAGAAATCAATAAGATATTAAGATAAAACAAGTTGATGATGTAAATAAATTGATAAAATAAATAATGAGAATAAGTTTGTGTATAATAGAGAGGGACGAAAGGAGTAATTTCTCGGTACGTAAAGTAAGTAATGTTTTCAGAGTAAGGTTTATGGTAATTCTACTGATGGGCTAAAAATGCTTACGAAGCTCATGTAAAGAACGAATTTTCAAATAAGACAGTTTCAAAGTAAAACCATTTCTATTGGTTGGCTCAATAACATATATAGTCTCAAAAGTCAAAATGATCACTTATAATCTTAAAATAATTAATTATAATTTTAAAGTAGAGTCGTAATGTATTACTTATAAGTTATAACCTTAAATTAATCACTTATAATTTTAAAATGATTAATTAGGAAAATGAGTTGATTATATGAATACGTCTCATATAAAACTTGTTATATGTAAAGAGGATCGTTTATATGTAAAGAGGATCGTTGGTGCATCTATTGTTATCCACATGTAAGTAGTCTAACAATGAAGAAAGAAAAAATATTTTCTTGATTTATAAATTTGAAGAGTAATTTCTAACTTTTATTAGTACCAATTCTTATTCGCCTATAATAATAATAAAAAGAATAATTTGCGAATTACAGCCTTAAAGTTTAACACTTTTGCGAATTATAGCCTCAATATTTATTTTTTCTGACCATCAAAGTATCAAAATTTATAGATTTAAGCCAAAACACAAAATTTCAACCATTTTAGTAGTTAGAATTTCAGGTTATAAGTGGTCAGAGTTAAATTAGGATTTTGGAAAAAATGATATTGACTTGATCAACCCATAAAATTACCTTCACATGCGAGTCTCATCTTAAGGTCATACCAGCTCTAGCTATACATTATAATTCCACCTTAGTATACTTCTCTCTTCCAGAGCATACCGGTTACATTTGATTTTTTATGCAATTTAATGTATTATTTTAATTATTTATATATTCAATTATACACATCCGAAAATTATAAAAAGTTAATATTATGAAAGTATGCAAATGCAATTAAACGATTTAAACAAGATCCCACTTGACTATATTGTTTCTTACACATCAGCCGCAATAAATAAAATAAGCTTGAATGATGAATAGTGTCAATCATCGTTATGTAGCGAGTATTTCAAAACGAAGAAATTATCACCCAAGTAGTCTTCTCGTCGTGTGAACATAGTTTATTTCTTGTGTTACATCATCATCATCATCATCATACCTATAATGGAGAATGCGGTCAAAGAATCCCTTGGCTCTGAGAAAGATTTATACAAGAGTGAAACCTCCAACCACCCGAAAACTTTCAACTTACAACACACATTGACTATTAACAATAATAAAAAATAAAATAAAAATAAGTATACATAAACAAATTAAATAAAATAAAAGTAAAACAAGGAATGTAGTAAGATCAAATCAAGACAAAGAGCAAAAATGTAAAAGGCAAGGAACAATAATACCGACAAGTAAGTGGGACATAATCAGTAATCTAAGATGTAAACAAGGGGTCACCAACTACCTCTAACCTTGGTCAAGTCCTTAGGGAGGTGCAATTCATGCATGTCATTTTAAAAATGATCCTCCAACGTTCTTCTAGGTCTTCCTCGACTTCTCTTACCCTCCACTATAATGCTTTTGATCCTTCGCACTGGGGTGTCATAAGTCTTTCTCTACACATGCCAAACGATCTCAACCTATTCTTACGCATCTTTGTAGAGAAAGGTGCAACCCCTAACTTTTCCCTAAACTCCCGGTTTCTAATTCTATCCATTATTATGTGGCCACACATCCATCCCATCATACGCATTTCTGTAACATTCATCTTCAGTTCATAATTCTTCTTTACGGGCCAACATTCTGTCCCATAAACAAAATCAGCTTTAATTGTAACGCGGTAGGATTTACCTTTTAATCTACTAGGAAATTTTTTATCACAAAGCACCCCGGTTATACTCGCCACTTAAGCCATCCCGCTTGTATATGATAAGTACATCTCCGTCAATCTCTCCGTTACTCTGAATTACAGATCCTAAATATTTAAACTTTTAACGTACAAGAACAACTTCTCCTCCTATATTTGTGCGACACAAAATTTATTAGGAAATGGTTAAAATATATTATTGTCAGATTATCAGTTGCGACTTTTATAGCTAATAATTAAGATGTCTATTGAATTGGTATTTTGTGGGACACCAAATTTATTAGGAACGGGAGTATGGGCCATCATATATTCTCCTTATAACACAAAAGTGAACTAGTATTACTTCTCAATTCTAAAATACTTGTTATTTCATGGTTATGTACATTATTATTCATCATTTAAGAGCTTTTTTTTTTATATACATTGGCTAATATGTAATAATCATATTATCAAATAGAATCTTATTTGAATTATTTTTCATAATATTAACTTTTTATGATTTTTAGACGTGTATAATTTGATATATAAATCAACCAAATTACACATTAAATTGCGTAAAAAGTCAAATAGAACAAATATCACGAAATAAATAAAGTATTTATGGAAGATTTAGTCTTGATTCTACCTAAATTATAATTTGAATGATTAAAATTATCTTAATATTAAATTATATAACGTATAAATATAACAGTGTAGTTGAGACAAATCATTCGAAATTATAAGTAATAGAGTAGTTGATGTGTGAGATGGAGTTGTAAATAAGCAAATTTGAGAAATGAAAATATTATATATATATATATATATATATATATATATATATATATATATATATATATATATATACTTCCTCCGTTCCAATATAGTCGCAACATACGAAAAATAAGCACTATTTACTTATCGCTCTTAATTTGTGATTAATAAGTAATCTATAAGTTAAAACATAGTCAAGTGAGATCTTGTTTGATAATTGATATCAAATTTTTATAATTTTATATTATACATAATTATAGATATTAAGGATTGAATTAGTCGTTGAATTTGCTGAAAAAGCAATTCTTGTAAGTATTTTGGACGAGGTAGTATATATATATATATATATATATATATATATATATATATATATATCTATATATATATATATATATATATATATATATATATATATATATATATATAGATATATATATATATATATATATATATATATATATATATATATATATGATAGGGTGTGGGATGGATGAAGGCTAGGTGAAAATCTATCCTAAAAAATAGTACTTCACTTGTGGATGAGATTTAAAAAGCAAATCTGAGACGATTTTTATAAGAGACACATTAAATATATTAGTTAATGTAAGTTTCTTATTTTGACATCGTCTCTTTTCATAAAAGTAGTTGATTTCTTTTTGCATGGGGTTCGCACATTAATTAATCAAAATATACCACATGTCACATTTATGTGTAAATGAATTTGTTTTAAATAAAATTTAATTTTATTACTTTTAATTGCCTACAATCAATATTTGCCCCACCGTATATAATTACTATTAACCGACACTAACAGGTAAAAATAATCACTAAAAAACAAAGAATTGAGTTCTATTATAATTGTATTGGAATTTGGAACCCACTTACCCACAATTTTATTTCTAAATTCTGATTATCTGCATGCATAACGCAGATTTTAAACCCCAATTCTTAAATATCGTCACCCTTTTTATTTTATCACCACCTCATTTTAATAAAATTACAAAAATACCCTTAAATTTAATTTTAATTATAAAATCAACCATTATTATTTATAAACTAAATTTCTTAATAATAATTAAATTAAAATAAAAATATAAATTTTAATAAAGAAAATAATTTTTAAAATCGAAAAATAAATCTGATCACACGTTTTGTATTGAAATTTGATACATAATCACTCCTTTGGCCGAAACTTTTGATACAAAAATCACATTACTGCAATATTTCTAGCATTAGAACCTAGACTTCAAGATCTTTCCAATGATATATTATATGCCCAAATCCGATAACCGAGCGAGAAAAGACGATCGTTTGAGGTTTATTTGTGCTGAAATTTGATACATATTCATTCTTTTGGTCATAAATTTTTATAAAAAAACTGTATTAGTCCAAGGTTTGTGGCATTGGAAACTAGACTTCAAGTGCTTTCCAACGACATATTATATGCGCAATTCTAACAATTGAGCGAGAAATGACGACCGTTTAAAATTTGCGGTAATTTCTAACATTAGTTGCGCGCGATCAGGCCATGGTTGAATCGCACAAAATGTACGATCGGACCATGGTTGAATCGCACAAATTTTGTGCGACTCAACCATGGTCCGATCACACATTTTGTGCGATTCAACCATGGTCCGATCGCACATTTTGTGCGATTCAACCATGGCCTAGTCGCGCGCAACTAATGTTAGAAATTACTGCAAAGTTTAAACGGTCGTTATTTCTCGCTCGATTGTCAAAATTGAGCATATAATATGTCGTTGGAAAGCTCTTAAACGATCGTCATTTCTCGCGCAACTAATAAGATTTTGCTATAAAAAGTTATGACCAAAATAATGAACATGTATCAAATTTCAGCACAAATAAACTTCAAACGATCGTCATTTCTCGCTCGGTTATCGGAATTGGGCATATAATATATCATTGGAAAGATCTTGAAGTCTAGGTTATAATGCCGCAAATATTACAATTGTATGATTTTTCTATTTAAAGTTATAACCATTAGAGTGAATATGTCTCAAATTTTAACACAATCATATTGATTCCGCAATCATATTGATGCTCATTTTCGTTGGCCATTGTAATTCAATTTTTAGTTTTTGCTTGTTTTAGTTCAATGAGTGTTCTGAGAAAGTTTTTAAAGAAATGTTAGAGATTGAAGGTTGAAAAGTAATTAGGGTCAATTTTGGAATTTCAATATATAAGGGGTGACAATAAAATGAAAAGAGTGGCGAAGTTTAATAATGCCCTTTTAACCTGCTGGTCATGTATGACACCGTTTTATTGGTGAGAGAAACGTCAAAATAAAAACTCAAAAGCGTGTCTTATGGTGAGACCGTCTCATACAAAAATTTATTGATTTTAACCTTAGTGAGAATATTTCTATTGGGCTGATTTAATATGATAACTTATAATTTTAAAGTGATTAATTACAAAATTAGACTAATTATATAAGTCTGTCTTGTGGTGAGATAATTTAATACAAGATGAGTAGTTGTTAACTTGTTATTTAGTACTCCCTTCCAGTCTTTTTAGTTGTCCAATTTCTTATTTGGCAAATTTATATCAATTGTCTTATTTTCTTTTTTGTCTATTCTTTTTTTTTTACCTAAATACCCCCACTTTTACTACTCTCAATACCCAACTACCACCTTTACAATTAATTTAATCAATTAAAATACCCAACTACCACCTTTTTAAAGGACCCCACACCACCCTTAATAACCGTGAAAACCCAAATGAGATATCTAAAATGATTCGGACGGAGTAGAATTTTAATGATTCATAGCATATTCGAGTTATTAAATTGAATAAGTCAAATTGAATTTATTTGTTATGTAGATTTTGGACAATATATTAATCATAATCTATTCGAGAAACCTTATTGTTGCAAATTTGTATATTATTAAATTGATTTGATTCTCGAAACCAGAATTCCAAAAATTCGAGTGGGAAGTCGTAGGAGCTTCATATACTTCCTCCGTTCCATGGAATATTTGACTATTGACGCAGTTTAATGTAGTACTTCAATTCTTAATATCTATAATTACGTATATAACAAAATTATAAAAAAATTAATATTAATAATCTTTACGTTGAGACGAATCAAAATTAAAATAAGATACCGTTTGACTATGTTTTAACTTATAGATTAAAAACTAATCACAAATTATGTATGATGAATGAATAGTGTTATTTTGCAATCATACAACATAATAAAAGAGTAGTAAAATTCCAAATGACAACCTCACAATAGATGATGGTTTGTAGGAAAATCTAATGGTTATTTATTGCTTAGGTGTTTTAATGAGTGTCTAATAATTTATGACGATATAATAAATTTGCTCTCTTACAAAGCTTCTCTTACAAGATTAATTTAAATTATCTTAAGTTGAAAGTTTGAGAATTTGTCATAATTGATTATATTTTCCCACTATTATAACAGACTAATTTTTTTTTCTATTGGTTATTCCTTTTCTAGCCCTTTTTATCTTTTCTCATTATTTATATTTTTTTCAGATTGGATATAGAATATATAATTAATTCAATAAGTACACCATTTTATTTCTTTAATCAATTTTTGAACGCATGGTAGTTGTACAATATCCAACCTTATAAAATGTAGTAATTACAGATTTGTAATTCAACCCGATTCCTCAAAGCTACAAAAAATTAATTTTTTCAAAATTTATAATATCATTCATCTGTGATTGAAATATTAAAGAAACAAAAACTTCTTTTCCAAATTTAATTTATCACACTGTTTTTTAGATTGTAGTATGAGTAATTTGTATATATAACTAATTGTCTCCCAAATAAGTGGATTTCATTCAAATAAGATATGATGGTATTGTAATATCTTTATTTTTAGAATTTATCATAATCACACATTGTTATCATTAATTTATGTCTATTATATATATATATATATATATATATATATATATATATATATATATATATATATATGTATATATGTATATACGCATTGCACGGACATATAGACTACTGTTGCAATAAATCGAAAAGGAGGAAGTATCTTTCATATGGATACGTGTCAGTGATAAGATGATTCCAGAAAGCTTAAATGTAAATAATTCAATAGGAGTCGTCTATTATGAATTATGATCCCTACTTCTAGTCGTGAATATACATAGAAAACATGGAGCTTCATATCTTTATGCATGATATATAATAAAAGAATGCCATCCTTTGTACTGGAAAATAATAAATGTCATGATTTTTTCAATAAATCAATAGTAAAATAAATGATTTTTTTTGAGTTAAAAAAAACTTTAATTACACGTACAACAAATATATTTTTTTCAATGATTATCGGCTAGGCCGACGGATTATAATGGAGGGCTAAGTGAAGATCGAATGCATGATCTTTCTAGAAAATTAATTTTTACTCTGTGACGATCTTTACGTAATCACTGTACCCTTTGGGCACATACGTGTGAAAATAATCACTAGGTATCTATGGGCTTGATTCTGGAACCCACAAACCCACATGCGATGAATGTTAACTTGCATAGTTGCATACACACTTAATCAGGTTCAATTTTTTCCAAAATCATATGGTGATAATTACCCACCAAATAAAATATGCAAGTCCATAAGCTATTATTTTAGTTAGATGTGTTCAAAATAAACCCCGATGACTCGATATTTACCCGACTTCATAGCCGAACCCGACTTGCATGATCCAACTTCAAAACACAATTAAAATTATGGTAAAATCAATATGAACATATATAATACCCGATTTTTTGAACTGACCCGAACACGTAACTCGAAGTAAACCGATGACCCAAATAAACACCTCTTTCCAACACCAACTCAACTACTATAAATAGTATACCTTTATGCTCTCTTTACATGCCCAAATAAACCGTATTCCCAACTCTCTCCCTCTTCTTATCTTCCTACAAAACATGGCCATGGATTTGCGATTGCAATTTCCTGCTCTTTTCTTGGTAATCTTTCTTTCTCTTTCACAATAAATATTTGCACTTAAATATTTATTATAGAAATTTTAATTTCTAGGTATTTAAGAATTTTATTTGCTCGATAAAATAATTAAAAATTAGAAACACATTCATTAAATTTCTAAAAATTTGACAAAGAAAATAATTTCGTGTAAATTAGGACTTCCCATGCATGTGAATTTCTCATAAGTTCTCACATGAACTAGATTTTATTACGCTGAGATCATCTTTATTGAGCTGATTTAATATATGCTTATAGTTTCAAAATTTAGCAATCATTTTTTATATATAATCTCAAAGTCATTACTTATAATTAATGATTACTTACAGTATTAAAGGGTTTACTTTTTATATTCTTATTGTTATAAGGTACGATCTTAAAGTAATCAACGTCTGATAGTGAAACAGTCTCATACTAAATAAATATATTATTTATTTATATTTATTGCGTAAAACTAATTAAACTGACTCTGTAGTTTATGATAATAACAACTTTATTTTTCGGTCCTTTTATTTATCTTTACAATAAAGGAATCTTGCTATATTAATTTATATTATGGGAAAATAAGTAAATAAAACAAATATTTGAATGAGATAAAAAAAGTTTATTATGTAACTTCATGAGTTCATGACTTAATTTGTATTATGAAATTTGTAATAGAATTACCGGACAGATTATATTAAACTGACTTAAGTTTTTGACATTGTCTCATTTTATTAGATTTTAAAAAATTCTGCAAATTATAATATTATATATATAAAAATTGTAATTTATACATTTAAAGTTGAAGTTGATTCTAAAAAATATGTATAGTAAAGAAAGCATAGGATTAAGTGATAATCAAACTTTGTATGCCATATGTTTCATGATTTTTATGTTCACCACTCCTAACTAGGGATGAATTGGGTACAATTTGACACTAAAATCAAATCAAATATATAATAATTTCGATTTGGAAGTTTTGTAGATCGAACTAAACCGTTTAAATCATCAGATCAAAACTTGATACAATGTATAGTAAAGACTTAGACCTGATACAATATTTATAGTAATTTGACATAATAGAGTATTGATTTAAAAAATATTGATAATAAGGACTTGAACCTGATATGAATGTTGTTATACACCATTATTTTAACCAATTTAACCAATATTATACTTATTAACATAGAATATATAAAGATAAAACTAAAATATAATTTAAAATATTCATACATTATTTCCGCATTATTTATTTCTTCATTAACAACATTTAATAAGGTTGCATGGGCCCCTATTTCTTACTGCAATCATGATAAACACAGTAGTTATAGAGTATGACAAAGAGAAAAACAAATACTCCCTCCGTTTATAATTTAGAGCATTTTCTATTTTTGTCCGTCCCACTTAAATTGCAACATTTCTATTTTTGGACTATGACTCACCACTTTCTTTTAATCTCATCCATACATTTTAACTCTCTTTTAATTTTATCCACACAATTCATTCTCTCTCTTCATTTATTATCACCTTCTTAATTCTCACCAATTTTCTCTATGCTACTAATTCAATGGGACGGAGGGAGTAATGTATTTCATTTGCATTTTAATACTTGCTATATTGTTAATCACCGTAGCAATTATTGTTAATCAACGTATCTTATTTGCTATATATTTCTCTATCTATAATATAAAACATAGTCAAGTGAGATTTTTTTAATTTGTCATAATGAATATTTATCATTAGATTAATTTTTTAGAATTTTTTATCAAATATAACTAAAAATATTAAAAATTAAAATTGGACATTGAAAAATCGTGGAAAATTAAAATGTTGCAACTATATATTAATAATAAGAGGAAGTATAACGTAACAGAAATATAACTATAGTGATAGCATTTTACGATGAGACAAATCTATGCTAGATGTTTGTGTAGACCTAAGGCTCGATCACCAGGGGCGGAGCAAAAATAAACAATTTGAAAATCCTGTGCAGTTTCAAAAATTATGATATTTTTCTAATATTTTGTGTCTTTAAATACTTAACATATACCATGTAATTTAATATTGAGACCCCTAATTTTTCGGGACCCTAAATATAATCTTATTAATGTTTCGAATTCACGATTACATCTTAATCAAACTCACAATAATAGAAATCTCAAAAATAAATTCACTCAAAATTGTATTTCTAAGATAATTTGGGAGAGGAATTAAAAGGGTCACAACTTCATGAATGACCAGAATAAAGGTTGGCAAACAGGTCATGTATGAGACACAGTCTTTTTGAGAGATTATTTTTAATTGGATCGATCTATTTTATATTTTTTAAAATATTATAAGTAGACATTAAGAATGATGTGAGTAGACATTTAAGATATTGAAAGTAGGCATTAAAAATATGATAAATAAGCAATAAATATGATGTAAATAGGCATTAAAAATACGTTGAGTAAACATTACTCTTTAATGGGCTGAGCTTTAATATGTGTATAGTAATTTAAGTAACTTTAACTCGATTAACTGGTAGTAAAGGACCGTGATGGTTAGTGTTCAATTCCTCAAAGTTACAATCCTTGTTTGGGTCTACGGCTTTCAATTAATGTTTTGTTTTACTACTAATTTATTTTACAGGGTCTCTCTTAAGAGACCGTTTTTTGTAAAAATGTCTCTAAAAGATTCAGCTCAAATCTAATTTATATTAATTTTAAAAAATATTGTTGCTGAAATCAACGTGTGCGTGTCAAATGGAATGTGAAAAGTGACATATATATTTAGTGTTATAACATCATTTATTTGGGGTTATAACATATTACATTTGGTGTTATACCAACATACATTCGAGGGTTATAACATAATTTATTTTGGTTATAACACAATATATTTGATGTTATAACCCCCAAATATATGTTGTATAACACCAAATATAATACGAGATTGATGGTCTTAGTAAATAACGGTTATTTGTAAAGTTAACAAATCACGCTTATGTGGTAGATTTGATAGGATGAAAATTTTGTTATTTTTATTTATCTTTTATGGTTTTGTTTATTTTATTATTATATTTTTTGTCTTTTTATGGTGTATAAATCACGGTTATTGATTAGGAATTTTTGAATGTAATACTCCCTCCTATTCACCTCAAGTGTCTCATTTCTTTTATGCACTTTATCTTATTCACTTATTCAATCCTTAATATCTCTAATTGTGCATAATTAAAAATTATGGAAAGTTGATATAAATAATCCTCGTATTGAGATGAATCAAACAAGATCTCACTCGACTATATTTTAATTTATAGATTAACAATAAAATGCAAATTAAGAGTAAAAGATGAACAATACCCAAAAACTAAATAGGACACTTATGGAGAATAGGAGGGAGTATGTTATAACCTCAAATAAATGTTATAATCCTAAATATATTATTTGACTTTTCACATTTCATTTGACATGCACGCTCTAATTTCAGCAACAATTTTTTTTTAAATTAACATAAATCAGATAACTCTATATATTTTAAAATTATGACAACATAGGTTGTAGTTCTTATGATAAATAAATATTTTAATAGAATAATAAATATTATTTTTAATATAACTAACACAAATTCTTGTGAGAGACAGTCTCTTTGAGAGACCATCTCTAATTGAGTTGGCCCATTAGAAAAGATATAGAGTAAATGTAGGCAATAAACATTAATGGGTTGAGCTTGAGAGACGTCTCTCAGAAAGACGGTCTCTCAGGAGACTAGCTGACTAACTAATTTTCTAAAATAAGTGGTTATTAATATAAGGAAAAATTATAAGAAACTACCTAATCTATATACCTTTTTTAAAAAAAACTACCTTATATAAAATTTTTTGCAAAAAACTACCTTATATAATACAATTCTTTGCAAAACACTACCTTTTACTGATTTTCGTCAGTTGACTGTTAACATTCACGTTGATCTGCACAGAATTGTACCATATAAGGTAGTGTTTTGCAAAGAATTAATTTTTTAATAAGTTTTTGTTTATGATGTATAGATTAGGTATTTTTAAAGAATTTTTTTAAAGTGCAGTCCCACATTTTAAATGCCCATATTTTAAATTACCTGTACAAGGCCTTTATTTCTTTGAGACGGCCCCCAATAAAATTATTAAGGAAGAGGAATGAAACAAGGAATTACAAATGAACTAATAAGTATGAAAAAATGCATTTGTTCTTTAATATCTGATCTCTTCTATTTTCAGCTTACATTTCTAGCATTACATGCATCAAGTTGCAAACAAGAGGACTATTGGAAAATGAAGTTACCAAAAGTCCCAATGCCGGAAGCAATCAAGCAAAGTCTTCTTCATTCTGGAGGTGATCATTTAATTATAAGTTGTATTTATAGTTCATATATCAAGTTTACTATAGGAAAAAAATGAATAATTTTAGTTCATATATCAAGTTTACTATAGGAAAAAAATGAATAATTTTAGTTCATATATGATGCAGGTGAGAACAAGTTAAAGGATGACTCTGCACTTAAACAACCTTATACCGTAGGGTCATGGAAGTATGATGCAGACACGAATAAGGTGAAGGATGACTCTGTAGTTAAACAACCTTACACTGTGGGCTCATGGAAGTATGATGCAGATAAGAATAAGGTGACGGGTGAGTCTGCACTTAAACAACCTTACACCGTGGGCTCATGGAAATATGATGCAGGCGAGAACAAGGGGAAGGATGAGTCTGCACTCAAACAACCTTACACCGTGTTTTCATGGAAATATGATGCAGGCGAGAACAAGGTGAAGGATGAGTCTGCACTTAAACAACCTTACACTGTGGGCTCATGGAAATATGATGCAGGCGAGAACAAGGTGAAGGATGAGTCTACACTCAAACAACCTTACACCGTGTTTTCATGGAAATATAATGCAGGCGAAAACAAGGTGAAGGATGAGTCTGCACTTAAACAACCTTACACCGTGTTTTCATGGAAATATGATGCAGGCGAGAACAAGGTGAAGGATGAGTCTGCACTTAAACAACCTTACACAGTGGGTTCATGGAAGTACAACGAGAATGATGAATCTAAACAAGCTTCACCTCATCATCTTCACCATCACAAACTCATGCATGATAATGTCAACTCAAAAGATCAAGAAGACTTGACTGATGGATCAGTGTTCTTTGTGGAGAAAAGTTTGCATATAGGGTCTAAGCTTAAGCATGATTTTCAGAAGACTCCTAAAACTTCCTTCTTGTCAAAGCAAGAAGCTCAATCCATCCCTTTCTCAATGGAAAAAATTGGTGACATTCTCAACTTGTTTTCCTTGAAATCTAATTCAGCAGAAGCAAATGCTATTAAAGGAACCCTTGATATATGTTTGAATAGGCCAAAAGTTTCAAAAGAAAACAGGTAATCATCATGTCTTCTCTAATTGAAAGTTAAAACCATCTTGGCATCTCAAATAGTACTCCCTTCGTTCTTTTAAGTTCTTCCGCCTTATTGTACGTGTAGTTTCAAAAGTTCTTCCACCTTAGAATACTTTCTATTTTTGGAAAGTTTTCATCCCACTTTTACCCCTTAAAACCCCACTTTCCTTACTTCACACTACTATTTAATTATTTTCTCTCTCATACTTCCAATACAATCATTACTTCACACTACTATTTAATTATTTTTTCTCGTATACTTACAATACAATCATTACTTCACACTACTATTTAAATAAAATAATACCCACTATAACCCAAAGATTCTATCTACCTTAATATTTGTGATAAACCCAAAGTGGAAGAACAAATAAGATGAGAGGGAATACTAAATAAAAGTATTATCAAAATACTTATCTATTTATATCACAAATTTTGGTAAATGGGGCAAGAATTTGATTCCTTGGCCCAATGATGACTTGCCAACTCAACATGCAAGAATAATGTAGAAAATGTTTAATATAATCGGTAATGATATAAACAATACAACTCTTAGGGTGTGTATAAAAAGTTAAAAGTAAAAATATTTGGTAAAAAATAAGTACTAATTACATCGTTGTTTAGGTAATTTTCATGGAAATCATAATATTTGGTAAAAAAAAATAAGTATTAGTTACATCGTTATTTGTGTAATTTGCATTGAAATCATAATATGTGACGAAAAATAAGTACTCCATTCGGTCCTTAAAGAAGTTTCTATTTGACAATTTAGGTTTTTTATTTGTTGTTCCCATAAAGATATTTTCTATTTATATCACAAATTATGGTCCTCACATACCTTCCACTAACTTCATTCTAACATTTATATATTTCTTATGTTCCCAACATGTTTCCAACAAACATAAAAAAATATTTTTTGTTTGTTGTGGTTTTTATATTTTTTTCCACCAACTTTCTTTTAATATTTTTTTAATGTTTATGGTCGCCATTTTTCTTTGATCTAATTTATTATTCAGTATAATAATATATACACTATCTAAAAGATTTTATTTTTTTAAATTTCCGTGAATATTTCATGTGGAAACTTTATTAAGGAACGAAGAGCATATTAGTTACATCGTTATTTGTGTAATTTGCATTGAATGATAAGATAATTCTATTTTAGAATATGAATTTAATGCTTAATTACATTCCTAAGACTATATATCATTTGCCTAATTTTAAATTTATGTAAATAATAATTGTCACTACAATAAATTTAGCTTTTTACGACATTGAATTTAGTGGCATTAAAAAAATGTCACTGATTCATATTTTTAGTGTAATAATTATTGGTTTTTATTTTAAGTTTCACCATAAAGTGATTTAGCGACACTTAATTTGGTATTTAGTGGCATATGTAATTGTCACTATAGTCTATCGTGACATTTGTGAGAAATGTCACTAGATCCTATGTCGCTAAAAGCTTTAGTGTGACTTTTTAATATGCTGCTAATGGATCTAATAAATGTCAATAAATCCTCTATATATACACTATAAGAAATTTGAAATAGCGACAATTAAATCAAATGTCACTAAATATATCTTACTAAAAGCAAATTATGTTGTAGTGTGTAAAAGTATATAACTAAGTCTAAATTGAGTCTAGAAATAAAATAAATGAAGTTAAAAAGTCTTTTATGAGTCAGAATAATTTTGAAAATAGATAAAATTTAGTAGAAAGCTGATATGATAGAGTCTAAAAATCGCGGTTAATTTAAGTTATGTATATTCACACCCTTCTGAAATTGTTTTTTTTTTCTTTCCAAAAGTATTGTAAACTAATCAATAAAATTACTTATTTGGTAGGACTTGTGCTCAATCAATGGAGGACATTGTGGATTTTGTTGTAGGAGAGCTAGGGACAAATGAAGTTGAAATAAAAATGATGAGCAACAACATTGAGGTACCTAATGGCATACAAGATTATGTATTATCAAAGGTAGAAAAGTTGGTGGTACCAGGAAATACTGCCGTGGCATGCCATAGGATGAGTTATCCTTATATTGTGTACTATTGTCACCATCAACAAGACATTGGCCAATACAATGTCACTTTGGTTAGCCCGAGCACAGGTGCCGCCTTTCAAACCACCGCGGTGTGTCACTACGACACATACGCTTGGCAGCCTGACGTGGTGGCCCTTAAGTACCTTGGGATTCGCCCCGGAGATGCCCCAGTTTGTCACTTCTCTGCAATAAATGACATGTTTTGGAATCGCAAAGATAATGATTTCAAGTCTCTTGACATGGTTCAGTGAAAAAGATTCATATATATGCTTATTATGCTAGTGTTACTAAGGGATCCTAGATGTATCATGTAACATAAATAATGGCATTTGCTTATAGGATGGTGTACATTATAATGGTATACTATCCATGCATGCTTTGCTTAATGTTGTACGTTGTATTACCTCAATTAGTTAATGTTTATGTTTTCATCTTCATCTATATCGTGATTCATCAAAATTATATAATCTTTTACTTTTATCCAAATAATTTTGCTACAAGATAGGTTTTAGCATTTTAAATTCTAATTGATTGTTAATCAGATGCTAATATTTAATTTTTTGGATGAATCAGACATATTTTAACTAAAATATAAGATATTAAAATATAAGACATTACTCCAAAAGTGTAAATAGTTGTTAGTATGTTTCACAAAAGATGTCTAATATATGTATAAGGTCAAGCAATGGGCTGTTACTAAACTCGACTTGTTGCTTCTCATATTATATTTTCTAATCCTAATAATTATATAAGTTATGTTATTCAGTCTACGTATTAAACGTATAAAAAGTATATCACGTTCATTTTGTACCCTTTTCTTTTTGACAATGGCTCCACGTTTTTTATTTAAATCTCATCATTATTATCTATCTCCATAACCACTTATTTATATCATTTACTTATTTTTTATCTTATTCTCCAATTTAATTTTACTTTCTACAAAATTTCATCTAAAATGACATAAATGCATTCTCATACAGACGGAGTAGTTATTGTTCTCATGGGGTCATGAAGCCCTATTTAATGTCCAATCATTATCCAGCTTTTTTTCCCAAATTCCTATTGATTAGTGGTTGTGAGATCTAAAGATAATGTCATCATAAGGAGTTAAAATAAATTGATTAGTGTTTAAATAAAAATAATGCTTTGGTTGACAGTTGTAATTTATTTAAATCCTTATTTTTATGTTTCATTCGCTAAAAATAATTTGACGGTCAACTGAAAGAAAACGACAGTTGATATATTATCTTTATGATTCATTCTATTATATAATTTTTATTTAAATTTTTTCCAAAATACTTTTAGTTAATAGCTATACTTTGCTACTTCCTTCTAATTATGCAGGATCTTGTTTGATTCGTGTTATTGTAAGGATTATTAATATCAATTTTTTTATAATTTTCAATTATGAACAATTATAGATATTAAGGATTAAAATGTTGTGTGGACAAGTGTAAAATCTAAATGTTGTGTCGATAAGAGGTAGTATTGTTTATGATTAAAATAATTGTTAGAAATAATCTCAATTATGATTTATTCACTCAAAATAGTTGATAAACCTCATTTTTACCGTATATTTGGGCATAATATTTATTGATTATTTCTTGGTTTACGTGCATTTCTATCGCATTTGGTTGGTTTCACGCTCTTTTGTAGGGTAGCATGTTTGTCGCTTGTTTTTGTAGAATGATCACCTATTTTCGAGCATCAAAGCATGCTATCTTGGAGAAGGCATAAAGTCGAGGAAGAAATAAGGCCAAGAGGTGGAGAAAAGTCCAACCGAGCAAAGCAAGAAGCATCATGTAGGAAAAGTCAACTTAAGCGTCGATGGAGGTCAACTCGCTCAAATTATGGTGGATATGTTAATGGATGGCGAAAGTTGAGTTCGTTAGCTTCGAATCGACTGATCACACGTCGAAATCGGAGTTATAATGAAGGAGATAGAGCAATTTCAAAATGACGTGCCAAAAGAGAAGGAGATCGATCGATCAATCTACTTGGATCGACCAATCGATCTCATAAGCAAAAACTTCCAGAATGTATTTGAGCAAGTCGAAAGAGATCGACCAATCGATCTCTTTAGATCGACCGATCGATCTCTTTAGATCGACCGATCGATCTTATGAGGGTGGTATTCCAGAAAGTGCAAAATATATACATATGAGATCGATTGATTTGAATGGAGACTTAGTAGAAGGGTAGCTTCATTCATTATTTGAGGGTTGTCACGGTTCCTTTTGGGAGGCCAACGAGGGTTGGATCCCGGAGTAATCTAAACCGTTTCTCAATGAATGGAGTCGGTTGCAAGGGATCGACGAGAGTTGAACCTTGCAATCGCCCCTTTAACTAGGAGTTTTCCCCTCCGCCTACGAGAGTAGGGGAGGATTGACGGATAGTGGACTTTTGTTGCCCGATTTTCTTGTCTTCACTCATGAGAGTGAGGAGGATGAGATATTCGGAGGTGATCCCAAGCCCGATCCAGGATCGGATCACTCATCGTATTGTGTTTCACTTCTCTCTAATCAAATCAATGGAAATCAAAGCCTCTACCATAGGATAGCCGTCACAAGTGAGTTAACCTCATCCCGATTCTTCTTTGTTTTCGTAGTTATAGTCGTAATCTAGCCCATCACCAATCCCTAATTACATGTTCCCTCAACACCTAAAGAGGCCCTAAGTCTCACAACTCATCTCCCTGTGGATCGACCCCCTACTTGCCACTACACTTGTGTAGTGTTAGTGAAGGGTGTTTATAAATTTTGTTTGATTAGAGGCTTTAGAGACGACTAAAAAGTCATCTATCAATAATTCATAATATTATTTAATTCAAAGTATTCCATACTATTGAAATAACATTTTCACAATAATTCGAAGTTTAATTCATATTCTTAAAATACTTTTATTAATATTGAATTGAGACAGTTTAGAACTGACTAGTAATTTTTCTATAGGTTGGGCTGCAGGTTATACGGATGTGGCGTTCTCATTAGAAAATTTGGTTTTTTATTGTATGGTCATTGTACGTGGAAACAAATTATTTTTTCTAAAATGTGTAACTTTTTTTCAGCATTTATAAACTAAAATAATAATAATAATAATAATATAATAATAATAATAATAATAATAATAATAATAATAATAATAATAATAATAATAATAATAATAATAATATATTTTAAAAGGTAATAAAAGGTAATAATATTTTTTTTTGCCAAAATAGCAACAATATAGCAAGTTTTTTCAAATGCTTGAGAAAATCTCTCATGTAAGATGGGTGACGGCCGCACCACACTTGTGCGGAATTAGGATCCTCTCCATTACTAAAATGTAATGGAGGATCCATTACAAAATCCAATGGCTATAATTGCTTGATTTTGTTTTAATAGGAGGAATTATGATTTTTTATTTTTTATTCTAAAATATGTGTTAATTGTAGCCATTGGATTTTGTAATGGATCCTCCATTACATTTTAGTAATGGAGAGGATCCTAATTCACTTGTGCGACCTTTCCATCCCAACCCATAATAAAAATAATTTTTTTGATGGAATAATAAAAAATAATTCGTGTTATGAAAGAATCTAAATTATTTATGTAAAAAAACTTAAAGGTTGTCATTTTGAAGCTTAAAATGAGTGTTTTAAACCATGATTCCTATGTATTTTAGTTTTTGGAATTGACAACTTTAAAACTAAAGAATAGTCATTTTTTGTCTTAGTATTGAGCCTACATGCACTAATCCAGCCAGCTGTCCCTAGCATGCTCCACCACGCGTTTGTCACGCGTCATAACAGAATACCAAAGTTTGTTATCAAGATTCTTTCTCTCTCCTGTATACATAAGCATTCCATACCCTTCTAGAATATAGTTAGTTTCTTGTATATATAGCAATGTAAGTCTCTATAATATTCATTCATTGATTTCAATACAATACAGAATTTCTTTCTTTTCCTTCATGGTGTAAATATCCTCATGGTATCAGAGCAGAATATAAGATTCTGATTTTTTTCTTTCTCTTTTCTTGCTGTTCTTGCTGCGTTTTCATGGCTGTCACTACTCCGCCCACCGTAGACCCCACCCAAAACCATCCAGCCACTATTACCTCCACCCATCTGACCATGCTAGTGCCAAACTTGTTTCCATTCCTTTTGATGGTACCGGTTTTGCTGACTGGAAGAGGAATATGATCATTGGTTTGACTTCCAAAAATAAGATGTGCTTCGTTGATGGCTCCTTAGAAAAACCCAGTTCTGATTCGTCTGATGCTAAGGCTTGGGAGCGTTGTAACAATATGATTATCGGGTGGATTATCGCTTCCTTGGAATGACCCATTGCTCGAAGTGTCATGTATTACGTCACGACTCGCGAAATGTGGCGTGATCTTGAAGAACGCTATGGGCAAACATCTGTGGCTCAGGTTTATTCTCTCCACACTGAACTTTTTAATCTTGTTCAAGAACCCTCCATGACCATTTCTGAATATTACACCCTCATTCGGTTCTTGATGAAACTTGCTGATTCCATCAATCAAGTCCGTACTAACATTTTAATGATGGAGGATTTACCTTATGCTTCTTTCGCTTATCATCTTCTCATACAGGAGGAAAGGCACCACACTATGAGTAAGATTGTTGCCCAACCCACTGACTCTATGGCATTTTCTGCAGATCGCCCTTCTACTAAGTACTCCCATAGTCCTCGTTTTTCTACTATTGTGATCATTGCCACATGAATGGGCATACTGTTGACTGTTGCTATAAGCTACATGGGTACCCTTCCAAGACCAAACCTCCTCACAGCCATAAGGTTTCTGTTGTTGCGTGTGATACTCCTCACATTGACCCAGAGCACATTGAGAACACTAGCTTAACTATGGATCAATTCAATCACCTCTGCAATCTCCTTGGTAAACAAGATCCTATTACTGATCCACCTCCTTGTGAGCCTACTACTGCTCCTTCCTCCGCTCATGTTGCAAGTATTTTTTGTCTTTCCTCTCATCTTAGCACACACACATGGATTCTTGACAGTGGGGCCTCCGATCACATGTGTTACTCCTTACATATATTTTCTAATATACGTCCCGTTAGTTCCGTTCATCATACTATTACTATTCCTAATGGTACTCGGATTAATGTGTCTCGTATTGGTAATATTCAGCTTACTCCTACTATATTACTCACTAATGTGCTCTTTGTGCCTCAGTTCCGGTTCAACCTTATTTTTGTTCCTCGGCTTTGTCATGACACGAGCTCTACTGTTTATTTTACTGATAAAAGTTGTTGGTTGCAGTGTCCTTTGATGACTCCACCCTTGCCTCTTAGTAACTTTACTGATGGTTTATATCTTTTTGAGGACCAACCTCTTCCTACTAAGTACTCAGCTATTGCAAATAAGCCTTCCTCAGATGGTCATCCCAATCTTACGTCTAAACAAGAAGAAGTCAAATTATGGCACATTCGACTAGGACATATCCCCTTTTCCCATATGAAAGTTGCTTGTCCTTTCCTTGATGTAGCCAAAGTGCAAAGAGATATTTTTTGTACTATATGTCCACAAGCTAGGCAAAGTAGGCTTTCATTTCCTTCTAGCTCTATTAAAACAGTATCTCCTTTTGAGTTGATTCATGTAGATGTTTGGGGGCCCTATGCTACTCCCACTTATCATGGTTGTACTTACTTTCTCAAAGTGGTTGATGATTACACTAGGTGTACATGGGTTTTCTTGATGAAGCACAAAAGTCAATCTCTATAAATTTTGCAATAACTTTTTCATTATGCTCAGAATCAATTCCAACTTACTATTAAAATTGTTCGTACGGATAATGCGCGAGAATTATGTGATGGTCCTGCTTTACGTTGGTACTTAGATAACGGCATTCTTCATCAGACTAGTTGTGTCGAGACGCCTCAACAAAATGGCGTCGTCGAAAGGAAACATCGTCATCTCTTAGAAACAGACCGTGCTCTCTCCTTCCAGGCCAATTTTCCCTCTCAATTTTGGGGCGAATCTGTCTTATGTGCAGCCTACCTTATTAATAAATTGCCATTGCCCTGTCTTCACAATGTTCCACCTTTTGAAAAAGTCTTAAACCAGCCATCCCAAACCAATCATCTAAGGGCTTATGGTTGCTTATGCTTTGTTTCAACCCTTAAACAAAACCGCACTAAATTTCAACCTCGCGCCCATGCTTGTGTCTTCCTTGGCTATTCTTGCACACAAAAAGGTTACAAGGTTTATAATTTGACCACTCACAAAGTCTATATTTCCAGATATGTCATTTTCAAGGAGCACCATTTCCCATACAACTTTAAAGACAAGTCTCAATCTCCCTTCCCATCCTTTTACCTACCGGTCACTACACCCCCTCCCTTATGTTCTGATTTTTGCCCCACTGTTTTTGCTCCTGACATCCCTACTCCTACTCCTATTACCCGTGACTCCTCTCCTGCCCTCTCTATGCCTTCTCCCTCTGTACCTTCTACCTATTTACCCACACGCAAATCTACTCGTTCCCATAAGTCCCCTTCACATCTCCAAGATTATGTTTGTCACACTTCTACGACCCACTGGTGCAATCTGGTTCATTTCCACTCTCTACCTACTCATCATCAAGCTTTTATTGTCTCACAATCCGTGTGGAAAGAGCCCTCCTCCTATCAAGAAGCAGCCGTTAATGAAGCATGGCAGGCTGCTATGCAAGCTGTGATCAACGCCCTTGATAAAAATAATACTTGGGATCTTGTTCCTCTCCCTCCTGGCAAGAAGCCCATTGGATGTCGATATTAACAACGTCTTCCTCCATGGTGATCTCCATGAGGAAGTGTATGTGAAAGTGCCCCGATGGTATGTCTTACCCTCCGAACATTGTGTGCAAGCTCAAAAAGTCTTTATACGGCCTCAAGCAAGCCTCCCGCCAATGGTTCGCTAAGCTTACTCTTGAGCTTCTTCATCAAGGCTTTATTCAATCTCACAATGATTATTCTATGTTCATCGCAAGACTTCAAGTTCTATGATTATTGTCGCTGTATATGTTGACGACATTATTATAAGCGGTGATGATCCCACTGCCATTGCTGCCCTCAAGCATCATCTTCATAGTACTTTTAATATTAAAGATCTCGGCTCTCTCAATTTTTTCTTAGGTATCCAGGTTACCCACTTGCATAATGGTATCGCTCTAACCCAGAAGAAATTTACTCATGAGTTGTTGCATGATGCTGGAATCAGTTCTTCTAAAGTTGTTACTACGCCATTACCTGTTACGCTCAAATTACAACACGATGATGGATCTCCTGCCTTCTCTGATCCTACTTACTATCGTCGCCTCGTTGGAAAGCTGAATTTTCTCACTCATACGCATCCCGATCTCTCCTTCACTGTTCAGACCTTGAGCCAATACATGCAAGCTCCCTCTGTCACTCATTTCAAGGCCCTAACACATACTCTTCATTATGTTGCTTCCACTGCCGGACAGGGAATTTTATTACGTGTTACTCCTCACTTGAAAGTTGAAATTACATGCTTTTTCTGACTCAGATTGGGCCAGTTGCATTGATACCCGTCGTTCGGTTACCGGTTATCTCATGATGTTAGGTAACTCTCCAATTAGTTGGAAGTCCAAAAACCAACACACCGTCTCCAAATCTTCCTCCGAGGCCGAATACCGCGCTATGTCTTCCGCCGCCTCTGAAATCACTTGGTTGGTACGTCTCCTCACTGAATTGGGGCTCTCTAATCTACCTCCTGTTCTCTTGCATTGTGATAATCAATCGGCCATGCACATCGCGCATAATCCTGTTATTCACGAACGTACGAAACACATCGACATTGACTGCCATTTCACTCGTGAAAAGGTTCTCGCAAGCCTTATACAGCTGACCTATTTGCCTTCTCAGTCTCAACTGGCTGACATTTTAACAAAGGCACTCCCTGCTCATCAGCTTCAACCACTATTGTCCAAGCTCTGGATGGTCAATCTCACCCCAAGCTTGCGGGGGGGGGGGGGGGTATTGAGCATACATGCACTAATCCAACCAGCTGTCCCTAGCATGCTCCACCATGCGTTTGTTATGCGTCATAACAGAATACCAAAGTTTGTTATCAAGATTCTTTCTCTCTCCTGTATACATAAGCATTCCATACCCTTCTAGAATATAGTTAGTTTCTTGTATATATAGCAATGTAAGTTTCTGTAATATTCATTCGTTGATTTCAATACAATAGATAATTTCTTTCTTTTCCTTCATGGTGTAAATATCATCACTTAGTAAGCAATTTGAGTCTTTGACGAAGAATTAAGGCTTGGAGTAGATATTTTAAGCCTTGAAATATCCTTTTAACTTTTAAGCCTTGAAATGAACATTTTAACAGTTAAACTTTGAAATAGTAAGTTAAAAAAAAGAAAATTTAGCCTAAGAGGAGGAACATTAGGGATTGGAGTAGAATTTTTTAAACTTTGAAATGAGTGTTTTATGTCTTAAAATAAATGTTCTAAGGCTCTAAATTAGTAGGTAACTTTTTTTAAAAAAAAATATAAGGGCTGCACCGGAATTATTAAAATATTTCGTTTTAAATTGATATTTGTAAAGTATTTAATAATACTCGTAACTTGTTGGAAATAAGGTCAATTTCTCACAAACACGTGGATGGAAAAATTGAACAATAATTGTTGATTTCGAACCAAATATTAAAAAGTCCGTGATCTTTGTTTGGATTTGTGCTTTTTTTTTCCTTCACAAATTCTTAGTGTAGACGGTCTTTGTCATAGATCACTCGTTTTGGATCAACCTAATTATAAAATTAGTTTCTAATTTTCAATATTTTAAATAATAAAAATAAAAACTGCATTTAAACATTGGGCTTGCCTATTTTAAAGAGCTGTCTTTGTCATACACGGTCTCTCAAGAGACCTTCTATTCTTCTTTTTAAATGACCTCAAAGTTAAATGGGCCCAAATTTTAAAAGTGACTAAAAATTAAAAGAGTTTAAAAATAAATTCGTTTTATATGAAATCGTCTCATCAGAAGACAAATCTATATAATTAATTTATTTTTCTAATTAATTTCTTTAAAATTATAGGTGATTATTTTAATAGAATAAATATACATGAACTAGTCTAAAAGACTTTGTTGAATACTTGAATGAGATGAAAACTAATATAATGTGTGATGAAAATTAAATATATTATAAATTATACTCCCTCCTATTCACCACAAGTGTCCCATTTGCTTTACGCACTCTATCCAATGCACTTATTCAATCCTTAATAACTCTAATTGTGCATAATTAAAAATCATAGAAAGTTGATATAAATAATCCTTGCATTGAGACGAATCAAACAAGATCCCACCTGACTATATTTTAACTTATAGATTAATAATAAAATACAAATTAAGAGTAAGAGATGAACAGTGCCCAAAAAATAAATGGGACACTTGTGAAGAATAGGAGGGAGTAATAAATAACAAAAATAAAAATGAGACAAATTTAACAAAACCAACTAATAAAAATAAAAATGGGTCTAATTGGTGAAGGCATTAGTCATGTGTAGTGTGCGTTTTGTAAGTTGCAAAGATGGAATATTTAGTATTTCGTGGACTAAAAACAAATGACTAGTAAAAAACAATATATATGAAAAAGACTAGCCTTATCAAGAGAAATATTTTGTGGAATAAAAATAAAAATAGATAAATTTAACAAAATCATTAGTTTAAACTTTTGATTGAATTGATTTATTGATATTGTATTAGAGCCAATGTAACGAAAGATTAAGGGTTCAAATCTTATACACCCCTCATTTCAATATAAGCCTGTGCCACATCTACACTTCTAGTCTAAAAGGCTCTCGTATAAGAAGGCGTGTTAGAGTATATAAGATATCTTAGAGTCTTAACCATCAATTTAATGTTTTAATTGAGTTGGTTCTTGACAGATGTGTTGAATTTACACTGTTAATCTAAAAACCTTTCGTGCGAAGGACATGACATGACAGCATTTACATGTGGAAAATATACTTCCTCCATTCCATAATTCTTGCTACTGACGTTGACATTTTACCACAAAAAATATCACACTCAGTAACAAGTATATTATGAAACGGAGTAACTACATATTTAAGTGTTGCATTAGTAAATTTCCCTAATCGGTTATTCCAACCAATAAAATTTAATTGGGAGGGTTGGTGTAATTTGGAAGGATTATCAATCCTTATCCCATCCTCATCCTTACAAACACACTTCATCTTAATTACAAAAACATATCTACCAAGCTTAAAAAAACCATGGATACCATAATTCTTTTCAAATACTTCACTTTCTTCTTAGCAACATACTTCATCCTCAAATATGCATTTTTAGGCTCTAAACTTAAAAACCTACCACCAAGCCCATTTCTATGCTTTCCAATTATAGGCCATCTATACCTATTCAAAAAGCCGCTACACCGCTCCTTAGCTAGTGTAGCGGCTAAACATGGTCCGATCCTCTATCTGAGGTTCGGATCCAAACCTTTTATCCTACTTTCTACCCCAAATGGGATAGAGGAGAGCCTAGGTAGAAACGATGTATTCGTTAATCGACCTAGGCTTCTCCCTGGGAAATATAATGGAAATAATTATACTAGTATTGCATGGGCTCCATATGGAGCCCTCTGGAAGAATCAACGTAGAATCTCAGCCGTTGAGATTCTATCTCCTCAACGACTGCAGATCCTATCGAGGATTCGGGCTGATGCAGCCCAATCCTTCATCATTAAGATGATGAAATTGATAGATAATACCAAAGATGGTGTTGTGGAGATGAAATCTATCATATTTGGGCTTACTTTAGATAATTTAACAAGGATGATAATAGGAAAAATAAACTATGGACATAAAGATGAATATTTAAGAGGGTTTGATAAGCTAGTTGAGCAAAGTTCTAGTAGAAGTGGGGTTTCAAATTTGGAAGATTTTCTACCAATTTTGAAGTGGTTTAGGCCATTTTGGGGGACAAATAATGAGGACATATTGAAGAAGACTAAAGAAGGAAAGGAAGAGACGATGAAGGCATTGTTGGAAGAACATAGAAAATTGGAGAAAGATGGAAGGTTGGGTGAGGATAGAAAAAGGTCAATGTTACATGTTCTACTATCTTTGCAAAAGGAGGATCCTCTCTATTATACCGATGAGTTGATTGGATACCTTATATTGGTAAGTTTTTGTTGCTAATTTCTCCTCCTTTGTTTTAGTGTAGAGTAATAGAATATATAATATAATATAGGCGACTTAACAATCAGGTTAAGTTTCTGGTTGAATTGGTCATTTGACATAATATGAAACGCACTACAATATAATTTGCTTTAGCGGGATATATTTAGCGACATTTAATTTAAATGTTGCTATTTCAAATTTCTTATAGTATATATAGAGGTTTTAGTGACATTTATTAAACCCTTTAGCAGCATAATAAAAAGTCACATTAAAGTTTTTTGCGACATAGGATCTAGTGACTTTTTTCACAAATAACAGTATAGACAATAGTGACAATTACATATATGCCATTAAAGACCAAATAAAGTGTCGCTAAATCACTTTATAGCAGAACCTAAAATAAAAACCAATGATTATTACACTAAAAATATGAATTCGTGGCATTTTTTTAATGCCACTAAATCCAATGTCGCAAAATGTTAAATTTATTGTAGTAACACCAGTATGATGTAAGGGTCAGGGGTTCGAATCTCATTCAAACTCAATGGGCTAAGAGAGAGGAATTCATCTTTTCTAATATATAGGATAAATAATGAAAATCGAACATTTATAAAAAAGCTAAAAGAAAAGAACTCAACCATTAAATTAATACATAATACCCACCAACCTTTTCTTGAGGTTTTATGTCTTTTGAATATGATTCTTTAAGATTACTGGTTGGAAAATTTCTTATGCTTTTCTTGTACATTGGCAAAAGGGAAGGGCTCGTGTACTGTGGATAGGACTTTTCGATATTCATATTCATATTTACTCATGTCCACCTTATTAACGCTTTATATCCATTTTATATCCGCTATTTTATAAACTTAAAACACAATGGATGGTTCTATACTTCTATTACTATCAGAGTCGGGCTTAGATATTTTAGGGTTCTGGTCTTGGGTAAAATAGCACATTGAGTCTTTTTTCTTTGCATTTTATAACTTATATAAACCTTTTACAACCATTAATTTTGCTTTTTTGACATGGGGCCCTGAGCGACGGCCCCTTTTGCCCACCCTTAGGGTTGGCCCTGATTACTATAGATATTCCTCCATTAATAAATACATGAATAATTACATGGCCTCCACCATACGGAATTGCTATTAGTGTTCCAAAATCCTTTCAAAAAAGATCATGTACTTTAACACCAGTCTATGTACAAAATATTTACTTAGCACCAGGTTGGTTTCTGACTATAGACAAAGTATGAATTTGCCTAGGGCCCAGTGTTAGAAAAGGGCCTAAAATTAGAAAATGTTTGTTAATGAAGTAGACACATAAAAGTTTCCAATTTATAAGTAGTTCTTTTATCATGTAAGAATTATACGACACGTCTACGTTTTAATGCTAATTATAATATAAAGGGTCCGTCTCTGTGTTAGTCCAAACACTCGTTTAAGTTTAGAATTGATCTTCCATAAAGAGAGAGTCCATTTCATTCAGATTGCCTAGGGTCCATATAATGCCAAAAACGACACTGCTTGAAACAAAGTTTACAACTAATGATGTTATAATTGTGTTCCATTTGTCCTATCAAAAAAACCATGTACCAATTTGTCAATCATATAATAATGGGATTCTACTTGATTCCATAAAAATCACTAATACAATTGACAATTATGTAAACAGTTTTATATTAATCGTAATAATCTCAATAGAACATCATAGTCTTAATAATAAAAATGTTTATACATTTGAATATAAAATAATAGAGACAAGTGACTAGTAACACGTAACAAGTGACACATATATATATAATAATAAAATAAATGTGGTCACTCTAATTACTACTATATTTCTAATGATCAAGCTAACCTTTAAAAAATTATGTTCAAAAAATAAGAGATGAAAACAAGATTAAATTAAAAAGAATAATTTTCGTGCAGGACTCTTCCTGAAGTTTTAAAGTATCAAAATTGGTCTATAAGAGGATGATATACTGGTTGTCGACCTAACTTATTGCTAATTGTGCTAATTTTGTGTCTATATTATTAATTAATTAATTAATTAATTTTGAATAATTGATGGGTAATCTTGATTTGAATGATATAATCATATTTGTATTCTTTTTCTTAAAAAAGAATTCTCAACACTTTGGATTCCTTTGTGGTCGTGAGGATATATATATACACATATATACACATATACACACATATATACACATATACACATATATACATACATATATATACACATATATATATATATATATATATATAGCAACAACTATGAGAGACTCTTGCTGATATGTTGGACTTGAGGCACACAATAATCAATTTAAGTTTTGGTTAAGTTGATTAATTCTATAACATTGTATAAGAAGTCCACAACATGAATTTGGATCACATTCACGATTTTTAAAATGGAATTATTTGCAACAACTATGAGAGACTCTTGCTGATCCAAATTTCTAACGGAAATGATTTTCGTATGACGGAGCGTGAATTGTGTAATTTGTAAAGATGGTTTAATTCATAAAAAACTTTAGGTTTAGATCTGTTTAGGCGATCCAAATTATTTATTAAAAAACCTATTAATATAAAATTATGTAATATAAAACACAAAAATAAAAATCA
Source organism: Amaranthus cruentus (assembly GCA_019425755.1). NCBI lineage: Eukaryota > Viridiplantae > Streptophyta > Magnoliopsida > Caryophyllales > Amaranthaceae > Amaranthus > Amaranthus cruentus. The sequence goes on from CM033466.1 coordinate 10,736,571, forward strand.
ATTTGATTTAATATACATGTAAATATGAGAATTTAACACATCTTCCTCTTTTCTAGCAATGTGCATTGGTATTTGGCTAATTAAATTGGTAAATTGGTGTCTTAATAGGTGAATTTGGTGGTGACAATAGGTTTCTATGCTATTTTAAAACATGATGCTATGTGGGGTCTAGAAATGGAGGAGGAATGAATAAGAAATTATATGTTTTTTAGTATTTGAGTTTTAATATTTTTATGATTGAATTTGGTAGGCCCCAAAAAAATAGAGAATTTTTTTTATTGAATAAATACTCGATTTATTAATAAAGAGTCATACATCTACTTTAGAGATAAAAATTAATAAGTACATAACAACTTTAACCAAATATAATTCTAAATCAACAAAACAAAATTATGATCGGTGTATATGAAATATGACAATTCTGAATATCCTTTTCCACATCGCTGTTTAATACAGCCTTCTACGAGAGGGTCTTTCTATCTGTTGTACTCTTAAGATATTATTGAATTTGATGTAGTTAATGGTAATTGCAATTTTAGTATTTGCTGCATTATCGCATTAATCTCTATCAACAAATCAACTATATACCAAAACTCATAACCTCAAACTCTTACGAGGAGAGAGATCAAATCCCAATATATGGGTAGAATCAATCTAATGACAGGATAGAACAACTCTCCTGTATTTGTACTATTAGTATGTTATATGATCATATGACATGATGGCATTTGTTATTCTACCTTACAGGCCCTATTTCAAGCTGGGGTAGATACTTCATCAGCAACCTTAGAATGGGCACTTAGTCTTCTCGTTAACCATCCAGAAATCCTGTTAAAGGCGCAATCGGAAATAGATACAAAAATTGGATACAATCGTCTAGTAGAAGAATCCGACAAGAACAATCTTCCTTACATTCAATGCATTGTGAATGAAACATTACGTATGTACCCAACAGCTCCATTAGCATTACCTCGAGAATCCATAAGTGAATGCGAAATAAGAGGATACCATATACCAAACAAATCAATGCTCATATATAACATATGGGCGATACATAACGATCCCAATACTTGGGAAGAGCCACGGAAATTCAAGCCAGAGAGATTTACCGGTGTTGAAGGGACTAGATTAGGGCACAAATTCTTACCTTTTGGTATTGGTAAGAGGGTTTGCCCGGGGGAACATTTGGCAAATAGAGTTCTTTGGTTAGATTTGGCGTTAATGATTCAATGTTTTGAGTGGGAAAGAGTTAGCCAAGAATTGGTTGATATGAAAGAAAGTGGTGGTGTTTCATTGACTAAGCTCGAGCCTCTATTGGTTAAGTGTCGTCCTCGTTCATGCATGACGGGTTTACTTTCTCAACTCTAATTAAGGCATAGTATATCATATATATCACTCACTATATGTAATATAAATAAGGTATTATAGTCGGTGATAGATCCAGTACTCATACTCAGTGAGAGCAAAAATTGATAGAAAATAATTCAATAATAATCTTTGTGTCATCACTTTCTACTGCTTTATGTTATAAAGAAAATAATATTTGTGAAATTTTTTTAAAATTAAAAAAATTAGTTAAAATAACATGGCTTAGATAGATAGGCTTCCCACAACTAGGAAATTGTCCGACGCTCCTAGAGTCCAAGGAAAACAAGGGGTATTTTCCAAAAATCTAACATGTATGTAATTTGTATGTTATTAAACAAAAATAGGTTTGAACAAATTTAGTGCCCTCACGTACAAATGTGAAAGCCTTTTAGGTCAGCCTATGATCAAGATCGTCTTGTTCATTTTTGGGCCCCAGAGTAAAAGATAAAAACAGACTCCTAAAAACTTAAAACGTAACGCATAATATAATATACATTTTTTTATTGTTAATATTTAAACTACTTTACAAAAAAACACTAAAAACTTATATTAATTAGTAAAAAATGTAAATTATATGTAAATTTGATTCAAATTATTATCACTTATATACATCAAAATAAGTATTTTGCGCCCTAAATAATACAAGGCCCTAGGCAGTAGCCCGTTTTGTCCTTACCAATCGACGACCTTGCCTATGATTGTAACACCAAAAAGTAGTGATAGCTGTGATACTAAAGTATTTGAAATGTTATGAATTATACAACGCTTTGACTTACAAAATATGACAAACAACAGGTCCGGTTTTGAGCCCATTCCGGATAGTCGACCGCCTAAGACCCCTAGAATAAAGGGGCCTTAAATATTAAATAGTATTGTATTAGAAAATATAATTGGAGGAGTTGGTAAATGTTCCACATGTTTATTAGCATTACCAAAGACAAGTTTTTGGTTTTTGAAAAGTAATTCAACATAGGGCCCACACCATAAATCATACTCCCTCTGGTCCAGTTTACTAGTCTCATTTCCTTTTTTGGCAATTCCTCTTTACTTGTCTCATTTTCTTTTTTTACCTAAATACCCCCACTTTTTCAATTTCCAATACCCAACTATCACCTTTTACATGGACCCCACTATTATCTTAAAATCCGTGCCCAGTCAAATGGGACTAGTAAACTGGACCGGAGGGAGTACTTAACTTCTTCTGATTTTTGGTAAACTCAATTTTGATAAGTCCTTCTCTGATATTCACGCCATTAGCCATTTATCATTCCTCACCTTCATTTTCACTCCTCCGATCTTTCTACTTCTCCATTTATGTTGTATCTTCAATTTCCATGTAATTTATTTTTCTTGATTTTCGCATTGCTTAATAAAAATTCTTCTCATAATGGCATTTTATGATAGAATTTAGGAAAATGGGCTGGGCAACCCAAACAAGGAGGAGAAGAACTAGTCCACTCATAAACCCAAAAAAGGTTCACTACTAAAACCAATTGGTAATAGTAGGAGTTACTCCTTGAGTATATAAAGTGATGCATGCTCTTCTCTTTCTCCGATGTGGAACAACTCACATGTGGGTAACACATGGACATTTTAATATTTTATTTTATTTTAGTTATTGGTACTATAGTTGTTGCTCTAGTTTCTTCTTCAAATGTGTATGGACTCTAATATGATTGTTTCACAGTGTGGAAATATCTTACATAGATTAGAGTTTTTTTTATTGATTATGAGTGTGAATAGGTTGCAAAACTAAAATTATTTATATAAATTTGAGTATTTTTATGCAATTTTACCTTATTTTGTTTTGTCTCTTTAAGATTTCGGGAATAAATTAGTAAGTGTATCGGTCTAAAGGCCCCTTTTCCTAACTATTCAAAAAATCGAATAGGGCCTCATGAATTTTTGCTCCGCCCATGACATACAATATATGAATATTATAACGTTGTTACAAATTGAATCGGATTGTAAATGGTTCTTCTTGAAAATAATTGTAATATGTGATCAAGAATAAAAACGTATGAAATGTGTCATTATGGAGATGTACTTTCTCCGTTCTGAAATAGTTGCTACATAAGAATTAAGAGTACTATTTACTTTTTAAGTTTATTTTATATATTGCGGTTAATGTGTTAGAAAAATTATAGTCAAATGAAATCATGTTTGAATCGTTTAATCAAATATTTTTATAATATCAAATTTTTATAATTTTTAGTTAATCATAGCTTAAGATATAAATGATCAAAGTTACTCATTGAATTGCGTAAAAAATAAAATGTATCAAGTAATAATGAAACAGAAGAAGTATACGTTAACTTGTCAAAATTCAATGTTGCTTTTGATTGACTTTATTTATCACGACCAAAACAACAAATTCTGAAAATAAACAAAGTTGCGACTAAATTAAAGCTTATCGATATAGTGTTGACAATTGTTTAATAAATGATTTTATTAAATAAAATTTAATTTAATAGAAATTCCTTAAATATGTTATAACATAGTTGTTCCCTTAATTAAATACTTCCAACATTCCAATTTATTTGCAATGTTTGCAAAGTAATATCATTCATCAATAATTTTGTTTATTTAAGATCTATTTATGCATAAGAAACAATATAGTTATGTAAGATTTTTTATTGGTCTTAAAATATAGTTATTTAAATATATAAGTTTCATAATTTTTTGACAAGCAAAAATAAAAATATTTAATATCAAATAATTCTTTAGATAACATATAAAAAGCACAAATTTTTGTGACAGACGGTCTCTTTGAGAGACCATCTCTTGTTGGGTTAGCTATAGAAAAAATATAAAGTAAGAGTAAAAAATAAGCTTTAATGAACTGGGCCTGAGAGACGTGTCTCAGAAGACAAGCTGAAATATTACAAGTAATTTGAAGTTGAGTAAATAAGAAGTAATAAGTAAAACATTCAAAGTCCATCGGTAGTAAGTACATCATAACAGAGGCAGTAATACTATGTTCGTCCCTAAGATATTTATTGTACTAATAGAATTCTCCACAAAAATATTTCTAAAACTATTCAAAGTCCATTATTTTTTAAAATTACTTACGTGTTATTCTCTCAATAAAAATTTTCCCTTTATAACACAATGATAATGTCATTGTATTTATTACTAATGTTAATAGTTTTGACTTTTTTTATTTTCTAATTATGACTCATATTATCAATATTGATTGATTTTTTTTTACTTTTTAGGTAATATCATTTTATGAAAAAATCATATATTTTATTTTATTTTAATTATTTATAAAATTTTTATAATATTTTTTATTAAATGAATATGAGATATTTTGAGATAGTTAAAACATAAAGCCATTAATTTTTTATTTTTTATTTAAATAAATATATAAAAAAATTTAATAAAACTGTGCATCGCACTAGTATTATCTAGTATTGTACTAATAGAATCAATAATAGAAATTATTTACCGCAATTGGGGGCAATAATTAAAATTATCCAACGCAATTTTCCCTGTATTAAGTAGATAATAATAATAACATAGCAGTCTAGTTGAATGTTATTTTGTTCAATGCAAATTTGTTAGAGACGTTCATAATCGGGATTAAGTTTGTCATTGGTTTGGTTGATACTCAATAGTCAACAAAAAGTAGCTTTTGATCGTTTAATCGTTAAACAAACTGAATCCAAAATACTTCAATTCCAGATCAAAATCAGTCTCCTCTGAGGTAAAATCTCCATTAATATAGGATTAAGAATCGAGAGAAAAAAATGGTGAATCGACCACGATTGGATGCTATTTTGTCGTCAATGGTCAATGTTAAACCTCACGAAACTTCAGTTCTTCTTCATTCTTCTGCTTCATTCTTTTTTGTAAGCAATTTCTCTTATTTTAGACTAATTATGCATTCAATTTCTTCGCAATGATATGATGATTAAATTGTACTTTGTTTTGTTGTTGGAATTGTTGATGAACAGATTTTAAGCGCATATTTTGTGGTACTACCATTGCGAGATGAAGGAGCGATTTCATTAGGGTTATCAAACCTTCCTGAACTTTTTATTGGATCACTGATTCTTACATTGATTGCTGCTCCTCTTTCTACTTTGCTTTTTTCATTGCCTAATTTTTCCAAAGGCAGGGTATTGATTTTCGTCTTCTTCTTTATTTTTAGTATCATCTTAATTCCTGCATTATTTGCAAGTTTTTAGTCGTAATTTACTTCTGGAGTTGTTTTTTTAGATGCTTTGCATTTTTGTCTGAATGGTTATTACATTGGTAGTTGAAGTGTTACTTATATAACGAACTGAAAAAGTTAGTAAGTTGGTAAAATATATCTTGATTTGGTCCAGTTTAGACTAGCGGTTCATTTAATATGAAGAAAATCAAAGTTTTACTACTCACAAGTTACAACAACAATGTCCTAGCCGACTCCAAAAGATTGAAGTCGGCTACATAAATCGATATATCAGTTTCAATGGTCTTTCACATGGATTCTTCTTCATTCATTTGTCGAACTCTTTCAAAATTATAGCAAAATAAACCCTTCCCACACAAGAAAGATTTGGAAGGAAAACACAACAATTAGTGTAAAAACAAGGTCGCATCACATTGCATCAGCTGCGTTTTAAACGTTTTCATAATAATTGAACAGATTTTTCCTGCGTTGTAACTTGTAAGGATGTAAAAAATCTGTGTTTTGCTCTGTATCAAGGATATCTTATGGTTTCAACCGATATTTAAGTGTTACGACAACCACATCACTCCTATTATTGCATCAGCGTTCCAGTACCGCGATCGCAACAATTCCCGCATTTTTACACTATGACAACAATAGACCCTCCCTTCCCCTTCTCTTCCCTCCTCTCCCCTCCTTTCCTTCCAAAAGTTTTTATCCAAACATAGTATAAGCGAAAATATAGGGGTGTTGGAGCCCGGGATTTGAAAATTTTTTATCCAAAAACTTAATATTGTTAGCGTTCTTGTTATGTCGAAGTTCTAGCTATGTATGCTGTTGCATTCAGGGATTGATGTCAGTTCTAGCTAACTTATGTCGAAGTTCTAGCTATTAGTGTTCTATCTGCAAGCCTGATGACAGCTGTCATAAAACACGCGTGGTTCTTTGAGTCATTTGGTAATTGAATAAATCAATGGTGGTTTTGGAACACTTTATTGACTGTTGATTTTTGATGGAAACGTGTTCCTTTTAATTCATGCTATTCTGTTGTGAATATTAGTTTTAAGTTTGTTTTATTCATGATTTTTGATGGAAACATGTTTGTTTTGGAATTTCAGGCTCTGGTGTTCATACATAGATTTTTTAGCTTGTCACTTGTTGTGTTTTTCTTTCTATGGTATACTTCGACAAATGGATCTACCGCCTCTAATGCGAAGGTGAGAATATTATCTTTTTCGATGAGAAAACGCACATGGATCGCAGTTGGCATGATATTTGGGATCTCACTTGACATGATTTCCATTGTCTCTCCTTTGGGCATACAGGTTTCAAGTGCAAACTCTTTAGCCCTAGGACACGATCAAAATCTTGATGGTGATCATGCCAATGTCATGCATTCGGGTTGGGATAACCACTCATGGTATTACATCTGCGTGAGAATGGGCTTGTACCTTTGGGTATGATAGTGGCTAAATCGTGCTTTAGAATTCTGTTCTAGTTTCTCATGTTTTACGATTTTGATTTGATTTTTGGTGTCTATATATATGGGATGATGAAGATTGCTTTATTGAATTTGATTACCATCTCTTCCACTTGGGCAAGAGTAATCGATGTTATGGATAGCGAGGTTAGTTGCTATCCTCTAGATACAGCTACCTTCAGGCTTCAGTGAGAATATGACACTGATGTATATTCAGTCAGGTTCAAGACTCTTTGGGTTTATTGGTGCTGGTGCTACACTTGGTCAGCTGTTTGGATCATTGTTTGCAACAGGAATGGCTAGGCTGGGATCTTGTATGTAGTAGTCTTATTATGTGAATGTCTGCATTTATTGTGGTAGATTGTTCCTTCACTGTCTCACGGTTGATCTCTGTTGCTTTCAGTTTTACTTCTTATAGCTGCCTTTCTAATGGAACTAGCTGCACAGTCTTCTAAAGGAATCAATCAAAACATACCCCATCTTTCCGAGGAAGGAATTCCTATGATGTAAGGATAAAAAATCCATTTTTTCCTACTTTATTAAGTCACTTGAATTACAGTATGACATTGTTGAATTCTAAGAAGGCAAACCTTTAGTTTGAGAATTTCTGTTTATAGCGCACTTCCCCTTTGAATAAACACAGGATATGAGATGTCTTGATTCCATATGTTGGGGAAAGGGATATAACTTGTCTTAAATATTTGATTTGCTATTTGATAGTGCTATCCATTTTGTCAGCTGCAGAGAAACTGTTACTTGCCTAAACTAGATAATAGGAGTATGTATCTTTCATTTTGATGACTGGGAAAAGGCAACCGTAAAGTTCTGTTCAATTATCACATTCAAGTTGATTGCATATTGAGATGCATGATTATTTGAGTGTTTGATATTATGAGAAGATATGAAATGAGTAATAAGTTGATTTGAATATTGTGATCATTGGAGGAACAATGTGAGATGTGAAGTTTGTGGTTTTGCTGACAGAAAAATGGTGGGAAGTTGGAAACTGGTGACCAAATCCTCAAACTTATTTGTCTTTAGTATATTGAGGATGCTGACTAGATTGGTTGTAATATGTGGTAAGGTCATGTGAAGATGGTACCCATGACCTAGGAGCAAAATTTATCTACATTTTTCCTTTTGGCGGTAGTGTAAAATATGTCTTGCATCACCATACCACGAGTCCACGACCATATTGTAAAGGTTTTTATTAGTTTACCACAACTGAAGCACGGGTGAGACAACCACGTGAATGGTTTCGCGACCAATACCACGACTGTGGCTACATCGCGTTTTTGCATTATGCTTATGGTTCTTTTCGAACTAAAATAAATATGTAAATAAATAAAATAGATAATGTTTAGCATCTTTCCAATGCATTATGTTCATTGCTCGTTACATATTTTGCAATGTTTCCATTCTCTTCTCCAGAACTTCAGTTTCTTTGCTTCAAGCTTGACCGTGCTGACTAGCGATAGATCAGCAATAAATCAAAGGAGACCAGGGAAGAGGGATTAAAAATTGGTTTATAAAGTATGTGGATAACTTTGTTGAAAAGTAAACTCATTTACTGAACTAATGCCTTTTTTTCATGGCTTCCACACTGAATATGCTTTATTTTTTAAGGTGTATCGAAGACATTTATGAATGATGTACAATGGACATAGCTTTTCTAAAACATGTTACCGGGAAACTTTTTTTAGGCAAAACTAGTTTAAAGGAACTTGCATTGAGATTTGTGCGAGTCCTATATATTTTCTCTGTTCTGTTGGCAGTGAATCTATGTAGCTGTAAGCATGAACATATTTCTGCTGGATTGGGTTCTGGTTATTGATGTATATGAATAAGACAGCAGCTAAGAATGTATTTTTTTCAATTGAATCAAGTAATTTTTGCCAAATCTTAACATATTGACATTCTTCTTGTTTATACTTTATAGTAAACTGGATGATCAACAAAATGGAGGAAATATGAACATGAGATCAACTCCTGTTGAATCTTCTCCAAATTTTACTTCTTCAGCAAAACCTCAACTTTGGGTCATGTTTGATGGCCTTAAACTTATACTATCCTCATCCTATCTGATCTATGTATCACTATTTCTGTGGCTCAGTGCTGTCGTCTCCTCATTTTTTTACTTTCAGGTAAATAGTTATATGTTTCATGGTTATTTGATAGTCTGTGCATTTCCATTTGATTTTTAGTTATTTGATATAAATTGTATGGAAGACATTATGGTCTCCAAACAAATGGGCGGGTTTAACAGTTGCCTTTTATAATTGTGCTCAGACTCACCGTAGAAATGTCCTTGCTCTTATTTCTTTTTCCAATTTTAAGGATAGAAGTAGAACTGTGGTCATTGGTCAAGGATAAGGTGTTAGATGATTTGCAATCGTTTATTACAACTACAACTTTTGTCTAATTACAGTCTGCATCATAGTAGTACAGCTCTTACTATCATTACTTCACTAGGGTATAAAGGAATATAACATGTCTCTAGGAAATTCCATCGTTTGGAACAAAATCATGTTTGAGATTTGAGTGTCTCATCTTAATATACTATTTGCTTATACATTTGCACTCAACTCTACAAAGCTTTAAAAAATGTTTGCTTATAGTTTCTTGTTGCATTTGGAAATGAAATGGATCTTTAAATGTGGTTTTTGTTCTGATCCTGATGTTCATCATATGTTGATTCATATTTCTTATTGAGTGCCTCTTCTACTGTTTGTCTAGTGCAATTAAGAGGGAAAATAACTTGAAATCTTTTATGCCGAGCGTCGGAGTTTAAGATTCTCCGGAACTTTTTCAGGCATGGTGAAAGTAATGTAGCTTTGGAAGAAAAATAGAAGAAACTTCTTGCTTTTTAAAGCTTTTTCTTGTTTTAGAAAATTTCCATTTCTAATGCATAAGACTTTAACTTAATGCCTAGAAAGTAGGAACAGGTATTTTCCAATCTACTGTAGGGCAATGTGCTGCTTGACACCAGAAAACTTTTAATTCATCTACTTATGACATGCTGATTGTCATGCTTTGTTTTTTTTTCTTTTCTTATCTAAACAAATTCTCTTCGATTAGAAATTTATTATGTTGTTTTTCTTATGATTGCAACGGCAGAAAGTTTCTGTTATTGCCATGACAACATCAAGTGCTGCTGGTAGAAGAAAGTTATTTGGAGAGATCAACAGTATAATTGCCCTATTTATATTTTCAGGACAAATCACCGTAACGGTATGTGAAGTTAATGCTTTAGCTGTTATTTTTTATATGATATACTTTTTCTTTTCATGAAAGGTAATATGGTATCTAAAGCATTGTATTTTAAATTTAAATGTTACTAGTATAATACCCGTGCAATGCACGAGATTTTTTTAAGTTTCATATATATAGTAATTTAATTATTTTGATAATTTGTTCTCAGCATAATTATTAATTATTTAGATAAAAAAAGGTATTTCATAATTATATTAGAAAAAATAACATCCTGGATCAAAATAGATAATTCCATATTAGTCCCAGATGAATTATATATAAATATAATGAAAAATTAAAGCATTATATTTTTGAATGATGAAAATAAGTAATTAATATGAGGAAAAGGTAAGAATGTTTTATAATAATCTAACTAAAGCTAAAATTCAACATTGAAGACTCTACAGTAACTGATAATTGAGCAAATAAGAAAACAACATTTAATTCTAAAATATAATTTAAAGTGACACGTGGCTATAATTAGAATTCCTCAACTTTCATTCTACATTCACCACGTGTCAAAGTGGTTTCTCAATTAGTATATAGTATGATGATGATTTTGCCTGAAGCTTTTTACATATAAATGACTATTATCTACTTGTGGAGGTGTGTTTGCTTAATCTATGTATAGACTTTCACTCCTGCTTACCGAGGCCTTGGGCTCTAATTTTTTCGGTTACAGGAGTTTGCATTCACATAACATAAGTTTCTTTGAAGTGTTCTGCAAAACTACAGTCCAGGGACACGTTTCTTAACCTACTGTCCTTGTGCCCTGAAAATTTCTTTGATGTGCTCTGTTGAACTGGAATGGAATCATTCTCTTGCTTTCTCTTATACAAAATGTAAAATGGAATGGACTTTGTAATATTATCAAAATTTGCCTCTCTCCCTTTCTACAAAAAGATGTTCCACTTTTTAGTTTAGGATCTACTAAATCATGGTTTATTCTGAGAAGTAGATGTCTTCACTATTGAATTTGTGAGGGCTCTAACATAATTTTCTTTTTTCTACCACGTGTAACAATTTCAAGGGTTTTTATTTTTATCAAGGTTAATATTTTATAACATATTTATAGGAGTCTTTACTAGAGGTGCTCAACAGGGTGGGCCCCTTTCAAAGCCCGTGACCTGGCCCTGGCCCGTTTATAATGGGCTCAACCCTTTTTAAATCGGGCCGGGTCTTAGAAGATCAGTCTATATTACAAAATAATGGGCCAGGGAATGTTTTTAAAGGGCAGCCCAGAATCTGTTTGATTTTCACTTCCCTGTGCTAAAGATTCGTTGTTGACACTTCAACTGTTTTCATTTCAGCCCAGAATATGACCTGGCGTCCTGGTCCAACCCATTATCATTTTTGTTTGATCTGAATCGACCTGACCCGTCAAGAAATTACCTCGACCTAGCCCATTGAACACCTCTAGTCTTTACCCCTATGCCTATGTAGAACTTGGATCTATGGCTTTGATAAATGAGATGCTTATTTTTGGGTGCAGGATTGTAATATTGTAGTATTATATTGATAGATAGAAATCAGGATTTAGTATTTGGAATTTGTTAATCACTGTGCTAATTTGTGTTGACTGAAACAGGGGCGCATACTTACTGTTGCTGGTGTCACTCTTGCTATATGCTGTGCTCCAGTAGTTGGTTTATTCAATTTGGTTGCTGTATCTGTTTGGCCAACTTGGGTTGTGATTGCTGTTTGTGAAACATTGAGGAAGGTTTGTTTTGCACATTTTTCTCTATTTTCTGCTGTATCAGAAACCTTATTCAGAAATCAGAAGTGACACAAATGAATAAGCCGTTGCTTCATATATTGCCTTCTGTAGGTAGTTATGTATGTTGTGACTAGGCCAGGAAGAGAACTACTTTTTACTGTTGTTTCGCAGGAGGAGAAATACAAAGCCAAGGTAAATATTAACTTCATCACTATAGATTGTGAAAAGTTTTGTACTTGCCAACCTGATGCTGACTATAGTGTTAGAATGTTACTTAATAGTATCTATTAAAGTCTTCATCAAGCTTTCACATTTAGTATGGGCAACTTGATTTACATCCCTTGGGGTTCTACTTAATAGTATCGATCTAAGTCTTCATCAAAATTTTCTGCTACAATTTTACAACCTGGAACAAGATCTAGATTGCTGATGGATTATTGCTGTGTCTGTTGACTACCTTTTTGTTTTTGATGCTGATTAGGTGTGCATAGACGTAATTGTTCAAAGACTTGGAGATGCTACCGCTGCAGGGATGTTCAAGCTGCTTTTCGGAACATTGAAGGGAAGGACATCCACTGTATCACTTTATGCTCTTCCTGTAAGTTTCATTTTTCTTGGTTTAGAGATTTACGACAGGAATACTTTTTAATTGATAATGTGCTATTATGATCTGTACAAATCGCTTCTTGCTCTTAAGAAAATTCAATTTACTTCTTGAGAAACACCTCTGTTCATTTCCTACTTAAAACCAGCGTCAATAAATCCTGAACCCTTTCCCTCTAGTTCATTGATGTTATAAAGCCGAGGATTAAACCGTTTGCATCCATAAGGTCAACAGCATTTCAGCAGAACTTTGATGAGATGGACAATCCTTGCTTTTGTTCTTATTAGCAGTATCCTATGTTACTTGGACCGGACAACTGATGTCGAATACTGATACGTGTCCGAGTGTCAGATACGTCTAAATATTCAATTTTACGTCTAAAATTAAGCGTTTAAATGCCATATGTCCGAGCATCAAGGATCGGACACGGATACGTTAAGCCACATGAAGAGTCCGAGTAACATAGACTAGTATAAAAAGGATGGTTGAGTGACTCGGATGCATGAAGAAGTTCATGTAAACGTTTGGTTATTTATCTGGCTCAAGTTTGTTGTCGATTCATTTTTTTTTGGAAATAAAACAACATATTATAAAGCTAAAAATAGTTAGGGTACATCATAAGTGAAATCACAGTTTTCATGATCCTCCATAGTAGGTGGAAGAGGATAAATTACAGGAGTAAATAAAAGATCTAAGGATACATCATGACAAGGAAATAAACTGACTGAATTTAAAATGATAGCTTCGTCTGTTAAGACTGGGGAGGCAGTCCTAAAGAGTCTAAGTTGCTGAGGGATCTCTGTTCGCGCTTGGCGTGATAGGCAATCTGCTGTGTGAACTTCCTTTCTCGGGCATGACGAACTTCCTTCTAATTCCAACTTGGGAAATCCCTACAAAAATTACCAAGAAAGGAATATCTGTCTGTAATAGATGAACAATCTGACAAGCTATCCACAACTATTTTAGAGTGAAATGATAGTAAACTCGGTCCAAGAGAGAAGATTAGCCACCATAAACCCGATAATAATAGCAAGGAATTCAGCCATGTTTGCATCAAGAGCCCTAGATGAAAGGATAAAGGAGTGCAAATTCCCTGTAGGAGAGAAGCATACAACTCCAATGATACAGAGGTTAGAGGATGGGAGGAACGAAGCATCTACTTGGATAAGAGGTTCCTGAAAGGGGGCAATATCAGGTGATGCAAGGAGGTCTGGGGCGGGTTGCCCCTGGAATGGTTGGGAATAGAAGAAGTTTAAGGCTAAGGCTTTAGTGTGGTTGAAAGAATAGGATGTTGAGGGATTGGGTTTGGAAAAGACCTTATAACTGGGTTTGTCGATTCATTTATTATTATAAATTAATCGATATTCGACTCAGATTGTGAGAGTTCAGTTCCTGTCAAGATCGGTTGGTTTTACGGTAGCATCTTTTGCCAGGTCCAACTACTGCTGTACCTGTCGAGCATAGTGCACAGCCTTGTATTCTTCTTGTAAGTTTAGGTTAAAGTGCTCTGTTAATCTGAAGTGATGTGGGAGCTAGCAGTCTGTCCTGCTTCTGGTCGACTATTCTTTGCATCGACTCGAGATATTCATTTGTTTCAAGTGTTTCTTCCTGTCTTCGTTTTCCTGTACTGACTGAATTTATGGTTTCTGTTTGCATGACTACAGGCGTGCATGTTGTGGATACTTACAGCTTTACACTTGGGTCATCGACGAGAACAACTTGTAAAGCTACAATCTCATGCTACAACATCAAACACTTCTCTGTGATCATTCATAACATATGCTCATCTTCTATAGGCGCATAGATTGTAATTTGTTTAAAAATTTAAATGTACACTGCAATCATAGAAATTTTGTATTGAAATTCTTGTATTACATCCCTCTTTTAGGTACAATCCAAAAATCAAATATATTTCCTATCCAAAAAATAGATTTTCTTCATTGGATTGTTTAGCTTATGTTTGGTGTCATAGCAAGTTTTCATGCTCAAAAGTCGCTTATGTGTTACGGTTCTTTGTAACAAAAGAATCTTATGCAGGAGTTTGCTCAAGTTAGATCAACATTCTGCAACTCTCATTCCCGAATGCCACTATGGGCTATCCCTAGGCAGGTAAAACGCGTCAATACATGTAGCTTATCCATGCAACATCAAAGAGATTGTTTATGATTGAGTATTGGCCCTTCAAAAGACGCAACATTCGATAAAATTATCTTTGAGGGCATCAACATTATATATAGCCTTCACAATCCGTATACATTCCTCTGGTTGAATCGAGTTTTCTGAAGCTTAAACACCATAAATTACGTTTCCAGGACGAGCTTATACATAATTTCACATTACAGCAGAATGGAAGGCTAGTCACCACTCACCTCCTCCATCCTATTATTATTTCCCTTTTATTTTTACATTTGCATGCCATACACGAAGGCTGTAGAGGACCACCGCACCTCCGTACCACCTGAAAAAGGCGAGATTTTTATGATTATTCCGCGGTATAACTTTAGGAGGAACACGCGCTCAATTCTTTTGGTAACTTAACAGCATTACTGATCTTTCCAGCACACTTCTCACCAGCTTCCAATTCCTGAAACCCATTAACAAAAGATTCTAAATCTAGAAGAACATGAAAGAGTATAAAAGGGTTCTTTTGCCTTTCTCTATTTATAGTATGATAAAAGTTATAGGAGTACTCAAGTTTATCTCTATAGTTAAACATGATAAGAACTTTACTCGACTTATTTTCATTTTTCTATATCACAATTCACAACAACTATGTCAGAGCTCAATACCAAAAAATTGACAGTTACATAAACCAATATATTTGTTCCAATGTAATAAAGTATAATAAAAGCTCTCTTCTCAAGATATCAACCAAATACTTATTAAGTCAATCGGAAACGTCTTTGTAGTTACAAAGAGTAAAGAGTTTCATACATCCGACCCTTTCAAACCCCGCCTAGCTGGGAGGCACTTCAAACCCCGGCCCCATGTTCAATGATCACCACCATAAGTCCATAATCGAAACAAAATCGACATTCAAGCAATGACTCTTAAATAAGACTCCAAAATAAGAAGGGGGTGACATACTTTTGACAGCTATGTTCTTCGAAGGGCACGCACACGTTCCTGAATCAGCTTCCTTTCCCAATCGGCTATATCTTCAAAAGCATGTTCCGGAAGACTCTCAAACGGCTCCTTCCAGGGATCGTTTTTCGCAAGATCATACGTAGCTCCACGTATTGCTCTTTTGTTAGGCCCACAAGGTCTTTTAGAAGTAAGTTTATCATATGCCTCATTCAACTGGTCCAATACCATGCAAAACCAAACAATAGTTAAAACAAAAACGACCACCATTGCTATATGACACTACTAAGACAAACAATTTTTAGTTGAGCGCTTACATCCATGCCACAGAACCAGAACATATGTGTAATTGCAACAGCGGGAGCTCTCCCTAGTCCAGCAGTACAGTGAACATATACCCTTCCTTTTTCCTTTGAAATAGCCCATTCCAATGCCGAAACAGCTCTAGGCAACATGGTTCTCAATGAATCGGGATCAAAATCTTTAGCCTAATCGTATATGAGAAGTACAAAGTTAATAAGACTACAAATCTGAGCATTTCGCCTATCAAAAGCTTAAGCTGATGGTTGAAGCCCCAAGATATGTTATATTCTAATACCTATCCTGCCATTTCACTAGACATAAACGAGAAGATGAGGATAGTTAGGTTCTTACAGGCCTTCTCATGTGACATATCCCGATTTGTTCACAGCGCTTCAATATGGAATCAAAGTCGATTTCCCAGTACTCAATGTCTTTGTCCTGCTGCAAGTTGAGGATATATGCCACATTCTCGTTCAACTTTAAATGATCGATATCATCTGGCTTTTGAGGCTGTGAGCCGACAATCAAGTTATCAAGTATCAAAGTGTAGTTCATTCCTAAACAGCCAAAGTTTGTATGCAATTAAATTAAACACAACTCAAACACTTTGCACCCAAAACTGTATTCGGAAATTTAAATCATGGTCCATGATTAATTTTATACTAAATGGTGGTAATGAGAATGATTTGTACTATAAATTTTTATGAAATACACCATAGAGACCAACATTAGAATAGTTTCCTTGTGTTCAACCGGCAGCTACACGTACACCATGCGCTTGCCGTTAAAATAAATTTCACATCATGCATCTTCAAGGTAACAACTATAGAGACCAACCTGATGTTGAATCAAATATCAATCTCAGACATAAGGGACTAGATAGTGTGACATCTCAACAAGAAGCTATACTTCATTCACATATGGTGATTCACATTTATAACAATAGCATATCATAGAGTCAGGAATGGGCTTCAAACTTCAGAAATTGGCTTCCCACTATGTTCAATTCTTGATGAAGCCAAAGATTTTTAGTTATATGGAATGAACTATAAACTGTCTCATTACATCATGTGTACATCTTAATTATATATGAAGTTACAGATGTATTTGTCATCAAGGGTGGATCTCAAATGACCTCTTTGTCTTTACAAGCGTAACGAGTACATATGTTCCCCAAACCTAGCTTAGGTGGGAGCTAGCACGGGAGCCACTTAATAGTAATAGGGTAGCGGGATGTTGTCTATTTTAGTCATATCGTAACAACCACTTCCCTATAAAAAGTCTTTTTCCCAAACACCTATTCATGACATAAGTAAATATTTAATTCAAGTTGTTCTAAACTTGGGGACTTCTGCTTGTAAAGGAATTCATTTGACAGTCTCTAGAATGTTGAATTCCATTGGATAGATTATCTTTTAGTATTAGAGTTGGGAAGTTAACACTATGTCACTTGCTTTCACAACTAAATGACTTTTTCCCTTATTTGATGGGGTATTATTGGGTCATCTATGGATAATCTCTTATAGAAAAATCCTAGGCTCACCTTCTCTTCCCTTCCTCAAACCCCACTTGTCTTTTTAAGCTTTTAACCCCTTTATTTTCTTGTCCTTTTTTACTTTGCCTTTATAATAAAAGATTAATGAGCTAATTAACACAAGCTATCCCACTACATCCTCAAAGCTTAATGATTTCTTTACATCAAGTTGATAAGCATGAAACATGATCAATCAAAACGATTATGATCATAAAGTAGCTTTCTTCCCTACACACCTCCAACAAAAATTTAGATAATGGAAAAGGAGGGAGAAGAAAAAAAAAGACGAAATAGAAAGCCAAATTACAACATAATTACCATCAACCATAGTGCAACAAGGTCGCATCACCGTATCTCGACCGTATCGCAAAGGTGTTTGACTTCAACGTGACCGAAATCTAGGCTGCAGTGAACGCAAAATCCGTTTTGCGATTGCTACCGCAGTCTTGATCGAAATACGATATCATATTTTGCACTATGCTATCAACTCACAATTCACCCAAATCAAGCCCTAAATGGCCTAAAAGTTTCTAGATTCAATTCTCCATTCACAAGGATGAGGGGATTAGTGAATTAGGTAATACTGAGTGTGAGTAACCATTAACTCCAAAAAGAAAGAATAATACATGATGGGAAACAATCCAATTGCAAATTTAATAAATTATCTACATATAGTCCACATTGTAATTCAAAGCCAAAAGTGTAAATCTTTGGTTCTTTAGAAAGCCACACTTCAAGGCAAAAAGTTCAAGAATTGGCACTCAAAATATTCTAGCCCACATACCAATATAATTATTACACATAATCCCACAATTACAACTGCATATGAGTTCAACATCACTTCAAAAAGTCACTAATCAATGCAAAAAATAGAAAGCAAATCCATTCCTTCATAAATCAGATTAAAAAGCATCAAATCTGATTTCCATTCACTTTTTTCACCCATTAAGATCAAATTTTATCAAATTTAACAAATACCCAACTTAATATTGGTAATTTTAATCAATCCCATGTTTATATCTGATTTTCATTCACTTTTTTCACTAATTAAGATCATTTTTCATTAAATTGAACAAACACCCAGCTTAATATTGGTAATATAAATTAATCCCATGTTCTTAAATCTGATTTTCACTCATTATTTACCCATTAGAATAAAAATTCATCAAATTCAACAAAACCCTAACTTAATATTGGTAAATATGATCAATCCCATGTTTTCTAATCTGATTAGAAAAACCAAAAAAATAAAGGTTTGAAAGAAACACTCACCTAGTTCATGATGATACTCATATGGGTTCCTCATCAATTTCTTCATTGCAATATTGTACTCCTCCATCCTATTTTTCTTGGGTTTTGTGAATATGGAATTACTCAAGGAAGTTTCTTCAAACCCATCACTAGATAATTTGCAGCAAATCCCACTTTTCCAATTTGAATTAGTAGTGAAATTGGTGATCAATTTACTGTTTTTGATGCCATTTTCAGGTGAAAAAATTGCTGGAATGGATGATAAAAAGGTGTTTCCAAGAGTTCCCATTTCACTTACACAGTTAAATTTTTCCTGAATCCTGATAGAGAATGCAACAAGATCTTTACTTTCTAGAATTTGGTTTGACCACTTAAAAAATAATTATTGAATGATTTCTGGATAAAAAGATCTAAGCTTTTCTAGTATGGTTTTTTGTTGTTCACTTTTCCAACCTTTTTGTGAATTTGGTGATCCAAAACAGTCACCAGACTCGCAGGAATCCACTTAAAATTTAATTAAAATTTCATAATCAACAACCCTCATTTATAAATCACAATAATAAATAAAAAGAATAATATTAAAATAAATAAAATTAAAAAAGATAAATTAAAATAACAAACTCTCACTCTATACCATCCAACCCATAAGAGTGATTTATTAACCTCACAAATAACCGTTATTTACTAAGATATTCACAAATTTACCTTCACAAATTTCATGGGCTGGTTCATATGAGTATTGGTTAGTGGTTAGGTAAAAGTTGACCCGATCTGAACCTAACCCGAAATAAGTGGGTTTGGGTTGAGACTTTTGACCCAATTAATTAATTGGGTCGATCCGACCTAATCTGTTTATTAAATGGGTTGGGTTCAGGTCAAAATTTTAAACCTGAAAAAAGTTGTATAACCCATTTAATTAAATGTGTTAATTTTGAGTTAAATCAATAAGTATAAGTTAAACTTAGTTCATTTAATATTTTCTTATTTTTTATAGTAAATACAATATAAATAACAAAAAAAATATAAAGTTAAAATTAAAGCCTAAAAAATAGATTTAATAAACGTCAAAAATCTTAAAACGAATGCAAAAAAATTATAAACATGTTAAGTGCTCCGAAATCAAGTCAACCTGATCTGTTGCAGGTCGGGTCAAGGTTGTGATTTTCGACCCAATTAACTAAATGGGTTGGGTTTGGGTCAAGGGTTTTCTGACCTATTTATATATGACCTGAACCCGAGCCCGACCCAACCTGATCTGCTTGACAGACCTAGTTACTTTATTTGCAAAATTTTCCAATATATATTTGCAAAATGAACAAAATTATTTCAGAAAAGCCCTTTTGATGTTTAAATATTCCATTAGATTTTTGTATTGTACTTCTATGGTCCGTCTCACTGAATTTGTCTTTACTTTATTTTAGATATAACTCCACCTTTAATATTCCAACAGAACCTACAATTTATTTCTTTATTCTACATCAAAACCTATGATTATCTCAGCACTAAAAAATATTATTCCATCTATAATATCGGACTAATAAATCAAAGGATAATTTACACTATTCCTTAATGTAATAGTGGAGTAACAAATGCAAAGAAATAGAGATAATACTTAGTTTTAATCATTTGCAAATCAAAAAGTGAAAGTTTTTATTGCATATTTGCATCAAAAATATCCAAGAATAGTTTACACTATCCCTTAATGTAACCCTTAAAATATCACAAAGTTGATTATCAATAATTGCTAAACAATCAAGCATAAAGTAGAAAATAAAGGATATAATACAAATATATATAAATTATTTATGTTTAAAAATAAAAGCTAATGTGGGTAATAGTTGGACACACACATATATATGTGGGTACCAAATAACATGTCCAAGTAATCAATAATGTTGGGACAACATGTTGCCTAGAATATGTTCTCTTCTTTCTATCTTTTAACAATGTGTCCCTTAAATTCTAATTCTAATTCTATTCCCTAGCTTAGGATCACATATAAATATAATGTATATGTGCACCTAATTTGTATTTATTATACAAGCATATTATATGATTGTCCTTTTCTTGCTTTCTCATCAATAAGATATATTAACTTACATAGATATAGTTTTATTAGACTAATAAATTAAGTGGACTGACTGTAATGACTTGTTTCTTCATGTTCATATTCATTTAAAATTTCATATTATCGTCTATTAAATATCTATAAATAATAAAATCCGACACACATGCTTATTTATGCGCAGTGGCAAAGTAAATATTTGCGTTTTAACTCGTCAGTCATTATTAAATTATAATACACAATATATGTAATGTAATATATAAGGAATGAGTAAGAAAGTATAAAAAAATCAAGTAAAAGTAAGCTGTCAAATTAGTAGAAATGATTTTTGATGTTAGAATCTTCATGCAAGCTATAAATTTAACATTATGTGATAAATTTCTATAATTATCATTCAACTATAATTATTATGATAGCGTATCGAATGTTTGATTCTTCTTACATTAATTTTTCCCTTCACCCCCTACTTAGCTTAAATTTATATAAATCTTCATGCAAGCTATAAATTTAACCTTATGTGATAACTTTATAAAATATTAAAGTTTTCTTCCCATTACCATATGGTTTTGAGATGATATATATATCTCCTTAGCTTTTGAAGTGTGTGCACATCATATTTTCCTGATATTATGCTGACATTCACAATAAGTCCGACCTAATTTAACATGGTATCAAAGCCCATGGGTTCGATCAAAAATTTAAAAATGGTAGCTCCGAAAAGAATGACGTTCCTACCCTAATTGATTACTCCCGCATGCGGACTTGACGGGGTTATCTCTTTAGCTTATAAAGTGTGTGCACATCGTATTTTTCCAATATTATGCTTGCATTAATAATAAGTCCAACCTAATCTAACAAAAACCACTCGTTTCCGTTCGATAACCACTAACAATGAGAAGAAAAGTCACTACTCACTAACTAGTTAAGAAGAGCATTTTAGCCTTCATATTCACTGCCTATCTTCATCTATCTTGAGCCGGGGACTTCTTTTGGTTGTGCTCTCCTTTAAGGGTATGAGTTGCCGTCGTCCTTCCCTCTCCACATCCTGTTCATAGTTTCTATGAGCAGGATATACTGGGTAGGATGATGATAATTCACTGCCTACCTATGTAGATTTTATGGGAGGTTTAATTTTATGTATAATACACAAGTAGCCCTAGTATATTGATACTACTACTCTCACTGTTTCATATTGTTTAATTTGTTACACATTTATACGTTAATCAAAATTGTAAGAGTATTTTGGTCAAATAATCAACATAATAAACAATATGTAACGAAGAGGTAATAGTATATATTAAGTATTAATTATTGATTAATGAAAATTAAAGGTAACTAAGAAACACAATATATAATTAGAGATGTATGCAAATGAGAATCTAGGAAGGTGATGTACATTAGGCCAAGTGCCAACTTCAAATTAGCAAAGTAAATGCATTGTGCTTTTAGTATCTTCATTCATGGAAAACTACGTGTCGGAAGGCTCTTCATGAAATTGATTCTTTCATCAATAATAATGGATTCTAATTCAAGTTAATTATTAAGACATTAATTAATTAGGATTAATAGGTATAATTAGCAAAGAATATAGCTACAAGATATATCCACTAGAGAAGCAATAGTAGATAAAGAAAACCGGAGAATCACATTTTGTCTTAGTTACAAAGTATATATAACTTTTTCAGATTAGGTATTGATCGAATTTAGCTCATCCATTCTTTCAATCTACTATGTAATCAGTGTTACATGTGAAACACAATAAATTTAGATTAACGTGCTAAAAAAAATTAGAATAAGAAATTTTAATCAGGGTGAGAAAGATCAGATTTGGAGGGTAGGAATTAAAAGCATATGAGAATATTTTAGATTTACGTGTTGGGTCGGTTATATGCAACCTTATCCTTGTAAGTGATAAGACAAACAAAAAAATTGTTTACGTACAGTTGACCTTTAAAATCAAACGTCATGTGCAAATTCACATAAATAAGAAATACACATAATTTGATTAATCATTTTACTTTTGTCCATCAAATTGCTCCGAAACCAAAAACTATAAATCTTTGGCTCCATTAAAATATTGGACATATGCACCATGACACGTATAGTTTTACACACATTCTTGTATCAGTGTATGAGACGATCTCACCGTGAGACATGCCTCTTACTTGGGTTAAATAGCCCAATAATAAAAGCTTTTAGCTTATGAATTTCTTGTTTTGAGGTTATCTCACCGTGAGACAGTCTCATACAAGACATATTGATAGTTTTAATATCTCAAAAAATCAATCAAATTACATGGCACGAGGCCCATGACACGTACATGCATGCATAAATAGATGGATTGCATTAATTAATTTTAATTATGCTTCATTATTATTAGACTAACATCTGGATGATTAGCATTAATATCATCATATAATTTGGTTTATATTCGTCGTGTACATGTGACTAGAAGAATATCAAGTGTTTTGGAATACAGGCCAGCTGTTTATGTCTTATTCTTCCTCGATCATTGCTTTATGCTTCATTAATTAATTATCACATTATAATTATATTAATACTCTTGCATTCTTTTTTATCCATTTTACTTTATCCATTGTTTTCAAAACAAATATACACTTAATTTAATATCTCCACATATGCATTATAATTTTTTTTAAAAATTAATATATGATTAGAAGTTCTATATTAAGATGAATCTAATTAATAAGATCTCATATGCAGTGGTGAATCTAACGTGATATCATTGAAGTCAGTTAAAATCATATAAATACGAAAAAAAATTAATTATTGCATGTAAATATCGGTCTCAGATGAGTTGGTTAGTCTATTGCATACCACATACGTGATCAGAGATCAAATCCCAATAGATGCATTTTATTTTAATCGACATCAATTATTTTTTTTCTTGATCTGCCACTGCTCACATGAATATATCTTATCTTCGATCTATCTCTCAAAAATCTTATTTAAATTTCTCTCTAATTTTAAAGTGAAAAATTCTAAATTGGGCAAACATAAAAAAACCGAGTAAATTTTTAAGTAAAATTTAATTATTAAATTAATGAAATTAATGAAGGATAATGCTATTAAGAAAGGTGAGGATTAGGGTAGTGTGTCTCAGTATCATAATTTCTCTTTAGTGGAAAGCAATTGTACATATGCTTTTGGATAAGCAAAATGGTTGATGGATTGGTGTGTTAAATTGAAAATGTAACTTAATTACTAATTAATTAATGTAAGTATTATTTTAGATGTTTCTTGAAAAGTAAATATAATGTATTTTTTTCTTGTATTTTTATATATACCATTTGCTCATGATGGCTTATAAGTAAAAGATATACTTCCTCCTATTCAGCCTAAATGTCTCATTTAGTTTTTTTCACATTTGTCGATGCAACATTCTAACCCTTAATATCTCAAATTATTCTTAATTAAAAATTGAGACAAATCAAACAAGATCCCACATGACTATATTTTAACTTATAGATTAAGAGTGCAATATATAATTTAACGGTAATAAGTAAATAGTACCAAAAAATTAAATAAAATAGTTAGGGATCGGAGTGCCGCCACATTAAACTTCGGCGAGGAGCTATGTGTTGGTAGAGCTATGTATTGGTAAGGTCGGACATTACCCATCCTCAATGCTATTGACGAAATTGTATAAGAAATATTTTGTGCACACATTATTTTAACTTTACATTTGTCGATCTTGCTACCAACATAATAAAATTGTATAAATTTTCTTAACTTTTATAAATTTTACCTCTTTTCTTGATTTGGTCATCACATATACATAAACCTAAGTTTGACGAGACAGAGTAAGTAATACTACCTCATATTCAGTCTAAATGTCATATTTTTTTGGCACTATTCACTCATCACTCTTAATTTGTATTTTACTCTTAATCTATAACTTAAAACATAGTAATGTGGGATCTTGTTTGATTCGTCTCAATACAAAAATTATTAATATGAAATTTTTATAATTTATAATTAAGAATAATTTGAGATATTAAAGGTTAAAATGTTGCCTCGACAAATGTGAAAAACTAAATGAGACATTTAGGCTGAATAGCAGAAATAGCAGGGAGTATGAAAAAAATTGGCATCTTGACTAAGAACATTTCACATAGATTCACTATTAATATCATAACAATTAATATCTAGAAAAAAACTATTTTATGTATATCTATGATCGACTTTGTCATATTTTTCTTTTTAGCTTGTCCATTTTATTTTGCAGCAATTTCTTTTTATTATTAAGATATCTTCACCATTATTTTATATTGTCATCTAGACATTACAACTTTTTTTAATTTCATCCACACAATTTATATAATCTACTATTTTATTTTTTTGTGAAAATTAAAATTCCTTTGTTTTAAATAAAAATAAGTATGGGACTATGGGAGTAAATAATGGATTTGATGGATACCTATAAAAAGATCCCAAATCGTACTATAGTCATGGCCCTTTGCTTTCTTTGTAAATGCAAAGGATGTATGAAATGAGTGAATATTACATGAGGTTGTTGAATAATTAAATAAAAATTGAATAAATTGCAGGAAATTCATTTAATTGAGAAGGTCCATAAAAGTTGTATAGGATAAGAAACATGTGATTGCTCTATTATAAATACTCTTGCTCCATTATTAGTCCCCCTATCCCTATGACATCTTTTATTTCATCAAATTATATGTAATTCAAAGACGGCTCTCAAAAACCCAGTTTAATTTTAAATATATATTATTACAACTCTAAATATAGATTTAGGCTGGACTTTTAAGAGTCGTCTTTATAAAAGACGGTCTCTCAAAAGGCATTTAATACGACTATGTTTGGTATAGTACTTCATGCCCTCCATTTCATTAGGTTCCTTTTTAATCATATCAACAAATTATAATTAGTTATGTTATGATCATCTTATTGCTTATTATTATCCAATAATATTTGAAAAAAAAGTCTAAATCTAATTGTCTTGTTCTAAACATTTGAGAGTGTTGATGAATTAAACGAGAATTAAACGTCTAAATAGTGAATTAAACATTTGAGAGCATAAAAATGGTTTAGGGCAAATTATAATGACAACAACCAACACTTAATAAGGGTAGAATCGTCAAAATAGTGAATTAAACGGAAATTTACAAGAATTTAACGAAAAATGCTACGACAGTTAAATAAGTCATAAACTGATTGCTATCACGTGGAAAAATCTTACAAAAGTGCTACCACTGACGTTTCATGAAAATTCGATGTTACCATGTGGAATTTCCCAAATATAAATCATTTTACCTTTAGAATTTCCCAAAATATTAAACCTTTATATTATTTTCTTTTTAAGACTTGGAAATCATTTTACCTTTAGAATATAAAAATAATCACTTTAAAATTATAAGTGGTCATTCTGAGACTATAACTAATCACTTTAAGACGTAATATATAAGTCTAATATAAATAATCTTACCTAAAAATCATCATATTTGAGAATTTGTTAATTAATTTAGCTTTACCGTTCAAACACGTACATAAGAAAATTTAATACATGAGGCCCAAATGTGGATTACAATGTCTTTATATTGTCGAATTGTGTGGCGAAATTGGACAAAACATTGCATGGTGCACATTTTGTTTTTTAGTAATTGTCAAGTACTTTTTTTTTTGGATATTGTTGTAGGATTCGAAGACTCCATTCATTATCAACAAAATCAATAAGTCAAAAGGACTCGTTTTTGTATGATTATTGCAAATTTTTCTAATAATGAGAAGGAGTATTCTCATTATTTGGTATCTGTGATCCAAAGTAATGAAGAGATTTATGGAGACGTTACTAATTGTATATAAACGGGTTTGGGCATGTGCAGAGAAAGACACATGACTCCCCAATAAGAAGGATCGAATGCATCATAGTAGAGGGTAAGAGAAGTCGAGAAAGACCTAGGAGAATATTGGAGGAACAAATCAAAAGTGACTTGCATTAACTCCGCCTCTCCTGAGATCTAACCAGGGATAAGGGCAGTTGGTGGCGCCTTATCCACGTCCTAGAGTACTAAACTCGTCTCTTTTATCTTTCGTTTGTTTTTGTTCTTTGTCCGTTTTGGTTGCCCTTTACCTTTTCATGCTCTTATCTTTGTATTTGTGGATATATGCTTTTTGTTCTATTTGTCTGACACAAGTTTCTCTCCCATGATGATCGTTCACGAGCAGGGGGACTCTTTAATCGCACTCTCCTCAATGGGTGTGAATTGTCGTCGTTCTTCCCTCCCCAGACCCTGTTCATAGATTTCTATGAGGGGGATACACTGGGTATGATGATGACGATGAGAAGAAGTATTCTATTAGACAGAAAATTTTCACCAATTCACCTGACTTGATCATACGAGATAAATTCGAGAAAAAGATATAAAAAAACTAACTTGCAATGTATGTGCCTTTAATAATGAAGATTGAGCAACCAAACATCTATCGTAGATCAAGTTAAGATCGGTGATCCTTTTATTATTATTACGTCAATATATATTCTCGTATCGTATCAACATTGTGTTTACTTCTAATGCACCATTTTAGAACTATTACCTTCCATTGAATTGTGTAATATAAAAAATATTAGAAAGAAGTAATATAAGCATAACAAAATGCAATCCTAATTCCACTTGAAGATATTTGATAAATCAATGTAAATGTCCCTAGTGAAACAAACTAAAATATATAGTAACCACTAGAACTCATGCACCAAATAGAAAAAGATTCAAATTAATTGGTTTCACATGATATGTATGCCTCCACACCTAGATTCAAATGCCAATTATATGCATCATACAATAACTAGAAGCCCACTTTCCCAAGTTAAAAGGTGGAGTATCCACTATTTCAAGTGTGAAGTACACAATGCAATAAGTACCAAGATATTTTGTTAGGAAATATAGCCACACACCCACATTATAAAGACATATCATAGTCCTCACTTATATGTATGGCAATTATGTCATGTTCTCTATTCTAACTTCCAAGTTCCCACTCCCTATGCCAAGGATAAAGTTTAGTTGAGCTAAAGGTGACCAATGAGGGATAATATTTGTCATTTTATTTTCAATCTATTTTCTAATAGTATTATATACCATGATTCTTAATTTATAGTTATCATCATCATCGTACGGAGTGTATACCGACTATAGAAACTATAATTAGGGTTTCAGGAGGAAGAAATGCGATAATCCATACCCATAAAGATAGATGTAGTCAAAGAATCTATCGACTCGAAAAAGATCATCAAATTTGTTGTTTATCGTCTTCATATAGAAGATATATAGTTAAGGTTGCAAAAGGTAGACTTCTAGTATGATCATTTCATAATGATTTGTATGATTTCAACTGACTACTCGCATTTCTACCTTGAATATATGATCATTTTATGTTAACACTTTGCTAATTAAATTTTCAAAAGTAGTAAACTTTATTACAAATTAAAGATAATGTTACACCAACTATATATATATACTAAATTTGATATTTTCTAAGAATGATCCTCTTTCTTTTTCTTACGATAAGAGGTCCCGCTTAAGACGTTGAATGATTTGAAACTTAAGATGAAGTGAAATAGTATTCTCTTCACTTTCATGGGGTTTTCTCACTTTTTAAGGCATCAAATTGGTCATGAGAATCTCATAATACTCTCAACTTGAAAGTGGAGATGCTCATAGGTCATAGCAACCTCATACCTTATCAAGATAATAGAATTTGGAAAGTCAAGCTAAAAATTTAATGTATATTATAAAATTCATGCTCTTATCCAATACTTCACGTAATAAATTAATAATCATAAATGTAAGTTTGGATTATTTTCATGATTTCATCATGTTATTTTCGGATCAAGCTAATTTCAGGTCGAGTTGTTTTGTGATTTTAGTTGTTTAGGTCATCCCAAGAGGTCTTGAGGTTTTTAAAAATATTTTTTTCTTCTAAATTTAATTACAAAACAAATTTTAAAACTTTTTATGAATAACGACTAATACATCGCTTTTAAGGCGTTAATATTGAAATAAAAACTCAAATATAAAAACTGACAAGAAATATAGTAGATCCCAACCAAAAATTGATGATGCCGATTTGAAAAATTGAAAAACAATTAAAAAAAAAAGGTCAGAATGGTTAGATTTGGATTTAACCCAAATTTTATCAATTTTCGTTGTATCAAACCAGTTTTAGGTTTCGAGTTATGACCCACCAATTGAATAATCAAACTTTAACCCAATTATGTGTCGAATCAAAAATTAACATGTCTACTAATGTTAAACCTTTAAAATATTGCACACACCAAAGATAATTTATAAATCAACAAGAAAGGAAATTAAAGTAAAGGAACAACAACAAAAACCACAAAATCATCATACTCAAGTGAATCATGAAACTAAACTATAGGGAATAAATAAACCAAGCTAAAAAGAGAATATACCATTAAAAAAGTTTCCAACCTTTACTTTTATATAACTAAACATTTGTACATCAATATGAATCTAATTCATCACCAATCCCCTTAATCCCTTTCACCCATTCCTTTAACAAAAAAATCAAAATTACCTAATAAATAAAATAACCAAAATTCAATTCAAATAAAATATCCAATTGTGTCCTATTAAAAACTATTACGTTCCATTTTCTCACACAGCATGTCAATCAGGTGCGAATATTTCAGAACGGATGAAATGCTATACATCAAGTGGTCTAATACTTCCATCAACTTTACTATCACCATGATTACTATTACTACTACCTCCATTAATCTCAATCCCACCATTTGTTAATATATTTTCTTGAACAAATCCAAATTTAGTTAATAAAACACTAATCCAATCCCAAAGATGTAATACAATATATGTCCCAATTCCTCCAATTAACCCATAAGCAATTGAATAAGTAAAAGGTGTCAAAATTAGTGTCACAAATGCAGGAATTGCTTCTCTCATATCATCCCAATTAATATCAACCACCGATTTCATCATCAAAACACCCACCAAAATCAATGGCGGTCCGACTGCCCAAGCTGGTATTGACGCTAATAATGGCGTAAAAAAAAGCGCCAAGAAAAAATAAAAACCTGCCGTTAACGCCGTTATCCCTGTTCTCCCACCTTCACGAATTCCCGTTGACGATTCTAGAAAAACAGTTACCGGCGACGTTCCTAGAAGAGATCCTATGATGATCGAAAAAGCGTCGCTCATAAACGCCGGATATTGGCCTTCGAAATCTCCGTTTTCGTCCATAAAACCAGCGAATCTAGCCATGGATGAAAGCGTCCCTGTTGTATCCAAAATATCGACGTAAAAAAATGTGATTAGTGCAACCCAAAAGGGTCCTTTACCGAATCCCTTAAAACTAAGGGCACCGGCAGTTTTTTTGATTGTGTGAACATCAACAACCTGTTTAAAGTACTGAAACGCAGCGTTTCCGGCTTCGGTGTCGGGAAACGCCGTGACTTGGGTGTTTCGAAACCAGGATACGGCGGTGACGAAAACGATGCCGTATATCATTGCTCCTTTAATGTTTTTAACAAGGCAATATGCAATGATTACAAAACCGACGATTCCTAACCATAATGTTGGACTTTCCATACGGTGGTTTAAGCAGTATATATCGTCGGAAATTGTTCCGCCGGGAAGGAGTGAAACGGTACCGTTTTGGAATGTTTGAATTGGAGCGAGTGAAACTCGGGATGAACTCGGACACCCACCGAGTGATAACAGAGTTGATCCACTGTAACCAACTAATCCGATTCCTTGACTGTTTTGTAGCCCGATAAATGCGAGGAATAACCCGATTCCTGCCCCGGATGAGATACGGATAGGTTTAGGTACAAACTTAGCGAATTTTGCCCGAATTCCAACAGCAGAAATCATGAAAAATAATATTCCTTCGATCAAAACAGCAGTAAGAGCAGTTTCGTATGAGATATTACCCGACCCGTGAAAACCAACGACGGTATAAGCGAAGTAAGCGTTAGACCCCATTCCCGGAGCCAACGCTAAAGGTAAATTAGCGAAAACACCCATGACAAAACACCCGATTATGGAGGATGCTATGGTGGCTACGATCAAATCTTTTCGGATCGTCGTTAAGCAAGAATTATACCCGGGATTAACCGGGTCAAATTTACAGGTTTCGTCAGGGATTATGACATGACGGGTGGGGCCCGAACAGTTTGAGGTAGGGAAATTTGGGTCGGAGCAGAGTGGAATACAATCTGAAACAGAGCATGGCCCACCTGAATCGGCTAATATGGAAGCGTTAACTGCTAAGATGTAAGCCATGGTTAGGAAAGTGGCGGTTCCGGCGCGGAGTTCGGTGGTGAAGGTTGTTTTACGTTGCGTGAGTTTAAAGCGTTTTCCGACCCGGCTGGTTTCGATGAAGGTGTTTAGACGGGTTATTGGGGTGGGTTTTTGTGACGGGTTTGGGTCTTCGGTATCCATGATTAATGGAAGACGGCTGGAATGGGGAGCAATTTTGAAGTAGGAGAAAGGAAAGCAGAGAGGAGAGTAATAAATGGGCAGAGGAGCGAGAAGAATAAGGATTCTGTTGTATAAAATTGATTTTATATAAAAAAATTTAATTAATAAGATTAATAATTAATAATTAAAAAATAATTATCGTAATTATTTAGAGAGATGTTAGTTATATCTTCTCTTGTTATTAGATCTCACATATTCGTGTGAGCTCTAATTCAGCCGATTTATTATATATTTCTTAAAATAGTGTAGGTAGATATAAGATAATGAAAGTGGGCATTAAAGATACATTAGAAATTTAAGAATACAATAAGTAAATATTAATAATAAGCAAAAGATTTATAGAAAAATAGAAAAATAATATATACAACCTAATAAGCAGAATCTTGTATTTTATTTATGTTATTTAATTAATTTAATTACACTTAATTAATTGAACATTTATTTTTCTTGAAAAATTAAAATAATTATATAAAAATATTAATTGTTTTTCAATTTATAGATTAGAATCTCTTGAAAAGTTAAAATTATCAATAATAAAGAAAATTAATTAAATTTTATGTACAACCCTAAAAATGTTATATATATTATAAAGTATATATCCTAATTAATTATAGAGAATTCGGTTCGCAAATTATAGAGTGTAGTAAAAGAGTAAATAAAACATTTTTGTGAAATGTAATGTGTTCGATTCTATGTTAATCCACTCTCTTACTTTGGGCTATCTATGATTAAAAAAAACAAGAAAAAATTTATATAGTGATCGTAAGTAGACATTAACAATAATGTAAGTAGACATTTAAGATATTGAAAGTGGATATTAAAGATACGGTAAGTAAGCATTAAGGATAATGTAAGTAGGTGTTACGAATACGATATGTAGACATTAATTTTTAATGTGTTGGGCTTAAGATACGTTTCTCAAAGAGACGGTCTCTCAAGAGACTAATGTCTTTCTATTTTAAGAAAAAAAAATAGGAAAATGATATATAATTTAATATTACTTTGCTTTAGAAATATAAGATTTTAATTATACTTAATTAATTTAGCATATATTTTTCCTTAAAATGTTAAAATAATTATAAAAAATATTTCTATATATTAGATTCTCTTGAAAAGTTAAAATTATTTATAATAAAGAAAATTTGTTAATTGTTATGTAGAATCCTAAGAATTAATTGTATATATATCATTACCCAAAAAAATATCATAATTAATTATAGAAAATTGAATTTTGTGTTAGTTGAAGAGAAAATAAAACATTTTTGTGAAATGTCATGTGTTTGATTCTTGGTTAATCCACTCTTTTCCTTCGCTCTCCTATGATTAAAAAATAGGAAAATTTCACTTAGTGATCCTAAGTTTTTGCCTTTTTTACGTGCTAGACAAATGATTTTTTTTTTTAATTTGCGTGGTAAATCTAAGCTTTGAATTTTCCACTTGATAAGAAAAATTTTAAAATTTTTGTTAAATTTATGTTATTATTATCCATCATGACAACATTTAAAAAAAATAAATGTCGCAATCACCATTATGGGCACATTTTTCAAGATTTGGTTCCAAATGAGTACTCCCCTCCGTTCCTACGAGTTAGTAGCATAAAGAAAATAGGTGAGAATTAAGAAAGTGATAATAAATGAAGAGAGAGAATGAATTGTGTGGATGAAATTAAAAAAGAGTTAAAATGTATGGATGAGATAAAAAGAAAGTGGTGGGCCATAGTCCTAAAATAAAATTGCTGCAATTTAAGTGAGACGGACAAAAATAGAAAATGCTGCAAATTATAAGGGACGGAGGGAATATTTAATTTATGAAAGGATCGAAATCTTTTATCTACTAAATGGAAAAGTTAAAAGCTCACAATCACCATGCAAATTAAAAAAGTATTTGTATTACCACATAAAATTGTTAAAAGCTCGAAGCATTACCAAGATAAATTTCCATAATGAATTTATATAAAATATCTTTTAGTTTTTTATTCTCATTTAAAAACTACTCCCTCCCTCCGTTTCCTAATATTCTTCCCATTTAGAATATTTTATTTTGGAAAGAGAAATTTGATTAATATTTTCAAGACATATATAGAAGACAAAATATATTCATGTGAGATCTCGTTAGATTCGTTATAATATATACTTTTTTATTATATATTTTTTATAATTTTTTATGATGCGTATTTAGAGATATTTAGGCTCAAAATTTACTTTGAAAACTGTGCAAAAAGTATGAAAAGAACATTTGGAAACAGAAAGAGTAGTATGTATATTTAAAATAGTTTTTCAAGACTTCTAACATTAGTTAACACATTAGTCATCGTTTTTAAAAAAAATTATTTTACATTGACCAATGATTATGGTTAGAATTGTACAAGTTTGAATACCTAATATTATTCGGTCTACATTAGACAAGGAAATATACATATTCATACAATTGGATAGAACTTATTATTTGTTTGACACATAAAATTGGCCTAATTTTTTTTAATTCTATTTTATTATAAATTTGTTTCATGTTTAATTTTGGTCATGATCTACACTCTTTTAATCATCATTTACGTAGTTAACTTATACTTTTATCTCATCTATATGTATTTTTTTTCTATTATTTGATTATATACCTTATACTCATTTTTCTTAATTTTCACTCTAATTACTAGGGTATTATTATACCACACAATAATCTTATTATTGTTTTTTCATAACTCCCCTTATGTTTTCTTCCATGGTTATTTGACAAGTACTTTTTAAAATTATTTGCAATTACAACTTCTATACTCTTATACCAATTTAATTTCACAAATTCTTGTGAGATTGTGAGAGACTTGTCTCTTTGAGATATCATCTCTTATTGGGTTGACCCATAAAAAATTTATGAAGTAAGAGTAGAAAATAAGCTTTGATGGACTGGGCCTGAGAGACCGAGAGACGTCTTTCAGAGAGACGGTCTCTCAAGAGACTAGCTGATTTAATATTCTTATATATATTACATTTGATTCTCCCATTTTGGATACTTAAATTTACTAATTATTGATTTATTTAACTTTTTTATTGGAAAAATCTTGTGTTGTATATGTTATTTACACTTTTTTTTAACAAATTTTCAATTGAGTTTGGTTTATTAATTATAACTAAGGAATGTGAAAATAAGTTCGCTTTAGTTAAATATCACTCCTCCACTTAATTTCAGTGCTTGAATTTCCTATACAATTATATTGAAATTAGAATTCCTTATAGCTATTATTTATTACATGTATCTTAAAATATAGTACTTAGAAATTTATTTCATTTTTAATTTTATAGTAACAAACTAAACAAATTTGTTTAAAATCAAAAAGTCTTGTGAGAGACAATGTCTTTGAGAGACCTATCTAGTTGGGCAGGCCTATAAAGATGGCTCTCAGAAGACATCTCTCAGACTGTGTCTAAGAGGCGCATCTCAGAAGACTGGCTGTTTGAAAGTAGATATCTAGAAATAATACTTTCTTTTCTTGACCTTTGTAATATTTTAAATTAAATCTACATACTACCTAAATTTTAAACAAACTTCAAAAAACAAATTTAAAAGCATAATAAATCAATTGAAATAAAGAGTTATAAAAGGAAACAATGAGAATTGAATCCTAGTCAACAAACATAGTCAAATAATTAGTTGTAGTAGATGGTGCAAGCATTTGACTTTTGCAAATAATACACATGTGAATTGAGCCGCAATGCTAGCAACAAATTATACTAAAAATGCTTCTATTATATATAATATATATTATATATATATATATATATATATATATATATATATATATATCATATATTATATATATATATATATATATATATATATATATATATATATATATATATATATATATATATATATATATATATATATATATATATATATATTATATATTCTTCATATTTATTATTATCTTTTATTACTTCTGCATTTTTGAAGTTTCTATTACTTACTAACATACTATTTTGGAAAAATAATCTATTTATTTTATCCTCACTTTATTCCTACCCCACTATCACATTAATCATATATTATCCATTAATTATTTAATATACTTAGTCACAACATCACTATCTACTTATAATAATTTTTATTTCTACTCCACATATCACATCTATCATGATCATCCTACTTTTACCATACATTGATTTGTCCTAAAAATTTGTCAAACCCTATAGTCAACTAAAATAGACAGAGTATATATATATATATATATATATATATATATATATATATATATATATATATATATATATATATATATATATATATATATATATATATATATATATATATATATATATATATATATATATATATATATATATATATATATATTATTTAGTAGTATTTAAATTGGTGCATGCAATGAAGCCAAAATATGTTTGGATATAGCCAAAATAGACTTTTCATTGTTAATGCACATCGCAGCTTATAATTTGAAGATGCGCACATTACTTTACCTAACGATTAAGCATGTTGACGTATTTTTACTTTTGCCAACGATATTGTTGACCTTAGCGATTTTTTGTTTTTTTGGTTTTTCAAAATTGAAATAAGTTATCCTTAACATGATTAAAAAAAATTATAAAGTTAGTTTATAAATTCACTATAAACTGAGCATATAAATTAACACAAATTTTTGCTATAGACCGTCTATAGTATAAACGGGTAAATATGGGTTAACACATTTTGCAAAATAAGTAACTGATTAGTCATCAGCCTTGTTTTTGAATTTAAAATCATTAGGATGGATTGTTGGGAGAGTCGTTTTTGCGAGAAAAAAAATTTTAATTGGGCTTAACTTTACCTATTTCCATATCAGTAGGTTGAATTTTACAAATTACTTTCGATGGTTTGAACGTTGAGGGTCGTTATTTCATTGGGTAGTGAACTGCTAATTACTAGCTGCAAATTAAAGATAATTTAATTTTTAATGTGGGAAGAGGTAAGTTGAGAACAGTCAAAATAAAAATATCCAATAAAAAACAACTAGTCTCTTGATAGACTTTTTTTAGAGTTAGAGACGTATTTAAAGCCCAGCCCATTAAAGATTTATGCTTACTTACCGTATTTTTAATGTCTACTTATATTATCTTTAATGCTTACTTACTATATACTTAATGTCTACTTTTAATATCTTAAAAGTTTACTTACATCATTCTCAATGCATACTTATAATATTTTAAAAAATATCTTAAAAGACTAAATGCCTAGAGTCAAAGATAATAACATCGTCAACACAGGGCGGAGTGACTGGGAGTCTAAAAAGCCTACACTTCTCTAGGATTTCCACTCGAGCTTGGTGAGCGAAACAGTCAGCGATGTGGACTTCCCGCCTTGGGACATGACGCAGCTTGAGAGATCCCTGCAAAGGGGCAAAATGAAGAATATATGTCCTTAATTGGAGCACAAACTATCAAGCTTACTATAGATACTTTCGAATCTGAGGAAATAGTAAACTCAGGAGAGTAGTTTTGCAACCATAAAGCCAATTCTAATAGCTAAAAGTTCAGACATGTTAGCGAAGAATTTGATCGGGAGAAACATATATACTTTAACTAGATCTTTTTATTTATAGATATTTTTCCTTTTTTTATTTTAATAGTAATTTTATCTTTTTGTGATTCTGCCATCGAATTTTCATTAGGCTAGCTTATTCATGCTATCATAAAGTTCATTATAAAAAAATTACATTATATAAAATGTAATATATGATCACACAAAAATAAATGGGTTCTTTATTATAAAATTATCTTCTTTTTGTTATTTAATTTGTACGTATTCTACTAATGAGATTTGTAAGTTGCAGGTTTCGCTCTCGTTGAAGACCTTTCTTGAGCGGGGGACTCTTTGATCGCACTCTCCCCTATGAGTATGAGTTGCCGTCGCTCATCCTCCCCAGACCCTGATCATAGTTTTCTATGAGCGAGATAAAATGGGTATAATGATGATGATGTTTTTTATTATAAAAATAAATAAATAAAAGTAAAATGATGCGCACAAAACAAAAATTTGCACATCCAACAACGAAGGGTCCACAAAACCAACAAACAACTCCATATAATTTAATATCACATATTCACATTGATTGATAGCAGCTGGTTCAGCGTATTCATGTCTAGGAAAGACGAAAACACAAGTAATGATGCCTAGTGTACATTTTATTAGCATGTGGTCAAATAAAGAAGCTATTATATGTTTACTTGTATTCTTCTAGTCTAAAATATAAATTAGATCTTTAAAGTATATTCTCTCCGTTCCTTTTAATTTGCATCAAAGAGAAAATGAGTATTTTTTAAAGATATGGTAATAAATGAGGAGAGAGAAAATAAATTGTGTGAATGAAATCAAAAGAGAGTAAAAATGTATGGATGAGATTAAAAGAAAGTGGTGGGTCAACACCAAAAAATAGAAATGATGCAAAGTGGGATGGACCAAAATAGAAAATGCTGCAAATTAAATGGGACGGAGAAAGTATATAGAAGATAAATGTATTCATGTGGGATTTTGTTAAATTCGCCTTATTTTGATGCAAAGTTTTCAATATACAATTTCTACAATTATTTTATGATGCGTACTTAGAGATATTTATGCTATAAATTTTCTTTGAAATATACGTGTAAAATGAACTAGACAGAAAAATTAAATTAGTTAAAAGAGGGATAATAAGGAGATTATCATCATCATACTCAGTGTATCCCGTTTATATAAATTATGATTGGGTTTTGGGAGGAAAAGAAGTCGACAACTCATTTAAAAAAGATATTCCAAAATGAAAATATTCGTAATGAATTTTTTTTATGAAATTTCGTTTTAAGTAAAATGAGAAGAACAAACAAAAATGTTGGAGTATGTATATTAACAACTTGGTTTTTTATAATGAAAGTGTATTATTAGCCCCTTAATCAATTTAAGTAGATGTTTCAAACATGGTTGCAACTTGATTGGTTTTCTAATTATACATCTAATTAGGAGTACCTTTGATCTTAAAGTACATGTGCTTACTAATTAATGATTAGTAATCATAATGATTTATTCATTTCACCCAACAAAGTGTACTAGTGCTTTTAAACCAATGAATAAAAAGGATATACACTTCAATCATGCTCCATGAGCATATCAATTATAATAAGCTCATTTTTTATCAAATAACTAACTCAATCAAATAAAGCTCATGATCAATGGAATATATAGATATATGAGAATGAAAAATACGTCGAAATTATTTGCTAAAAGTATATATACAGCATATATGTCATTTTTATATATGGCACTAAACGTTTCACTTGAGAAAGAATTAGCTAGATGAAAATTGAGCTTGTGACCTTTTATTAGTGGATGAAATTCAACAAAACGAAAGAAAAAAATATATCTCTATGTTTATATACGATAATGCTTCCTCCGAATCATTTTAGATGTCCTATTTGAGTTTTCACGGTTATTAAAGGTGGTGTGAGGTCCATTAAAAAGGTGGTAGTTGGGTATTTTAATTGATTAAATTAATTGTAAAGGTGGTAGTTAGGTATTGAGAGTAGTAAAAGTGGGGGTATTTAGGTAAAAAAAATAGACAAAAAAGAAAATGGGACAATTGATATGAATTTGCCAAATAAGAAAATAGACAACTAAAAAGATTCGGAGGGAGTAATAAGTACTACGAATCATAATTTAATGGATCAATTTTAACTCTAAAATTTTTTATAGCGTCCGTATCATTTTTGATTACCAACTATCAAATAAATTACACTTAAATTCTTTTTAGAAAAATTATGATGAAACTAATGAACCTAATGGCAAGGAATTTGATAATGTTTGAGGGTGATGTTCAAGTTCAATAATGCAAAGAAGGGAGGAAAAATAGTGTTGCAAGTTGTAACAATAAATAGGAAAAGGATTGAGGGATGGATGAATTATAAGTGGTGAAAATAAAGGTCAAGGATAAGGGCACAAAACATATCTCATGGCTTGGGCCAGGAAAAGTTGATCCAATCTGTTAATTCAAACTGAATTTAATTTAAAATAAGTGGATTTGAATAGAAACTTTTGACTTAATAAATTAAATAGGCCAATTCGGTCGGATTTATTTTTTTAAGCCAAGTCAAAATTTGAAACCTGAAACAACCTTGTAAAATACAAATAAACAACTCATAGTAAATCTATAAGTATAACTTAAACTTAATTTATACATTTTCCTATTTTTAATACTAAATACAAATAAACTTATAAACGAAAATTTTAAAATTAAGGCCTAAAAAATTAGATGTAATCAATGTTAAAACCCTAAAATTAAAACTAAAAAAACTCTTATTAGGTTAAGTGAGTTACAATCAGGTCAACCAGATATGTTCTAGATCAGGTCAGGGTTGTGATTTTTGACGTATAAACTAAATGGTTTAGGTTTGGATCAAGGAATTTTTGACCTGTTTATATATGATCAAACCGAAATCCGACACCAACCTAATCTGTTTGAGAGGCTTACTCATGAGATTACTCCATAGTTTAGAGATTGAGGCCTAACACATATACCTAACCTCCTAAACTTATGGAACACCAATTACTATTAATGCATCCTTATGACTAGTTTACCATTATTATTCGTGGTCCTCTCTAAACTAGGAACATCAATAAGTTAACACTTAATATATATGAAGATTTTTTGACGTATTGTGTAGGTCAAAAGAAACAAAGGGCTAGAAAAAAATTAAAGCATTAAAATTCAACACATGATTTTATTTTGGAAAAGTGATATATATTTTAATTGAGACAAAATATAACTTCCAA
Organism: Amaranthus cruentus; assembly: GCA_019425755.1. Taxonomy (NCBI): domain Eukaryota; kingdom Viridiplantae; phylum Streptophyta; class Magnoliopsida; order Caryophyllales; family Amaranthaceae; genus Amaranthus; species Amaranthus cruentus. The sequence continues at coordinate 10,776,683 of CM033466.1, forward strand.
AATAATAATAATAATAAAAATAATAATAATAATAATAATAATAATAATAATAATAATAATAATTATTATTATTATTATTATTATATTATTATTATTATTATTATTATTATTATTATTATTATTATTATTATTATTATTATTCTCAAGTGATCATACCCTTACTCTCTTCTAACTCATTTAATAAACCTAATGGGATATTGGTACACTACCATACACTATTGACTAAGAGAACTAGCTAGTACAAGTAGGAAATTTATTATTCATGCCTTTGATTAATAAAATAAGGCAAGTATAGATGTTATATATATGTATGACCGCCTCAAGGTGAAATGACCTCAAAACAAGAAGCATATAAGTTAAATATTTCTATTATTGAGCTATTTAACACAAGCATGGAGCATGTCTCACGGTGAGACCGTTTCATACAAGAATTAATCTGTAAATATGTTTATACCAATGAGTGGTTGTTAGTTATGTGACTAGTTACTTGTTACTCCATTGTATGATTTACTGTTAGGGTTATATACTTAGATGTCCAAATATTAAAGTATAATTTACGACATAAATTCGTGGTAGAATATAAAAATGTGTTTCTAAAAGGTATTTATATTATTCTTTCAGTTTCTTTTTGGTTTATCCACTTTATCTTTTATACACATTCCAAATTAAATTTTGAGCCTAAATATCTTTAAGTACGCATCATAAAAAGTTATAAAAATTATATATTAAAAAACTTTATATTAAAACGAATCTAATAAAATTTTACATAAATATATTTTATTTAATATATATATACTTCAAATTTTTAACTACTCACTATTTAATTTGAACCAAAAACAACCTTGAAGCTATTTTAAAGTTGGAGCACAAAAGCATCCTTCCATTAATGTGTTTAATAACTGATTAAAAGTTTTTTTAATAGTATACTGATAAGTATAACCTTGATAAAGTACTATAATAATACAGCTATTAAAAGATACTATGGAACATATTATTGATAAATGTAGTACAATAAAGGACAAAGACATCAAAATCTAGAGTTACCTCAATAAACACTAATTAAGAAAATTTATTATCAGTCTGATGTCTTTCTCGAGGCGACAAACTCTTTAGCCACATCCTACTATATGGTATGTGTAGTATCTTCTATCCCTTTTCAGATTCTGATATAGTTCCTATGAGCTGAATATATTAGCTACAATGATGATAAATATAGTATTCAAAGAATGATTAATAACTCATTCAGTGTATATTTATATACTCCCTCCGTTCTTTTTTGATTGTCCTATTTGAAGATTTCATACAAATTAAGAAATGTGAAATCTTTGTAGATAGTGGGTATTATTTTATTAGAATGGTGGTGTGAATTCATGATTGTATTGGTATTATGAGAGAAAAATGAGGGTTAAATGGGAGATAAAGAGAGTATATGGAAGATAAAAACTTTCTAAAATAGGAAAGTATTCTAAATAGGACAAAGTTTTGAAACTGTCCGTTATAGTAATGTGGATAAACTTAAAAGAATAGAGGGAGTATATGATAGTAAAATTCAGTAACATTGTACATGATCATTTAATTCGAGATTAAGTGAACGAAGATATTAATAATATAACTCCTTATAGATTCGACTCCTATATATTATTCCTAATTAATTTATAGTTTGATTTATTTTTAATTTATTCATTATTTTCATTTTACATTTGTAGCTTATAAATAATAATTATACTGAAATATTAACATAATATTAACCAATAATGGTGGCTTATGGTTGCATATATATATTTGATTGGAAAGCAAAGTGTTGTATCATGCAAAATGGCTCAAGCATCTACATTAACTTTTTACTTGTCATTGTGTAGTCATATTAGAGGTGGGCATGGATGCATATAGCATACATGATGGGTCCGATCCACCACTTGTGATGTTGAAAGAGTGGATGATTCATACACTATTTTATAATTAATAATAATAATGGTGATGGTCAATTTAACTTTTTTTGAATTTTTTTTATATATCATGCTCCGTTTTTTTATTAATAGTTACACTTAATCAGTAAATAATATTCATCAATCAATTTTGTATTATAATTTTTTTTGACATGTAAAGATAAAATCAGTTAAGTGAGATCTTTGTTGATTTTTCTTAATGTATATATTTTTATTATATCAATTTTCTTCAAAAGACCAAAAACGCTTGTGGCTCATTATATAGATGGAGCATCTGCATGTGGAGCAGAAGGTTTGGGGTTCGACCCCTACTGGGCGCAGGTATATCAATTGTGAGGTTTCTTGACTGTGTGCATCTCTCTTTGCTCCCTCCTTGGGGAGACGGGTATGATTTGTCCGCATCTTTCAAGAAAAAGAAAAACCCCCACCCGAATCTACCTCGTGCGAAATACTAAGAGTGTCATTTACCAACTATTTTCAAAAGAGCGCATTAAAGATGGTAAAGATTGAAAGTGAAGCTATTAAAAAAATGAAGAATAATATATAGTTTATTTATAATAATAATAATAATAATTATTATTATTATTATTATTATTATTTTTGAGATTAATAATAATAATTATTATTATTATTATTATTATTATTATTATTATTATTTATGTTTTTTTGGCAAATAATTTTTTTTTTAATTCACCAGAAAAAAACAAATATAAAAGGCAGAGAAAACTCAGCCCATCTATTATTATTATTATTATTATTATTAGTATTATTATTTACAAAATCCTTTTATCCCAACAAGCACAAAAGAATAAGAATTGAAGGGAAGTGGGTCAAGACATTTTGAGTTGTACACCTTTTTATTTCATGCTTTTACTCCTTAAACTCTAGTTCTTTTGCATGAGACTTTGGACACTTATGGAGAATTGGTGTTCACTAGCAAGTAGCAACCAACAAGAGAAAGTGATTGATTACATTTTGCAACAAATGTCTACATTTAAAACTATAAGCATAGTACATGAAGCAAGAAAACAAAAATAACCTTATACCTTTTGTATCAATTACTTGTTATTTCAATCTTTTGTAATTTGATGGGAAATAAAGATTGAAATGAGAAGCCTTAAGGTGGTTTTATTCAAGAAAAGAAATAGGCTCTAATTATTTCATCAACAAGTATTTGATTTAATGATTATTATGGAATACTTGATTTTTAATTAGGAATTTTGTTGAAAGTTCCTTTGATAAATCTAAAAATATTAAAAAAGTAATTTTTTATTATCAGCTTAAAGTTGATTTAACTTGCTTGATATATTTTTAAACATAAGGTTGAACTCAAATTTTAGTATCACTAGTCAAATAAGGTTCAGCTACTTCAAACTCAAGCTCGATTTTCATATTAATGCATACTATTTTTATTGTACTAAATCGAAATAGGAATTAAATTGAGTTTTTCTTAGCTTATTAAAATTTTGTAACATGAGATTGATAGAACAAATAATAGACTGTCTTTTGTAAAGACGACTCTCAAAAGTCCAGCCCAAATCTATATTTAAAGTTGTAACAACATATATTTAGAATTGGACTGGGCTTTTGAGAGTGGTCTTTACAAAAGACGATCTCAAGTAAGAATTTGTATAAATTAAATACTCCCTGCGTCCTACTTAATTTGCAGCATTTTCTATTTTGGTCCGTCCTAATTAATTTGCATCATTTCTATTTTTGGACTATGGCCCACCATTTTCTTTTAATCTCATCCATTCATTTTAACTCTCTCTCTTTAATTTCAACCATACAATTTATTCTCTCTCTTCATTTATTACCATTATTTACCTTTTCTAAAAAACACTAATTTTCTCTTTGATTCAAACTATATGGTAGGGAGCAAGTAACCATTAGAGAGTTATATGGTCCATAGCTAATACAATCACGTTTGTGTGGGAGTTGTCTTTTAATGGCTTAATGATTGACAGCACAATGAAGCTCCTTTTTCCTTTACCTAGTGAAAGATGATTTGAATTGAAAGTACAAAGTTTGTTACAAAAATTTTGTACTCGACTTTACTTTTTTTTTTTGAAGATATAATATAGAGTTAAAGTTATATGGTCATATCAAAAAATAAAGATAAAGTTAATTTTTTAAAATTGACTAAAATAAAAAAAATAAATCAAATTACATAAAATGAAGAAAGGATTGTATTCATCTCAAAAAAAAGGAAAAATTATCGTGAATAATACAACCTTTTGTTAATTTCCCTACAATAATACGAACTTTTGATTAACCATGAATAATACCAACTTTGGGGTGTTTTTTCCTAGAATAATACCAACTTTAGTTTATTAACTAATTTACTATTTTTTTTTTGGTCATATAATCACCTATAGTTTGATTTTTAACATGTTAGGTATATTCTAGGGAAACACCCCCATAAGTTGATATTATTCATGGTTAATCAAAAGCTGATATTATTGTTGGAAAATAAGCAAAATATTGTATTATTCCAGATAATTTTTCAAAAACAAAGAAAGTATTGTATTTCTCTTTTAGGGTGCTTCTTTGCCTAAATTCATAAAAGAAGCAAGGTGCGCCCAACTACATAACAATTTTAGGTATTATCCAAATTGCATGCACCATGTAATAATTAATCGTTTAATTTTATAGGTAATTCAAGTTTATTTTTCTCAATTCATGATAATGATAGTTGAGTTTAAGGTAAAATTTTAATTTTAATTCTCACTTATCTCTTTTATTCCGATTCCTTCATTAAAAAAATCCGTAATACCATCAATAGAGAACATGTGTATATATATGTTATCACATTATTCACATAATAAATTCATAGTATACATAAATATTAGTATACTAAATGTAATATAGGAACATCATTCTCATCATACCTGTTTATCCTAATAAAAGAAATTATATCCTAATAAAAGAAATTATGATTGGGATATATGATATGAGAACAATTAATGTTTATATCACTACATGCATAAAATAATCATATATACATTAATACATGTACATCGAGTCATATCAACAGATAACATATTCATCGGGACAAATTATTACAATTTCACATGGTAATCAAAATTAACGTTTTCAAATGTTTGCTCTGTAAGAAGGTTACGGAGAAAGAATTTTATAAACCTCAGGATTATTGCATGTATTTTTAAAAAGCTTTGGTCACCACGTGGAAAACTCAATACATTAAGGTTACCACGTGGAATTTCCATAATTAGTTTATTCTTTTTGTTTCTGCTTATTTGTTACATTTGATAAAAAAAATTATTTATCTTTTTATTCAAAGTATAACTAATAAATTGAATGGATGAATATATACATGTTAACATAAAATATACAATTATAATAATTTTTATATATTTAATAACATTAATTACCCTTTTATTGTATTATTTTTTGGTTAAGTTATCTTACTTAATACCTCTCTCTTTTTATACAATAGAATAATTCTAATATAATTATTATTTAGAAAGAGTAGATGAGCTCCAATAATAGATACCAAAACAAGAAACGAGCAAAATAATGTTTAAGGCTAGACAACAAACTAAAAAAACAAACAACAAAAACACAAGAAAGTCAAGTTTGCTTTCTAATAATATCTAGCCCAATAAGCAAAGTCAAATTATTTTATTCAGACAAAATCAAACAAAATATTTTTCATTCATCTTATTTAAAAATCGTTCTTATTTAATCATATATATATATATATATATATATATATATATATATATATATATATATATATATATATATATATATATACAAAATCAAACAAAATATTTTTCATTCATCTTATTTAAAAATCGTTCTTATTTAATCATATTATAGGAGTTTCAAGCAAAGTCATCCATTTATACTAGTTATTGAATAAGGTAACTAGGATTATATCACGGTTCATACTTTTGTTTATTACAGATTATAGGAGTTTCAAGCAAAGTCATCATAAAAACCTTTTACCACTTGTCTATAATTTGCTTGATAATTATCAATTAAGCATTAGCAAATTTGAACTAAATGTAATCATAATCATATCATAATATATAATAATAGAATTCAAAGTGCTAATGAAGTTATCATAGTGATACACTTGAATAGATATTATGATTAAATATTCCTTCATAACTGGATGTTAAAATTAAATATTAGAAAGAAATACTAAAATTAGTAAACTCAAATGACAAAACAAACGATTTATGAAGTGACCAATTGACAAATGGCAAAACCATTGCAATTGATTCATAAATTGATGACATTTGACACAATTGATTCAGGAAGTGACAAATAGCAAAAATGTTTCTCAATTAGTATATTGTATGATGATGATTACAAAGGGTTAACCAAACAAAAGATGAAGATAACTAAAGTAAAATTGTATGTAATTCTATTTTGTCATATTTTATCATTCAGTGTAATAAATGCAATATTTAATGAAAAAATAACTTGAATTATGTGTACTATATTGAAAAGTTAACTTGAAGATAATTAGAGTAAAATTGTATCTATCGTTCTATTATGTCATATTTTATCATATATGTGATTATAAATAGATGGTGAAGTTGAATTCCAAATAAGAAAATGAGGTAAAAATGAGATAGAGAATTCAAATTAAAAATCAATGTAAATTGAACAGGATATAAAAAATTTTAGCAGTTTGCTATCAAATAAAAATGGAGAATAAAAGTTTTTATCTGCCACGAGAGAATAAAAATTAAACATGAAGAGTGGGCGAGGAAATTCTTCATAGAAGAGTGAGGCGAAGAAATCCTTCATAGAAGGTAGGCCTCGTTTCCACACAGATGCAAATAAGGAAATTAAGTATGATGTATTATTTTGTTTTTTGGTAAATGAAAAAGTTTTTATTTGCCAAAAAAAGGAGAATAAAAGTTGAAATGTGATGTCCTTAGTACAATGGTCCTCAAGAGTCATGACTATACGTCTATACCCCAAACTTGAAGGAATTTTTACTTTATTTTAAATTTAGATTTAGAAGAAGCACAAGTAATAGAAGAACAACATAATACATCAAAGTCTTTTTTACATGGAATTATGGGAATAACTTTTTAACACTTGCTTTGCCTTTATATCCTTCTTGCTCTCTTCTTCCTCTTTTATCCTATCCATACTTCCAAAAAGAAAGTTCAAGAAAAATAAACACACAAAAAAGAATGGGAAACTTTTCTTTATTCTCTTCCTTGCATTGTCTTTGTCATCTAATTATGTTTTATCTAACTCATAAGTATACTATATTCACATTTAGTTAATATACCATTTCAAGATCAAATAAAAAAGAGTATTCAATTTAGCTTTATTGGTCATTTTTTTCATTTTTAATTTTTTAGATTTGGAATTTTACTTTAAAGTGTAAAGGAACTAAAAATGCCAAAAATTGAAGTCGATGGTTGAAAAACCCTATAGTATTTTATATACTCTATCACATTTCCACACATGAAAACTCTTTAGTGAGGTGTGGTGAACAATGTCACTAAATATTTCCTTTAAAATGAAAGGTATATGAGATTCAAGCCTCTAAATTTATGTTATATTGGCTCTGATACCATATCAACAAATTATTATTAAGAATTTAAGTTGATAGTTAAAAGTTAAAACCTCATAATATGCTATATATATTCCAAATAACAAAAGGTTTATTAGCTAATGCTTAAAGTCCAATATGATCAACCATCATCAAACAATTTTTCATACATCTATCTCACACAAAAGAATTACATGTGGCTTGGTTTAGTTCCTTTACTTCTCATACAAATGTTACGTTATAGAACTAAGCTAGTCACAAAAGTTTACAAAGTATATATAAAAATTATTTACTTCTCACACAAGATAAAAAGTTAGATATGGCCTAAAAATTTTTAAGTCATTTATTATAAATTTAAAATAACAGAAAAAATATTTACTAAAAATTTGTCGTCTTTTATTTATGTGCTACCTATTATATTGCTTTTAATTAGTATCAAAGAGGTAATAATTAATTATTGTAAACAAAAATTTCCAAGTGGCTAAAACATGTCTAAAAACATGACTAAATGACAATAACCCCAAAACACCACTTGTAAAGTTGTTATAAGTAAAGCTCATGCCAACGTTCCAAAGCACTAACATTGTCTCATTCCTTATGGATGTTGAAATGCCTTTCCCTTACTTGTAAAGAATGTCTACTTTCACAATTATTCTCTTACAAAATTATGAAACTAAAAGAACAATCTTGACTTTAATCTTAGCCACATTATATATGCTTTATTCTCTACATTTCTAGTTTTATTATTAACTATATCTTTTTATCTATTCAATTTGGTTTAAAAATTGATCATAAAAATTGAAATTTGCTGAATTGCTTGTTGTTATTCACATATGAAGTTATCTCACATCGAAACAAGAGAAAAAAGGTTATATCTTTTACAATTTCAGGTGTATCTCGTACTATAATCAATTAAGTTATCTTGATTTACATTATATTAGGGTAAATCTGTGTTAACCCTGATTTTTCCAATTTATCTTTTTTTTTGTTTTTATTTTTGATTTGTGGTGAAATTTATAGTAAGAAATCAAAAAAGTTTCATGAATTTTGTTTTCAAAATAAAGATTTACTAATATCTCTAATGTCCACTACAAAAAAATGTTCAATTGTGACGCGATGTTTTTCACACTTCATCAAAATGTTACCATTCTTGAATTATCCTAATATTTCAATGCTAATTATGAAACTTTCTACAAGTACTGTCACTAAATAATTTAATGACATTTAATAAATGACATAATTTGATATCTTAAATGTCACAATTCACACTATTTTTTGTAGTGGTCGCACAATAATTCATCAATATTACTAGAATCATTTTTATCTAAGAACATTCCAGATTTAAACTTGAAACACACATAAATTTTTTTCTCGGATGGTGTAGCATATTGTACTGGTATCGGCGAGGTGTATAAGGATTTGGAGTACATTGTACACCTTTCAACTATTACCAAGAAATTGCATGATATATTGTATATATGTAGAGAATAGGCGAATAAAATAGGAAATTGGAAGAAAAATAAGAAAAACAATGGAGGGAAAGGTGCATTTAATGAACACCCCACATGCAAAGTCAACACCACACTTGACGGTTAACGACTGTTTTCGTCAAATGATAGTCTTTTGAAAAGAAAAATATCATATAAGGTAGTTTTTGCAAAAGAAAATAGTTAGGTAATTTTTTTGGAATAGGTGGTATAGATTAGTTAGTTTTTTGCAAAAGAAAATTCTATCCGATTGAATCTATAAAAGAATTAAATGTTAACTTTTTCCTCGTCGCATAACATGAAAATTTATAATATGCATGCTTGGACCGAAGAAAAAGAATGAAAAGGAAGGGAAGAAAAATAGAAAGATAGTATAGTAAACAAATTTAATGCCATGTTTGGAAACAAAGATTTTATTTAGAAATTTGGAATTGGCTCAAGTTTATTGTTTGGCAAATCAAAAATTTTCAAATTGTAATTTGAGCCAAATCAACTATGGTTATAAAAGTGGTTAAAAATGAGAATTTGAGAATGACTTCTCAAACCTTTGTCATTCTCAAATTCTTATTTAATAAATTTATAATTAAAATCCACAATTCGAAATGAAACGGACGTTTCCAAACGCAACCTTCTGTAATTGCATTGGTTGTGTTTTTCAGTATTTGATCTACATGGGATAACTTCTATCTATCATATTGAGTCCTAATTGATTTAGGAAAGATATAGTTTCTTAAATAACAAAAAAAAAATTGTGTCAAAATTCACATTTGGTCGTTTAAAAGAACTGAAACATGATAATTGACCTAAATATACACTGTAAATTCATTAACTTGGGATTGGATTAATTATAGAAAAATTGTCAAAAACTATCTATTAAAACTCACTTTTTGTCAATAAACTACCATTTATTTTCTTTTTATCAAAACTACCTACTAAAATACATTATCAAAAGCTACTAACATATTTTGTCAAACAAAAAAAAATAAGTAGGTAATTTTTGACAAAAATTGTATTTTGTTTGGTAGTTTTTGCTCTTTATATCTAGGGTAAAATGTATAGAGTTTGATAGCTTTTGACAAACAAATGAATTTTAGCAGGTAGTTTTTGTAAAAAAAAAAAGAATAAAAGGTCGTTATTGACCTTTTTTTTTCTCAATTATATTAGTTTATGTTTTAAGCTTTAATAGGTATAAATTTACTTTAGAAAAACACAAATTCTTGTGAAAGACAGTCTCTTTGATAGATCATTTTTAATTGAGCCAACCCATAAAACAAAATGTAGAGTAAGTTATTCTATGGGTATTAAGGATATTGTAAGTAGGCATTAAAGATATGGTAAGTAGGCTTTTAAGGATACTGTAAGTAAGCATTAAGAATTTTGTAAATGGGCATTAAAGATGATGTAAGTAGACATTAAAAATGATGTAAGTAAAAGGATATAATAAGTAGACATTATGATTTGATAAACCGGATCCGATAAACATCTCTCATGGATATGGTCTCTTAAGAGACGGGGTGTAAAATAAAATTAAAGCAACTAATTTGAGACAAGCCAAAAAAAAAATTGTAACTAGTATAATAAATGTATTGCGGAGTATTTTTATAACTTAAACCTCTATCTCATTTAAGTTGCTACATATGATTTTAAAATCTCTTACATTAGAATGTCATTGTAACAATCTTTGTTGAGAAGACGAGTACACTAGCTAGAGTATATAAAACGTCGTCGTCATCATCATCAACCCCATATCCCGTTCAAAAACAAGGTTTAGGTGAGGGAAGGTGGCGGTTAATCCATACCTGTATTTCCTTGAGAGAAAATACTAGATAAAAACAGTTAATTTTACCCTCAAAAGGTGAGAACCCTGTATAGAGAGGAATTGATTAGCACTGTTGCTTAGAAATCAAAAACTACATGCAGAAAAACTACAATAGCTAAAACAAATTAAAGATTGGGATAATATAAAAGACCCGATGGATAAAAAGAATAAGGGGTCGCTTGGATTGAGAGTAAATATTTAAGGTAGTAAAAAAAGTCAAACTAATGTAATAAAGGTAATTAGATATGCAAATGAAGTTATTGAAATAATTGTGATAGAGGTAGAATAGGAGTAGATTAAAAATGATAAATAGAAAAAGAGTTTGATTTCACTCATTTAGAGGTAAAGAATTCCTCCACCTCCCCCTAGGGTAAATTTATACCCAAAATAAAGGAACTTATTACTATTTTCTCTATTTTTTCATTACCTTCTAATTCATTTTTCCACCTCTCAAACAATCAAATTCCTTTAATCATCTACTTAACTAACCTTAAATTCCTACTTTGACTTTTATTACCCCTTAAATATTTACCCTCAATCCAAGCGACCCCTAAGGGGTAAATAAGTAAACAGCAAGGGATCAGAGCACGAAAGAGAAAGACAACTAATTAAGAGTATATATATCAAGTGATTTTGACAATTGCTTGTTCAAACCTCTCTCCAATCAACTATTTTTTTTGTACTTGGGTTCTTTACAAGGCTAGGTATAATACAAATTAGAAGAAGTGATACTAAAGGCCCATGGAATCAAAATCCTTCCAAGAGTTCTTTGAGGGTAGGGACTAGGGATTACATCTAATACATTTCTATTTCATTACTATCAACTCATAGAACTTTTAATTCAATTTAATTACAATAATTCATTAGAGATTCATGTCCGAGCACATAAAGGGCTTGAGATACTTAAATGATATAGAATACGCTCGAGTATATATATATGATAAAACACGTGGTCGAAAGTTTTGATAAAGCACATAAATCTATAAATTTATTTGCCAGTTTTTACTCGGTCTATATCGATATTTAAAATTTTCTTAAAAGACAATGGCTACATTTGGTCATGAAAAGTGTCATACAAACTGATTAATTGATGAAAATAAAAGGGAGACAAAAAGGATAAGATATAGTTAGTTCACACATGAATGTATTACTAGAGCAAGTTATTTCTTCCCCTAATGATGATGGTGATGTTGGTGGAAGACAACGATCATACATAGGTTAAGTTTGGTAATTGCTCCTCATTATTATAACAAAATTTTAATAACCTCATACTCCCTCCGATCTTATCTGTTCTTCTACTTTGGATTTTTCACAAATATTAAGATAGATAGAATATTTGGGTTGTAGTGGGTATTATTTTAATTAAATAGTAGTCTGAAGTAATGATTATTTTGGAAGTATGAGAGGAAAAATAATTAAATATTAGTGTAAAGTAATAATTGTATTGGAAGTATGAGAGAGAAAATAATTAAATAATAGTATAAAATAAGAAAAGTGGGGTTTTAATGGGTAAAAGTGAAATGAAAATTTTCCAAAAATAAAAAGTATTATAAAGTAAAGGAATTTTCAAAACTACCTATTATAGTAAAGTGGAATAACTTAAAAAAACTAGGAGTATTACATTACATACAACTCATGAATGGAAAATTAGTCCAAGACAGCTAGTGAGGGCAACTTTAGCCTTTAGAGTGGCGGGTCAAGTCATTATTTAAATCTCTATTAAGATTAAATTATGCAAAATTACTAAGCATAATATATTTATAGTGGGATTTATTTGATATTTAGTTTAAATGGCACTATTTTAAATTTCTAATGGTATATATCGTGAATTTAGTGACTTTTATTAGCCTCTTTAACAGCATAATAAATAATTATAATAAAATTGTTCGCGACATAGAGCTAGTGACATTTCTCATAAATGCTAGTATAGACTATAAGAACAATTACATATGTCACAAAACGCCAAATAAATTGTCATTAAATCACTTTATAGTGAAACTTAAAATAAAAACTAATAATTATTACACTAAAATACAAATCAATGACATTTTTTAATGTTACTAAGTTATATTTCGCAAAAAGTTATTTTATTGTAGAGAATAGAATATTGATAAATAATAAATGTACAACCAAGTTTATTAAATACATGTGATAATAAGGTGAATGTAATTTTAATTTAATGAGTTTAATTAAGTCTAAAATTTTACAATTTTAATTATTATTTTTTATCGATTCGTCTCATCATATGATAATATTCTGAATTCGCCACTATAACGGTTATAGTGCACAATCTCTTATTGGATTCAAGTACCTTTAGGTTAAAAGTATTTAGCAATAATTTTTATGTGAATTTTTTTTTGAGTTTATAATTTTTATGTGATTTGCTCAAATGCATGAATTCATTGAAAATGGATGCCTCTTTTTATCTTCTATCATTTTCTCAAGAATTTCTTGAGATAAATTATTCATTGTGCAAAGTAGTTAGCCGACCATACATAAATTTAATTCGATGGCCGACATCATGTCTATGTTTGTAGTAAGTGGTAGAAAAGTTTTTTTTATAAATATATTTGCTTTTTATATTATATTAGTTATTATTATTTTGAAAACTAAAAAGTTGAAAGTATAATTTTAGGAATGACAATGAAATTTGGATATATTTGAATCTTATGTAATGTTAAAAAATTGAATTTTCAATTTATAAAGTGCATATTTTGTTTTTATTTGTAAAACAAATGAATCTAAATTTACATCTTAATAATAAAATTTCGATTGAAATTGCAAGATTTTTTTTTCAATCTTTGTAAAATATGTGTAACGTTACTAAAAAAAAGTAATGTATTACTTAGATTAAAAATAGAGTTTGTATTGTATAATTTAAAAACAACACACAATTATAATTTTAAAGTGGTTTTTTTTCTTTACGAAATTTTTAGGATCCATGTTAGATCCAATGGATCCGCACATCTAAATTTGAATTGAATTTTTGGATTTAGATTCACCCCACAAAGACAGATATGGATTTAATCCAACATGATTTGATCCATCGACTCAAATGATTAAAGTAGGATAAGTATGACTATAAACTTTATCGCCTAGCTAGTCGGCTAAATTAAATAAAATTTAATTTACATTATTATTTATATGATTTAATAGACAACAAATTAAGTTATAATTATACTTTAGTTGAATTGAAGAGGATGAAAAATCTAGAAGTGATAATTGTGTTGCAATTTGCGATGGCCCAAAGCTGGATATGAGCCTGTAAAAGTTATAAGTCATGGGCTGCCCCATAACGTAGCCTGTATTGGGCCCATGGTCTAATAGCTACTCAGCAAGAAAAATTGAACAACAAAGTTTTTAAAAAAAAATTCCCAAATAAGCTTTGAAAATTTTTTAATTTTCAAAAGTATTTTTGTTCGAGTCTAAGGTCAGGTTTTGTCCGCTGTTAGTAACAACGAATAAGAGAAGAATATGTCAAAAGCCAAAAAAACACCATAATTTTGTTCATTGTTACTAACAACAACGAACAAAACAAAGACAATAACAAATTCTTGTGAGAGACGATCTCTTTAAGAGACCAACTTTAATTGGGTGGCCCATAAAGGAAAATATAGAATAAGAGTAAGAATTAAACTCTAATGGATTGGGCCGCCTGAGAGACGTCTCTTAAAAAGACGGTCTCTCAGGAGACTTGCTGTTGACTTTTTTCCCCTTAATCGCATGACATTGTATTCCTTTTGTTCGCTGTTAGTTACAGCAAACAAAGAGCTTTGACTTTTTTACCAGCTTCTTTGAACAAATACCTGACCTCAGATTTAGCATGAAGACGCTTATTTTGAGAATTAAATTTTCTAAAACTTATTTTAGTTTTTTTTTTCCAAATTTTCCCACAGCTGAAGTGTAATGGCTCGTTGATAGGATTAAAAACATCACAAATTTTTAAATGAGACGGGCTCATAATAAGCTTTATGGAGATGATCTCATAGTGAGACCGTCTTATTTAACAATTTTATGTATTTGTTAACATTGGCGGACCTACTAACTACTAAGTAACAATGGGTAGCATAGGCTACCCATGATTTTTTTAGAAAAATTATTTTTTTTTTATAATGTATTTCCTTCGTTTCACTATACTTGTTAAATTTGACTTTTTACGCTATTCAATATGTTACTCTAATCAGTTATGTACACATCTAAAAATTGTATAAAAAGTTAATTTTATGATAGTATGCTATTAGACGAATTAAACAAGATCTCACCTGCATATATTTTTACTTAAATATAGTTGTTCTAAACAGACTTAATGACCCGGTATTATTCCGACCTTGAAACCAAACCTGATTTGACCCGACTTAATAATGGATTTACAATTACAGAAAAAACCAATATAGACACAAAGCCCAATTTTGAACTAAACACCTAATAAGAAATCAAACCAATGACCCAAATAAACACTACGACGGTCGTAATAAGCTTAAGGGAAGAATAGTATCAATAATCGTAATGTAGCAAGTAGTTTAGAGGAAGTATTTCACTATGTCAAACTTTGATCTCGTTGTAACTTGTAATTTGTACGATGCGGTGTTAATGACATATTTCACCTTTTTCATTTTATACTAGTAGTGACATGAGATTATTATTGCGATATTTGCAGTAATGAAAAATTTTTTGGTTGTTCATTTTACCAACAAAAATTCTACCGAAATTTTTATTAATTTAGTTCAACACGTTGGTGTTACCCATAATTTATAGGTCTGGGTCCGCCACTGTTTGTTAATCAATTTATGGTAATTGGTGAGATGGTTTATACTTGAGGTGTCCTTGCTCCATAAGAGATGACCTAAGTTAAGGATACTTACTACATTTACGTCTATTTAAATTTGAGGTGTCCTTGCTCCATAAGAGATGACCTAAGTTAGGAATACTTGCTATATTTACATCTATTTTACGTATGCCAAAGTAGTTGCACATTAGGTCACATGATTAGGTTGCCCAACTTACTTCAATAAGCTATTCTTTATCATATGCCTATATTATTAATTATTAAAAATCGTGATGACAAATGGAGAATCGGATCTTGTATCAGATGAAAAAAAAAATACTTTTTCAGAGTTAAGTCTTGATGCGATTCTCGATTCTTAGTTTTTGATGTCTAGCTTTACTCTTCCCTCTGCTGCCCATGCCTTATACGAAAAATATGTTTGGTATGAAAATTGTACAAGTAACAAATTTCGAAAAGGCGTAAATAAAAAAAGAAACGGTAAGATTTATCCTAAGTAGACGGTAGAGAAGAAATTATTTTTCCTATCAATATACAATGGACGTTATTTTACTGTTTTAGCTATCTTTAAGAAAAAAAATTTATACAACGCAAGAATTGAAAACAGAAGAAACTAATGACCACCATGATTGAAATTATACTATGGTATGACTATTAAGACTCCCTAGTCCCTCCATTCCTATATGAATTTTCCACTTGCTTATCGGATTTTCAAATCATGTATTTAAAATTAAATATCTATTAATGCATTTTATAAAATAATACAAAATTTATATTAGAAATTTTTTATATTTAAATGAATTTAACAAAATCTCACAATGAAATGTTTTAACTAGTAGATATCATTTTCTTTAAATTAAATATTATATTACATGGGTGGGATGTATAGAGAAGAAAGAGCTGAAGACAACAATTTAGACTTGTAGAGTAACAAGTAATTCTGGGAAATAGCTGGTCAACAATTGGAATTTTGCAGCACTGATAGAGACAACCAATTTCCTTAAATAAAATCGGCTAATAGTATGAAATAAATGCTATCTTCATTCGGGTCATCAAATCGATAAGTTATTTCAGGTCGATTAAAAGTTAAATCTTGTCTTCAGATGTTTTACACATAATTATAAATATAACTGTAAAGTCAGGTCAAATTAAATTTGATTATAAAATGGGTAAATGTCGAAACATGAAGTTTATTTTGAATATCTCTAATGACTTGTTTCTAAAGCGAATAGACTCTTTGATCCCACAACTTTTTTATGATATTCTAAGTATGATGATGATGATAGTCGATATAACTGTAATGTGTATACGTAGTTGATATAACTGTAATGTGTATACGTAGTTGGATAATGGAGTATGTGATTTGAATTTGTATTAATTTTACCTATAGTCCCTCCGTGCCATATAGTTTTTAAAAAAAGGTAGATAATAGTAATAAATGAAGAGAGAGAATAAAATGTGTAGTTGAAATTAAAAGAAAGCTAAAATGTATGGATGAGATTAAAAGAAAGCGGTGGATCATAGTACAAAAATAGAAATGATGCAAATTAAGTGGGACGGACCAAAATAAAAAATACCGCAAATTAAATGAGACAGAAAAAGTAGTTATATACTAGATACTTAGATAGTGTGTATAGAAATTAGCATGGAAGTAAAATTTACACAAGAATTAGAAAGTTTTCTCATTTTAAACTTAAATCATAAACAATAACAAACAACAGAAATCAGAACATCAATGCTTAATCATCCTAAATAAGAAACATAATAATTAGACATAATCAGAAATTAAACACAACTAATCAAGAAATTAATGCTAATAAATCTCTAAAATACATTAATTCCATTTGGCACATGATTGTCACCTTGCCAAGCCCAAACAATGTCTTTCAATGAAGGCTGAATTTCAACTTTCAACACTTTTTGATACTCCATTGTATTACCATATACCCTCTTCATCTCTATCACATGAAACGATGGCGTTACCTCGAGTATTTCGACATCGATCGCTATTTCCTCCTTCCTAACGCCTGCTCCGACTAGCCTTAAGAACCCTCCATCTTTCTTTGTTATCTTGAGCTTTGAGTTCGTAGCAACTTCCTCGAGCTTGGAAACTATGACGCTTGCGGGTTGTAGTGATGTAAAACGTACATCTTCTCGTCGATCATCTCCTACGAATAAACCCGACAAGTCTAGTCCAGATGACAAGGAGATGATATCAAAAGCATTGAGATTAGACGGTTTGACAAACTCGAGTGTCTTTTCGAATGTCTTTGCCTCGAAATGCTTGTTTTCTTTGGTCTCCGGTTTAGCTAATTTTACGGGTCTAGTCCCTAACCCTTTCTTAAACCAGGAATTTTCCATGATTTTACTAATGGGTATCCTCGTATTAGGGTTTGGATCTAGAATCTTCAAAAGAAGTCTTCGGACCTCAGATGGGAACCAATTTGGGCATCGGTAATCAGCTCGGGTTATCTTCTTATACATCTCGATCAAGTTTGAGTTTTGAAAGGGGAGATGACCGGCAAGCAAAGCATACAAGATGACCCCACAAGACCAAATATCAGCTTTCGCTCCATCATAGCCTCTTCGGTTTATCACCTCCGGAGCTACATATGCTGGGGTTCCGCACATCGTATGCAACAACCCATCTTGTCGTTGTGAGTCCGAAAGCGCACTCAACCCGAAATCTGATACCTTCAAGCTCCCATCCTCGTCGATCAACAAGTTTTCAAGCTTAAGATCCCGATGATAAACGCCACGGCTATGACAACAATCCACAGCACTGATCAACTGTTGGAAAATCCACCTAGCAATGTTTTCCTTAAGCCGACCTTTCGCCACCTTATTGAAGAGCTCACCGCCTTTCGCGTACTCCAACACAATGTAAATCTTGCTCTTCGTAGCCATGACCTCAAACAACTGTAGCACATTCTCGTGCTTAACCATCTTCATGACCGATATTTCTCTTTTAATCTGCTCATTTAGCCCCGCCTTCAACGTTTTTTCCTTGTCAATAACCTTAATAGCTACATGTTGGCCCGTTTTTATGTCTTTAGCATAATAAACTTTCGCAAAATTCCCTTGACCAAGTAATTTTCCCAACTCGTACCGTTCCATCAATATACTTCCCTTCTTTTCCATTTTTTACGTAATGATGCAAATCCGAAAGAATAAAAAAGTTATGCTACGTAAACGTAACCAAAACAGATACCTCAATTACCAGAGAACTCAACCGTCATCTACGGTCTCGTGCTTTAGCATGGCAAATATCCGACTGCTAGTAGATTTATAGTGGATTTGAGGGGAAAGCATGAATCGGCTGCTAGCGACATTTTTAACCTCTTCGAGGGCTGACAAATGATAATTAAACAAAAAGTTGATACAATAATCTTCACAAGATGAATTTCCGGCATGTACACACATCTTTCCGCATTCCCTGATATTGGAGTATTCACTCAAGGTTCGATATAAGGGATCCGATAATCACTGCAAAGATGGAACCGAGATTTGGCATTCAGTTCTTGATCGAATTGGGATATTTGTCTCAAAGAATAAATACAAAAGGATCACAATAATTCATACAATCACAAAATTTTTGATTCAACTAATGTGATGCAAATTGCAAACCAAATGTGCCAAACTAATATACAGAGTTAGGTAGATAACAACAGATAAACCAACAAAAGGAATCAATTAATTTCTTGTCAAAAAGCCAAGATAACAATAAAACATACAACCCCGTCTTGTACGAGACAGTCTCACGATGAGACAACCTCAAAACAAGAAGTTTCTGTTATTGGGCTATTTAACCCAAGTATGATGCATGTCTCACGAAACCTATTGAAACTAAAATGATAACAAAATTAAAAATATAACATCTAGAAAGGGGAATCATAGCCCGAGCAAGGCCCGAATCATTTAATAAAAAATCTAACTTTAAATCGTGTATAATCTCATAATATGTATTAGATCTACTATTTAAACCATGAGATGCGTCCGTCTCATACAACAATTTGTAAATCGTATAATATAAAACACAAAAGAATGATATTTGAGCTAGTTCAAGCATTGTAGTATGTACACATGCATAGATCATAGATCGATATTCAGTCCATCGTATACTAGTATCTTAAATTCGCCCCGCTTCTGATTTCAGTTTTCTTAGTCACAAAAAAGATACTTTTTATTTATATAATCAAAAGTTATTTCTCACAACTCAAATTGATAAAATATTTGATCAATAATCAACACCAGATTTAGATGGGTAACCTTTCCATGAGAGTCCTTATTTCTCCCACTTGCAAAAACAAATATCTTAACTTTACAACATAAATACACCAAATTAAAAAATAGATAAATAAATATAAATAAATAAATAAATAAATAAATATAATCAAGCAAACATTTTTTATTTTTAGTATCTAACCTTTCTGCATACTTTTTACTAACAAAATAAATTCACCCAGAAAAATAAATTGTTAGTTATCATAGTCCCTTTTAGTTTCCATAATTTATGATATGAAGTACAATTATTCATAGTTTGCAAAACAGCAAAAAATTAATTTTATCTTGCAGGAAAGCATATCAACGCCAAATCTGTTAAATATAAACTCAACAAAAAATAAAACACAAATTCTTACTGATTATATATTGTTAAACTCTAAATATAGATTTGGGAGTCGTCTACTGATTAACTTAAAACCCCCTTTAAAATCAAGCAAAATAAAAGAAAATGAGGAATTACAAGTAACAACTGAAGAAATAAACTCTAAATCTGCTAAGTATAAACCTTTTTTATAGCAATGTAATCATAAATTTAAAAATCTTCTATAAGAAAAAAAACCAATCTTTTTTCATCAAAAAATTAAAACCCAATCTTTTTTAATCAAAAAAGTAAAAACCCAATCTTTTTTCAACAAAGAAAAAGATCCAAATTTATTTCATCAAAAATAAAAATCCAATATTTGCATGTAATTTAAATAAAAATCAAATCTTTTAAGCATATAGAAGATTAAATAGATCCAAATAAAATGAAAAATCAACACAAAACATGAGAAAATGCAATAAATTAAAATTAAAATAAAGGGTTAATTATGAAATTACCTCAATAAAAGAGAAAAGGATGAAACCCTTGAACCTTAAGTGAAACACTTGTGGAGGAGAAAAGAAAGAGAATAAAAACAAGATCTAAAAAAAAAAGAAGTTGAGAAATATTTGTTTTGGGGGGGTTTTGTTTTAAGTAGGCAACACAAATGGGGTGATTGTGAACAAAGCTAAAGCAAAGGAACAAAGGCCTATTTATGAGGTGGGGATATTTGAATGAAAATGAAATGGAGAGGAATATCCTATAATTGACAATATTTAATAGAGGATCCTAATTCCTAATTTAATTCCAATTAATTATTAATTAATTTAATTAATAATAAAGGGGTTCATGAATGCTATTTGCTCATTAAGTCGGTCAATAGGTCTTTATTTTTGTTTGGTGTCCATTCCTAATGATGTTTCCATTGGGAATATTCACGGGAATTAAGAAAAGTGGAATCTTTTAGATAGTGGAGATATTATTTTATTGAATAATAAATTTGTTGGAGGAAAAGTGGGGACAACAAATATTAAAAAAATATTTAAATAAAGTTAGTGGAAAAAATATGAGGACCACAACTAATTAAAAAATGTTTTTATGAAATTACTGGGAAACATGTGGGGACCATAAGGAATATAAAAATGTTAAAATGGAGTTAGTGGAAGATATTTGAGGACCATAATCATTATTAAAATATTAAAATGAGGATGGGTGAGGTTACTTTTGTTCAAAATTTGTGAAATAAATGGAAAGATTCCTTATGGGAACAACAATAGAAAAACCCAAAATGAAAAGTGAGAACTTCTTTAAGGAACGGAAGGAGTATAAAGGAGGAAATTATTAAAAATAAACTAATATTTGTTCGATCCGCTGAAAAATAAACTCATATATTATTTATTTTTAAATAAATTAATCTGTTTGTATATTTGCTATAAGTAAATTGACCTATTATTTATAACAATCTTCAAAAAAAATTGTAAGTCAAAAATTAAGAATAAACAATTGTTGAGTTTATTTTCAGCAATTATATCGAATAGGAGAGTTTATTTAAAAATAAATAATAATTGAGTTTATTTTCAGTCGATCGAGCAAATATTAGTTTATAGGAGTATTTAACATTTTCCTCTACATAAAGTTGTGTATAACTAAGATAGCTATAGTTGATATTAGTCATTTACAAATTGTTGTGACAAATAATCTATGGGAATTACACATTTGTTAAATATCCTTAAAGCCCACAAGGGTTATGATTTCGTGGTTCTATCATTTTCATAGGATTATAAATTTATAAATTAATTTAGTTTGTATTTATAGTGTATTTGATTATTGCTTTATAGTTTCAACTATTTGAGTACATTTGTTCTGAACTATAGAAGATTGTTGATGTAATTTACTTTAGAGTTGTTTATGAACATGTTAATGGTTAGATCAACACTTTTGCTTTGTAAAATGAGTCGGTAATGATTAGATTTTATTAATGTAAAATTTATAGGGGTTAAGTTCTATTATTAAGAGTAGCAACATGGGTAAAGTAAAAAAAATAATAATAATAAGTTAATTAACTGATCTGAACAATCGACTTTCAATAGATTATGATTTCAAAAAATTATAGTGTTTTAAGTAATCTCAAACAAAATATATTTATACGACAAATTATCTTTTTATTAGCTTTTTTTTTTGTTAGAGACTCATTTAACATAATTTAAAACAAATCAATAGCTTTCAAAACTCGAGATTTCAACATATAGTAAAATAAATTTATTTAATATACTTAGGCTCGTTACGGACAAACTTTAAATTTTTTAAGAGCATCCTTTTAAACTCTAATTCTTTGCAATAAAATTGATAAATCAAAACGTATATTAATTTATTGCTTATCGAGAGTACTTTAGTGCGAATCAAGTACATCTTAAATATCCAATCTTAAAGCAATACGAATCACATCTATATTAACTTCAAAATCATAGTAATAATATAAAGGTGGAAGTTAATTGATATTCTCTATCAAATGACATTTTACACGAGTAAAAGTTTCAAACTCAATAATTTGTTTCTTCAAAAAAAAAAAACTCAATTATTTGTAAGTTTCATCTTGCAAAACAAACAATTAAAAGGGTAATTAATTACTCCCTCTCTTTCTATGACAAGCTCTCTTTTCTATTTCTATTTCGTTACGTCTCACTTAATTACAATTTACTTTTATCGCAGTAAACTCACTTTTTTTCTTATAATTCTACTTACAAATTTATCTATTTTTTTGCATCTTAACTATTTATTTTTATCATATATTTAATTATTTATCTTAGTCTCTAATTCTCTAAAGTAGTGTTTGGCAACATAAAATTCATTTGAAAAATAAAGAATTTAAATTTAGTATTCAAATTCAAGAATCGTAAAACACCTAAACACTTGAAATTTGCAAATTTTAATAATTGACCAATTTTACATTACTATTGAACTTCTATGTAGATATGATTCAATTCCATATTTTCAAATTTGAGATTTGTCGAATATAGTATTTAGGCCAATTTAATATTCGAAAATGAATTACAAGTTCCCAAACATACCATAACACTTATTTGACATTAAAAGTTTTGTAAAGACGGTTCTCAAAAGTCCAGTGTAACTCTAAATATATATTGTTACAACTCTAAATATAAATTTAGACTAAATTTTTTAAAGTCATCTTTACAAAAGACGGTCTCTCAAGACATGAAATATAAAAGTTTTAGGTGCTTTCTCAAACAGATAGATAATGTAAATGAAAGAAACTATACATAACCAATGAAGGTGCATCAACGTCTCTTATGATGTGTGGTCCGCCGAACAAGACAAATATAAGAGTTGGCTAACCTCATTAGTCATTACTCACCATCCAAAATTCAATTTTTTATTTCTTATAAATTACTAAAATTATTAGTCATCATCAATTGTAATAAAATAATAATAATTTTATATTGTTTTTTATTGTTGTGGTTTATTATGGGTTGGTCTCCTTCACCTTTGGTTCTAAGAATAGGCCAACCAACTTTTCCTTCAATTTGAAGACTACTAATACTTAATTACACTAACATTTTTGTTGGACATTTATAATTGGTGTTTATTTTTAGCACTTAAAATAAATAACAAACATTCTTTGTATTTTTTTGAAAGTTGGTATTTTTTAAATAAATTTAAACTTTATTAATTTTGATATTGTTTGATTTTACAATACTATAGGTAATGTCCCATTTTGATTTTTATCACATGGTATTAATCACATTTACTTGCAATATCTTCTAATTTGGTGTCTTTTTGTTGGAATTCTTTTTCTCATCTCTTAATCATCGAGTTTTGAACAATATTTGGAGCTAGAATTTGATTAAGACATACATACACCACATTTGTTTGTCTCATTAATTAATTAAAGTATATATAATCACGACTATAGAAAGAATTAATCACTCCCAAAAAAATTGCTTGTTTTGATTATGTTAAAGAATAATTCTATGCAAAATTGGGTTAGTTAACATATATTTACGACATCTAGATTATATTCAGGCTCAGACTTATCTTGAAAATAGCTCGAGTCTTCTATATATAACACAAAAAAAAATAATAATTGAGTTAGTTAACATATATTTACGACATCTAGATTATATTCGTGACTCGTGAGACACAGAGATAATGTCTTTTATTTATCCATTATTCTATATTATTATATTACTTCCTCCATTCCATAATACTTAGCTTGCTACTGAGTATGACACGTAGTGTAGAAAAATATCACTGTCAGTAGCAAGTATTATAAAACGGAGCAAGTATTATTGTAATTTTAACATGATTACTTCGTATTGGCGAAAACAAAGTGATTGGGGCGGCAACAAAATCACTTTTGCAGGAGCTTATGGTTATGGACATAAAGAAACAAAATATTAGAGGCATAAACAATTAATTGTGTCTAAAACAGTTGAATCTGGATCATAGTTTTCTCATCAAGTTTATTTCTAACTGCCCCATGTTTTTAGGATCGCATCACAAATAGACCTTCCTTATATACTTTTTCTGTTTCATAATATTTGCTACTAAGTGTAACATCAAACATGTTGTGTGGAAAAGTGTCATTATCAGTAGCAAGTATTATGGAACGGAGAAAGTATGAGTCACCACTAGACCTGTTAAAATGCTCCATCAAATGGGTTGTTAGTCGGATCGTATCATTTTTGATTGGTTTTCAATTGGGTGAATTTTAGTTCGGATCTTGCATTTTTTTTATGAATATCAATAATACAAGATAATTTTATTTTTATCAATTGGTTTTTATTGTTAGAGTATATAACATATTCTAAGACTTCAAATATCAGTTTAATCTTTGGTTGAGTTGGTTCTATAACATGGTATCAGAAGCCAACGTGATAAGAGTTCACATGTTCAAATCTCATTTAGACATTTGATTATCCCTCATGTAAAGTGGAATATTCAGCGTCTATGTGCATCCATACTTCTATCCCAATGGGTTGTCATGTGAGGGGGCGTGTTAGAGTATATAACATATTCTGGAGTCTCAACCATCAGCTTAAGCATTTAATTGAGTTGATTCTTGATATTTATATCATTTAAAAATTAGAAATATTCCACTGGTAACCCTAAGGTCTTGGGTCTTCCACGTGGTAACTAAAACTTTTAAAAAATCCACGTGGTAACCCTGAGGTTTACCAAATTTCGAAGCTTTAAGGTTTGTACGCCTATTTATGCGATTCACTATTTCAAATGTCATCAGTTTCAATATTTTTCCCCAAAATATAAACCCTAACTCTACCATCTTTGATTTGGGGAAAATATATGATTTGGATGAAAAATGTTAGAGTTTGGGTTTATGTTTTGAGGAAAAAATGTTGAAATTGATGACATTTGAAATGGTGAGTTACATAAATAGGCGTACAACAGCCTTAAAGCTTTGAAATTATCGTTTACAAACATTTTTATGTTCAAAAAGGTCACGATAGAACAATTCGGTAAACTTCAAGATTATCATGTGAATTTTTTAAAAGTTTTAGTTACTACATGAAAAACCCAAAACCTTTGATTTCAAGGTTACCACGTAGAATATCCAAAAAAAAAAAATTATATTGTTACGTACTATATTTGTCTAGGTAATAGGTATTTGATAATTTGTTGTTTCTCTCAGATATTTAAGATTTTTGAGTAAATAAATGTAACTTTATCAAGAAAATTAGTACTTTATTGTTCGCCACTAAAAATTAAAGTAAAATCGGATTAACAATATTTATTTTTGAAAAATAAACAATTTAAATATCCGTTCATGGTCCAAGACGACTATGATCACAAAGATATGGAGTTATGAACATATATACTATTAATTTATATCATCGGATTGATTTTAGCCTTTTAGGTCATGTGTTTTGGATCGATTTAAATTCGGTTCTTAAGTCTACATTTATTTTTATAAAATGTTAAATTTTGAAGGCGAGTCAAGTCAGATTCGATTATAAATCCTTTCAATATCGGATCAATCAGATCTATTTTGAATACGTGTGATATGATTGAGAGAATAATTAGAGGGCTAAAAATGAGAATTAAAGTTAAGTGATTTCCATGAGGCTTGGGGATGTAACATAATCCTGGGAAAAAGCAAGCATGTGGCTGGTTTGATACTCTGCAAAAATACCCATTATTATTTATTGTATATTCTTATTTTTGTTGTATTTTTTGTCATTTTACGTAAAGTGTTATCAGTTTCATAACATAATAATCTTCTTTTTATAAAATACAAATATTTTAGCAGCTGGCTCCTTTTTGTAAAGTTCTTCTTTGCTGATGATGCGGTTCATACTTTTGAGAGACCGATTTTTTAAAGACGACTCTCAAAAGTTCAGTCCAAATCTATATTTTATAACAATATATATTTAGAATTGGACTCGGCTTTTGAGAGCCGTCTTTACAAAAGATGGTCTCAAGTAAGAATTTGTGAATTTTATTATATTCCTAACTTATTGAGCTTTAAGTTTTGTGGAAAAATAGACTTTTTTACATAATTATCTCAAATATAAAGTATATGTAATCAATACTTGAGATTAATTAAATAAAAGTTGGTTACATATTATTATAAAATTAAGTATAACATTTTGAAAAATAACATTCAAAACTCGAAGTATTAGAAATGAAACTTAGAGTCTTCATACAAAATTAGAGGAAATTAATACCCACTAATCTAACATATGATTTTCTTTATTATATTTTACACAAATTTTTGTGAGATACGGTCTCTTTGAGAGACCATCTCTATTGGGTTGGCCCATTAGAAAAAATGTAGCGTAAATATAGGCAATAAGCTTTAATAGATCGGGCCTGAGAGACGTCTCTTCAAAAGACGGTCTATCAGGAGACTAGCTGTTTATTTTAAATAGCTCCAGTAACTATTAAAATCCAGAGAAAGTATATAGTAGAAATGATGACGAATGTTCCATGTAATTTATTTGGGTTATCTTACTTAACAAACTTGATGATTATATTTGTCCTACTTTTATCATCAATTTTCTTTCACAAAATTCATTCTCATTAGTCATTCCATACCAATTGAAATTATGGTATTATATGGTACTAAAAATCACGATAAAAAAAATTCATGATCAAGGATATAAAAGAGTTTTATTACCACGAAAATAATAACATAATAATTATAAATTTTATAAAAAAAATAATAAAACACACGTTTTCATTACCATTTGTTATTATCACTAATCAAAATTATAGTCAACAATCCAATATTTCCGCATCACAGTAACTATTTTAATGGCATTTATGATTTAACAACAAAAAGAAAAGTGATTACATCACCAACAACAATTGGATATTAACTTTGCCCATGCTTGATGCTCGTTAGATATTTTCCTTCTTGTTACTCTGCTCACAGAATAATAGACATTAGACAATGATGCATGCCGTTTTTTATTAAAGAATTCTATTTTAGGCTACTTGTTATATTTTTTACTATTTTATTTATGACACAAGAATTATATATTATCATCACTCTATAAATCATTTAACATTTGAAAAGCATCATTGCTTCTTATTTTCAATATCCTTTTCATTGGATCTCTCCCATATATATATATATATATGAGAAGGATGAGAAAGATTTTTGTTTGATTTTGTTTAGTTACTATGTATACAAAAAATAATACTATGTTATAAAGTAAGAACATTTTAAAATTTTTGTTATAGTTACTATTCTGTGTAACATATTTTGGAGTCGTTTGGTTGACGTAGGAATTAAATTCCTATGGGAAGTTGTAATTCATTGGAATTTACTTCCTTTGTCAATTTCCTAGGAATTACGTAATATTGTTTGTTTGACAATAGGTATTTTCATTTCCTTGGAAGTAATTCATGGGAATTGTTAATGACCAAGGGGGTATATTCCCTTGGATTTTATAATTCCTAGGAATTTTAGATTTTTTGGCAACCAAACAAATTAGCATAATACTATTTCCTAGGAACTTAAAATTCCAAGGGTAATAGTGGGTAACCAAACAAGCGATTACTTTTATAGTGATGTGTTTTTAGTTCAATCGTGGTCATAGATTTTTTTATTCTAGTAAAATCAAGGTTGTAGAGTCCTTAATTCTTACCTTTCTCATTTTCAATACCTTTCTTCCCTTCCATATATATATATATATATATATATATATATATATATATATATATATATATATATATATATATATATATATATATATATATATATATATATATATATATATATATATATATATATATATATATATATATATATATATTATTAATAATAATAATCACATTAATTTTGCTATTAAAATTTCCATTTTGAAATATAATTCTATTTCTAGCATAAATTATCATATATTTAAGGAAAAAGTGTCAAAAAGTACCTAATAAAAACTTTTCTTTTCAAAAAAATACCAAGAACACAACATAATCATCTAATACAAAAACAACATTATAAATAACTCTAAGAACATAATCCATAAAAAGTTCACACATCATCCAATATAATAATAATAATAATAATAATGAAAAAGTGTCAAAAAGTACCTAATAAATTTTTTTTTAATAAACGGTCAACTTAACACCAACCGTTACTTGCTCTAGGTTTGTGTTGGATGTGTTTGTATTGTATGATGTGTAAACTTTTTTATGGATGATGTTTTTAGAGTTATATATTATGTTGTGTTTGTATTGGATAATTATGTTTTGTTCTTGGTACTTTTTTGAAAAAGAAATTTTTATTAGGTACTTTTTTGAAAAGAAAATTTTTATTAGGTACTTTTTAAAAATGGGCAAAAAAAAGATAACGGAAAATTTAACCCTAGCCGTTAGTTGGTACTCTTTTGAAAAAATAAATTTTTGTTAGGTATTTTTTGGAAAATTTTTTTTATTAGGTACTTTTTTGAAAAAAAAGTTTTTATTAGGTACTTTTTGACACTTTTTCCTATATTTATTGTATCTTTTAATATCATTCACTTATTTTGAAGGCCAAACCACACTTCAAAATTTTTTTTTGCTCTATATCAATAGTAAACTCAAAAACACAATGATTTTTGTTGAAGTAGTTATTATTGTTTACATGTGAGTTGTTCAACGTCAAAGAAAAAATAAATGTTATTAATACATTAATAAATTTTAATGGTGAACTTCTTTTAAACTTGTAAATGTGTTACCTTTTTTCCTCTTTGTTTAAATTGGTTAGACTAGCTTTTTTATTAAACCAAAAGCCCTTGTGACTCAATGGATATGGCATTTATATGTGGAGTCAGGTATCAATTGGGGAGTTACTTGACTGCGCCCATCTCTCTTTACTTCCTCTTTACGGATATAATTTGTCCGCATCTTTCAAGAAAAAGAAAATCCCCCACTCGGGCCCTGCCTTGTGCGGGATACGGAGAAAGTAAAAAAAAAAAGCTTTTTATTAAATTCTAATTCTAACAACTATACATAAAAATCTTTATTTAAAGTAATTTTTCTATGTCTTTTATTTTTATGGGTTGTTAGGGGACGAAAGATAAGACCATTTATATTTTATTAATGTTACTTAATTAATTAATCTTAAGTCACAATCGTAGGAAGAAACATCAATTAAAGTTTTGGTGTGGAGTGGAGTAGGGTGGGGTTTAGAGCCATTACAACCGTTGGAAGGTGCTTTCTTAATATATTTGCCCATATTACATGATTCTTCTCATGATTATTATTTTTAAATTTATTGTTAATTTTAATATTATTATTAATAACATTTATTAAATATTGGAATCTAGAAGTTGATGCTATTTGGACTGCTTGCTATAACATTGTCACATTTCTTTGATAGTCAAGTTCTTTTTTTTTTCTTTTTTTAAAATTTAATTTTGAGTATTTTAATTATAGAATTTTTAACTATAATTAAATTTATTAATTTAAACTAAAGAATCATAAGTTAGTCGAATGGTTGAATATTTTACCTTTTAATCTTATGTTAAAGGTTTGATTGATCCGTAAGGGATTATCCTTACCAGTTTGAGAAAGAAGAGGGATCAGGGTGAATTATAGGTGTCAAAAATAAAATCTAGTATCAAATCATAACCCAAAAAGTATTTAATACCTTTTTGACAAGATAAAATTATTAAAGTAAATTTTGGATGAAATTGTTATATAATAGAACCAAAAAAAATTTATGTATGTTTCGAATAATTTAGTTGAACTATATATTCTAATTCAGATATATTTAATGATGATATCATTTTAAATAAGAATTTGTTACCAAGTCAAATGTTATTGGTAAGGGTGCATCTTCCCTTCATCCCTTATTTGAATAGATCAAAGGGTAAAAATTTAAAATAAAAATTGAAGATAAGGTAAAAGAAACAATAGGTTAACATTAAAATGCCTTGAATCTTCCTCAATTTTGTATTGTTAACCATCATTCAACTTACTACTTTTGAGTTGACAATTTCCATTAAGCTTAAGCATCATGATTAGGTGAAGAAAATGAAATATCTCTCTTTTAATTGGGTGATCTATAAAATATCTTCCATTATGATTGTTGTTTTGATTAAACTTATATGTGTATATAACTCACAACTACTCTAATGCGAGTGACTGTCTTTTAATGAGACGATTTAAAAACGCCTTTATTCTCATCAGTTGGTCTTGAACGAGACCACTTTATAATGAGATCGTCAATTTGGGTCGGTTCAATTCGCGCATGTAACAACCTGAGCATCTTTTTCATTTTCTGGGCAAATTCAATTTTGATCTTAAAGGTATTAATTTTGACCTTAAAGGTATTAATTTTCAAAATTTATACTTTTAAGGTCAAAGTTGATAAACACCCAAAAAATTAAAATGTTGTTACACGCGAGAATTGAGCCGGCCCAAATTAACGGTCTCAAAATGAGACCGTCTCATCCAAATTTTTGTGTATTCTCATAATTTCTATCACTAAAATTTTTTTTACTTTTTTACAGTGAGACCACTTAATAAAATAATGTGTGTATAATTTATGACCACATGCTAATATTTAGAATATTGTTTAGAATTGACTTGTTGTTACTAGGAGATGTACACAATAGTCAATAAGATAGTATATCCTTTTAGAATTATTTCATTATCTTTTTAATCATAAATAGTCTATGAATGGGATATACTGGGTATGATGATGATGATCTTCTTAATCATAAATGAAAGTTGAATTTAATCAGGAACATGGATGCAAAAGAGAGATTTCAATAGATGGAAATTTCTATATAGTGATCATGTGTACTTAACCAGGTTTTCGGATATTTGCAGGTCCTATCCTTAAAGACTCCTCTTGAGCCGAAGGACTCTTGTGACCGCCCTCTCCTTATGGGTATGAGACGCCGTCGACCTTCCTTCCCCGGACCCTGACCATAGACTTATCTATGTACGGGAACACTGGGTATGATATTGATGATGATGATGAAAAATGTCTGTTTATTATTATAAAGATATTATATAATTTATATAAATCTTTTTATGAATCTTTTTAAGTTTTAAAAAATTGGTATTTTATTATAAAGATAATATAGAATTTAATCATAAATACTCCTTTAACTTTAAAATGAAAAAAAAGCTCTTGAGATTTTTTGTCTCAAAATATCTTCAATTGACTTGAGTTTAAAAATATTATTTTTGAGCTCATTAGTTAAGTCCTAGAATTCAAAATCAAATTATTACTTGTAAAATCTTTTTAAATAAATCTTTTTAATAAATCACTTTATTGAAAAATTTAAAGTAACACGTCTCTAATGAATTTCACCTTGAAATGACTTATATTATTATATCTCCCTCAACAATAAAAGAAAAGTGAAATCATACTCCATCAGTAAACTAGCTCCTAACTTCTACTACCAAAAATTCCAAATTATTGTGCAAGAAATCTCAATATATGACATTTTTTTATATATGAATTAAATGGTTGAATTAATAACAATACAAATAATAAATATATACTTATTTTAACATTGTCTCACCAAGAGATAATCGAAAGATTGAAACAATTAAGCATTTTATCAAAAAAAAAAAAATTAAAATAAGCTTCGGGTAAACTTAATTCCAAAAATAAGTGCTTTAATGTCCAAATCTAAGGTTAGGTATGTTCGAAGTTATTAACTGCGAACAAAAAAATTGGTCAAAAAAGTTAAAATTGTTTGTACGCAGTTAGTAACTGCGAACAAAAAGGAGACAATGTCATAACTTTAGAAAGGACGGAAAAAGTGGAACACATGTTTGTTCGCAGTTACAAACAATATTTTTGTTTTTCGTCCCATTTACCATTATGACATTGTACAAACCTAACCTTAGGTTCAAACATAAAAACGCTAATTTTTGGAATTAATTTTATCCATAGATCATTTGTTTATTTTTTGTTAAAATTGCTTAATTGTTTCAAATTTTCGAGATAATCTCTCACAAAAGTAGATATTTTATAAATCAGACCATCTATCCATGACCCACTTAAAGCTCAACCCAAATTAAATTGGTTTAGACAATTTTGAAGTATAATGTTTAGCCCCCTTTGGACAAGGTCAAGTACACAAATCTGATTTTCATAACCAAGATTATTAATCTCACGTGGAGAAAATAGTTGATCTACTTCCTTTCACCCTTACAATAAATATTAGATTCTCACCACCAACGAATTATTTTCGCTCCCCTACTAGTACGAGATCCTCCAGCCTTATCCCGATCAACAAAATCTCATACTAGAAAATGGGAAACACGACACGTACCATATATTGAAACTCGACGAGGTGAAAATAGGTAGAGGAAGAAGAAACATTGGTATTTAAATGAGCCTACATTGCTAGAACTTGTAATATACATTGAACAATAAAGTATATACATTCTACAATACCAAAAAAATGAATGAGAAAGAGATTGTTTCTTGGGACACTACAGAAGATTGATTGGAATTAAAACTCAAAAGATGGTATCAGTAGTAAGCTTTCTTTTTGGTGGACTTTTTTCTACAATCTGCTTTTGCAAATCCATGAAATTAGAACCCTTGTGTGCAAATAATCGTCGGAGATTTATAACCGAGAGCTCACTGAAGCTCGCCACTGCAAGATCGGCCTGCACCAAGTCATATCTGCAAAAAGCGATTGTAAGCCTTTCATACTCGATCAAATGCTTAAACCGATGGTTAAAACACCAATATATTATATACTTAATCAAGCACGACAAGTCGATAACCATGTCTGATGCTAGCAATAAGGAGAAGACTGAAGAGTAAAGACGAACTCATGAATTCTAGCCCACGAACCCATTACACTATTCCATTCCATTTCCCCAATGCTGTAAAATGGCTCCCATGTACAAGTTTTTTTTTGGGGGGTGGGGCGAGGATGTATGCAACCTTACCCTCGTTAGCTCACGAACCAGTAGGTTAACAAAATTGCAAATTAAGATTTTGCTAAACAATGTAAATAACATGTTATTTGAGGGGTATATCCCGATGGTTGCATACATTAACCGCCCGTTTGGTCATTGGTACTAAATGGTGGTAATGAGAATGATTTATAGTGTAAAATTTCATCAAAAGTTCTATGTCATTCCCATAGTGATGAAACTTTTATTATTACAATTTTATTTTTTTTTACAGATTTCCATTACCACTTGCTACCACCTCTCCAATAGTACTGCATTTGGAATGAATTTTATGAAATGAGATGATTGAAGTTGGACGAGGATAGTCATCAAGGTAGCCAAGAGATTTTTCAACCAAAATTACACTAGTTTTCATTCCCATTACCACCGTTTAATAACACCTACCAAACGGGACAAAGCTGAAAATTTAAGCACCATTTATAGAATAATCAGTACAATGATTGAAATAGGGGAAGTCTGCTTACGCAGGGTGAGCGCCAATGAGAGCTACTGCCATCATTGTACAGTTATGAGCTGCAGTCACGCCTCTTGGGTCATCCTCGAAGACCACACATTTAGATGGTTTCCGATCCAACTGCAACCAAAAACATCAGCATGATGAAGTCACAGAGACAAACCGTCGTAATAAAGTTTCAAAGAAGTTTACCATCCTATATTTGCATCCTGTCTACCAAAAAAAGATGAAAGCGGGTAGGTCGAAAACAAAACAGTGTAATCAATTGTGGATAAACAGGTATAAGATAGATCAAATTGTTAAGAGTTGATAGCAGTTCAACATTTCGAGAAGGAAAAGAAGAAAAGGGGTATTTCGAGAAAAGTCTTACCTTTACAGCGGCAGAGAGAAATCTATGGGCAATAGCTTCCATGCCATCTTCTTCACTCACTATTGCCTACAACAATGAAAAGATGTTTCAAAAAACCAAAGCGCCTGTTTTCCCGCGAGTTCTCTTTTAGTAGCACGAAAAAAGAAAACACTATCAAAATGTAACACCCGAATTTCCTCCCTCCCTTTGTAATTATGATTTTGTTAACAATTTTCAACCCCTTAAACGAAATCATAATCCCAAAGAATGGGGATACATTCGGGTAACTATATGATAATAAAAAGAAACATAAGGGAGTAGGGAATGGGGATGTGAGATCTTCCCCCTCGCCCGTTTGTCTTTCACACCAATCGAGAAATCAGCACAGTGCCGCTTTTCCACCAGTAGTACAAGAACCACAACAAAAACAAACAGGTACCTGAAAATATTTGTGGATTCCCATCCGTTCCAAAGCTTCAACCATGTTTCTTCTTTCAAGACTCGAAACAACTGCACATGGTATACGGGCAGTTGAAACTGCCTCTAGCCATTCTTCCACGCCTTCCAACGGTCTATTAA
Organism: Amaranthus cruentus; assembly: GCA_019425755.1. NCBI lineage: Eukaryota > Viridiplantae > Streptophyta > Magnoliopsida > Caryophyllales > Amaranthaceae > Amaranthus > Amaranthus cruentus. Next base: position 10,811,658 of record CM033466.1, read on the forward strand.
GCTGAAAAGATACCAAAATAATGAGTATTTAGGGAAAATGACCCCCTCCCCGGTCGATTCCCCCAAGTAACTACAAAAGATTCACCTTGAGAAGATTATCATAATAAAATTGAGAAAGTCGCAACATCAACATCTCTGTCTCAGTTTCTGATTTCCCCCAATGCAAAACCTGAAATTTGAGAATGTTAGAATAAAGTAATTTCAAATCAGTCAGAAATTAACATAAATATTCAAGAAAATAATGACAGACACTGTATTTTTTTCCCTCTCCACCCCCCAGAATAAACTAAGAAAATTAAGGGTGTTCTTAGCATCACATCCTTAGAGGGTTGACAAATGATAATCAATAAGTTAACCCAACATCAGCATCTCAGACGAGAGTCTTAATGAAGACTAGTCTAAGAGCCAGAGATTTGTGGGTGTAGTGGCTGAAACCACATTTTCTCAAGTTGTTGGTGGAACACAGTTAAAACATGCAAATCCATCAAAGGAGGAGATCATCAAAGACGAGAATGCTTTGCAGATCCTTCAGAATGTTGTGACGGATACCATTGTCAAGCACAAACAAAAGCACAAGTTTCATAAGTAGGTCATTTGTTCACTCTGCATGAAGACGACAAAGAATCAACTAACGATTGATTAATTATATGCTAGCTTTCCATAAGTGGATGAGATTGAAGATTCTGAGTCATGACACATAGCAATGATTGAATTGACATAATATTCAGAATGGAAAGATGGCATGGAAGAAGAGATTCAGATGATTGAGAAGAACGAGACATGAAAACTTGTGGAGAAGCCACATCATAAGAAAGCCATCGAGTTAAGTGGATCTACAAGATCAAGACCAAACTAGATAATTCTATTTTAAAGTATAAAGAAATACTTCAAGTCATAGACTATTGTCAGTCATTCGACATCGATTACAATGAGACATTTGCCATTGTCTTAAGGCATGACACTATTCAAGTAGTCTTAGCTCTACTCTCCTCAAGGTACATCAAATGAATATCAAATCTGCTTTTCTTAACAGGTACCCAGAAGAAGAAATCTGTGTTCAGCAGCCCTAAGGATTTAAAGCAAAAGGACATGGAGACAAACTAACAAAGTATTAAAGTTGAACAACGACTAATATGGTCTCAGAATTGAAGATTATTACACTAAGCAAGAGTTTGTGAAAAGTCTGAGCGAGGATACTTTATGCGTAAGACTCATACAAATGAAGATATTCTAATTCTGTGGACATTGGACAAGCTAATCGGCAACAACCAGAATTCAATTTCAAAATTCAAGAAGAAAACGATGCAAGAATTTGAGATGACATATCTAGAACTTCTCAATTATTTTTTAGAAATTAAGTTGACCAAAGTTCTATGGGAATCTTAATTTTTTTGAAAGAAATATGAAGAAGGTCTATTAAAGAAGTTTATGCTAGAGAACTGTAATTCTGTCACAACTCCATTTCAAGAAGCACGATAGATAGCTTACTTTATCTTACTGCATGCAAGGTTCTTATCAAGATTAATGCAAAGTCTTAGCCAACTCCCTGGAGTTGCAAGGAAACTCCTAAGTAAGATATGTGAAAAGAACATTAAGCTAATGTATTCAGTTTCAGACCATGAATACTAGCCCAAGAGTAGTCGATTTCATAGTTAGGGTCTCTTGATGATATAAAGAGCACCTCAAGGTACAGGTTTACACTAGAAAATAATGGACTTTCTTGGTCATCATAGAAGCAAGATACAATAACCCAATCTACAGTAGAAGCAGAATACATTGCGACTTGTGAATCAGTAAGCAATATGACTAGGAAAGAAAATGTCAGATATTGGTAAAAGGCATCCATTGTGATAGTGATTCTGCAATAGCAATTTCTAAAAATTCTATCTTTCATCGCGAGACAAAGCATATTAAAGTCAAGTATCACTTTGTTAGAGAAGCTCAAAATAACAGTAAAGTTAAGTTAGTTGAGATTGATGGAGAAAATCAGGTAGCCGACATTTTTCACCATAGCACTTCCAAAGGGCAGATTCGAGAAACTCAGAGGCCTTCTTGAAATGAAGAGCAAAAGTCTCAAGGAGGAGTGTTTAATTAATGAAACCTACAGTCTCCCTCATTAACAAGTTCATGTATTAAGTAGATTAATTAAGAGGTACATGAATAGTTGGAGGAGTTATGGGTAATTGAAAAGTCAAAGTTTATGACTATTTATTGGTTACATTTATTAGTTAGCATCTTTCTTCCCCAATAAAGGGTGCTTGCACTCATCAGTTTACATGACAACATAAAGAGCTATAAACAAGCACAATATATTTATCACTTTATCTCTCTCCTAGCATATCTCATAATTTCTCACTACTTCCCCTAACAATTCCCAACAGTACCAAACTACCAATACCCAATGACAAAAAATTACATAGACAAATTAGTTGAACAACATCCTTTCTTCAGACAAACTTTAGGAAGGGCATGCACATGAAAGTTAAACTCATTTGTCAAAATAAAGCCTTAACTTAGTAGGTCATACTAGGTTTAGCATAGTTTTTTTTTTATTTATTTTTTTTTTTAAAAAAAAAAAAACAAAAAAGAAGGAAATTTCATGTGGTAATCCTGAATTTTCGGTTTTTCCATGTGGTAGACAAACATTTTTTTTATTCCACGTGGTTACCTTTACCTTCCAATTCTTCCATGTGGTAGACAAATGAGAAGTTTTTTTGTTAACTTCACGCTATTTTTTTTCCTAACGTAATGCCATTTTTTCAAAAAGCAAATGTCGTGATAACCCTGATTGACCATATATTTCGAAATCCAGTCGACATAAATACTTTAATTAAACCAAAAAATAAACATTTTGTCCACCACATGGAAAAGTTGAAAGCTCAAGGTCACCACGTGGATTTAAAAAACATTTGTGGAAAAGCCAAAAATTTAGGGTCATCACAAGAAATTTCCCAAAAACTCAAACAAAAAGAAAAGTCACACATAAGCAAGTCACTAGCAAGATGATAGTTTATGATGTTTACGCTGCAGACTCATGCAGAAATTGACTTCCAATGAACAATCTTGGAGATAATTATAACCAATATCAAGCTTTTACGTGCATTATAATTAAGCATTGCATATAGAAAAATCCATCAACTATGTATTTCTCAAACCTTATTTATGACATGATCAGGAGCTTCGTAAAGCATCAGTCTTTGAGTGTTAGCATCCTCAGGAATTTCTTTTACTGAAACAAAAGTTTAACAGAAATCATGTCAAGATTCAAATAGCAGCAGCTAATTGTATTATTGCACACTTTAAGTAGGTACAGGTTATCAATTTTAATCTAAAATAACCAGTAGGCAAACAACTTAACCATAGACTCTTAAAATGACCAACCACATAAGGAAGGAGAGACAATGAGAAATCATATCTATTACACTTATACACTGAAAACATTTCAGTAGTAGTATCACAATTAGGGGAAATCATAATCCAAGTAACATAGGTGTTGGTCAGAGTCCAAAGACAATTGAACCGACTTTGCTACCCATCAAGGGACATGAAGGCAGTACAGACGAAAGCAGGTAGCAACAGAAGAGTAATATACCATGTCTAGGTGGGTGAATTGAGGTGTGTATGTCTGGTGTGTGGGAAAATGTCTGGAAAATGGTTCCATCATGCCATTTTACATGAGATTAGGAGCAATTACAGTAAGGAAAGAACATGGAAATGGATCCGGTTCCATATGTAGGAGATCATTGTTGCGTCGACCCTCTTCCATTATTCTTGATCAATCGAGGAGGTAATGGTTGTGGACTTGTGGTGGAGGCTAGTGGGATGAGGAGCTGTTTGCATTTTTCAGCTATTGTTGGTGAGAATGTGTTTTGTCCACAATTGGTGCAGCAAGAAAGCATAGAGGAGAAAGAATATGGTTACATGGGCAAAGAGGAGGAAGAGCAAGGCTGAGTTGCGCTGGATTACTAGTCCGATATCATGTAAGCTATTAAGAGTATAATCGCTTGCTCTCTTGTTCATCAATGTTGTATAAATACACAATTAACGTGCTGATGGTCCTAGATTACATGCTAATTACTCAGGTTTTATACAATAGTGGGCTACACATAGTTGGGCTAAACTAGCATTTATTACAAACATGTCACGCTAATAGAGGTCAAAAAATAATTAAGAGAAATGAGGAATGGGAAATGACAAAAAGCGTGAAACCAATTTCCTTCATGAACATTCCAATTTTGGAGTTATTGGGTTATTTACAAAGTTTTAGGAGTTGATCCCTTCAAATCCCCGTCTTTCGAATCCTCGCCTTAGTTTCAAATAACGTGAGGTCCACCAAGGCGCTAAAGGATTTAGAGCCTAGGCTCAAAGCGCAAGACAAAGGTGCAAGTTTGTGGTAGGTTAACCGCACTTTTTCGCTAAAAAGCTTAAAATCAATTTTATTACATATATAATACTTAAAATATCACAACATTCATAGCACTAATGATTAACTTTTTTATGGAAGCAAAGATATCACGGACTTCATATTCAAGTGAATTCGAGTTTTGAGTTTATTTCTTTTTGAAGCAAACAAGCTTAAGTTTATTATCCAACCCAACAATGAAGCACACTAGGCACACAAGGGAAGAAGGCATGGTGGCCCATGTAGTGGGCTTTGCCTTACCTAGACAAGGCATTTACACCCAAACCTTGAGGTGCACAAGGTGCAAAGCGAGGGACACTTACTCAAGCACATATTCATTGACATAAGAGACTAGAACTGAAAAGATAGTATAGATACAAACATAATGTTGGTCAAGGAAGCCTCTAAGAGCAACGACTTTTATGGTGCTACTAGATCATCTCTTGTTTCACTTTAACAAATACAATAACCATCCATGCAAAATGAGAGACTGTATCACAACTCTCATATTTCATGCAATTGAGATGAAAAGGGGAACAAAACGTTGCAAGTATCTTCTCTTGGCACCCAACAATTCCAGAATGAATTATGCATAAAAGTACAACATTTGTGACAAGATATCACATCAAAAGATAAGTACATACCCTCTTCCGAGGCAAGTTGTTTCCAAGCGTTTAACTTCAATGCTCGAGTATCCGCCTGCATCACATCAAAATCACATTTGTTAGACAAACATTAGAAACGAAATAGGTAATTTTAGAGAACTATTTCCATTATTATATGTGGTGTCAGAATCTCAATCCAACATGACTGAAAGTAAAGTTCAACACAACAGAGTTACTCATAAGCAAAATGCCATGCCCAAACAGGTTACCTTCACAATTTTATGTGGATCCACCAGGTTGCGAAGCGCAAGTTTCTATAAAACAGTTTGTAAGTGTAAAAACTGGTAGCAAACATGAAAGCTAGAAGATATTCTGTCTCTTTCTAAGTATAGAAAGACATTTTGCCTTAGGTGAGCCTCAATGGCAAATACCATAATATTTTAGAGATAACAAAACAAAATACTAAAATATACAAAATAAAATGTCAAGTAAGTTTCTAGCAACTTCTTCCTTGATCATCTCCGTTCCTTACACTTAAGTACGTTCCAAAAGCATTAACAAGAATCAATCACAATTCCTCACAAAAAGCCAAGAAATACCTTCCTATGCTTAGATAAAGAACGTGTCACAAACCTAACTTGTGAGCAACAAACAAAAACTCCATTATAGCATTCAAGCAAATCAGTGTCTAAAACCAAATAAAAGTAGGAAACAAGGTATTTATTTCACTCGTTCCAATCCACCAACACATTAATGCAATCGAATGAGAAGAGAAAAGTAAAGCATTTGAAAAAACAGACATACCACAACATTGTCCCAAGAAAAAATAAGTCCAAAAGCTTCATCGGGTTTCATGGCGTATCGTATTCTCTTAAGAAACCCCTCTTGCAACCGTTCATTCAAAAAGTCCTACCATAAAAAAATACAGAACCATGTGCAATTACAAATCATTAGAATATAATTTTCAGCATAATATTATCACATATAAGTATAAGCATGTTTCATGTATTTGCTTACCACATCAACTTTCAAGGGTCCATCATGTCTAAAAGTCTCAAAACCTTCTCCATATTCAGCTCCAATTGCCTGAATTACCCAAAACCAATGCTTCAAACTTGCCCAAATAACATAAGACATTATAACATTAAAAGGGAGAAAAAAAGCAAATTCTATAAGAAAACCCAGAAACTCTTGATGGGTTTTTCACATAATTACCTCAAAAAAAAATTCTTTAACCAAAACCCACATATAATATAATTATACTCTAAAAGCAAATTCTAAAAGCAAACCCAGAAACCCTAAATGGGAATTTCACATTAATAACTCAAAAGAAAATAGAAGTTAAGTTCTTTACAACTTTAAACAAAACCCAACATAATTAAACCCTAATTCAACAAAACTAAGTAAAAAATTGAAAAACCCAAAATTTTTTATAAAAAAAAACCCTACCTCTTGCTTAAACAATTTTTCTGGAAGAAAAGGAAGCTCATTTGAATCAAAATCACAAGCATTTCTTATTGTTAATCGCTGCTTAACTATATTCTGGACCTTTAATCTCTGTTTCAAGAAATTTGAACAAATATCAAAAAAATTGAAGAAGAATTAGTAAAAAGAGGAAAAATTAATTATACTAAATAGATAAAAGAGAAAAAATTTACCGGTAATTTGAAGTATGGAAGAAAATGGGAATTAGAAAGAGAAGAAGAAGAGGGTCTCTTGGGAAGTAAAGAAGAACCTGGGATAAAATTGCAACAGTCCATTTCCACAACTTCCCTGCACAACTAATTCTGGCGTTTATTGTTGGATATTTTATTTACATTTTTTATTCTTAAATCTTAGAATTGTTTTTTTGATAAAAAAAATTATAAAAAATAAAATAAAATAAAAAAATATAATAAAATCGACCTTTCTCGAGCTTTAATAAGATTTGTGCTTATGTTGAGCTGGTTGGTGTGAAATGGTCTATACATTTTTTATGTTAGATTGAGATTTTGATCATAACTTACTATGAGCATATACCATTATTTTTTAGACAGATTCATTTGAGTCATTGAGTTGATTTTGAGTTGATTTGAAATTAAATTTTATTTTCATGTTGTTTTTTACATTATTGTAAATCGTTTTTAAAGTTGGGTCAAATCGGAAGGTTGGATATGATTCCAATCATAGGATCTGTTTTAAACATCTTTAATTTTTCTAATTGATCACGTTAAAATTGTGAGTAATCGCTTTAGCACGCGAATTATACATGGATCGACCCAATAAAATTGGTCTCAATGTTAAATTATTTTATTTAAAAATTTGTATTTCTTTTCTCAATCTATCCTGTAAAAAAAATCATGTTGGACATATTCACATTATTGTAGCCAACTTCTACTTTGCAACCAAGTAATATGCAATTTGTTGCAGGAGAGTTGGGTGACCTTTTATAGCTTCAAGAATGGTGAATAGAAATAGTGCAATGAAATAAAAAGGAGTTCAAGATTATATACAAGGGTTTTTGACCAAAAATTAAAGATGGTTATAGATTGTTTATATGATGTAGAATATTGATCGAATGTTAATATGCTATTGATAGAGGTTAAAGATTCGCGAAAACACAGCTAAAATAAATAGTAATTGAGAATAACATAAGAAGAGTTAGATTGGAATTATTTGCATGCCTAATATAATTAGGGCTCAACAAAGTTTGGTATAAACCGTAAATCAAATCGGACCAAATTGGAATTTCAGTAGTTGGTCTGGTTTACGATTTAAATGGCTTGATCTAGTTTTTTTTCAAAATAAATTACGGTTTACGATCTGGTCTCGGTTTTTTTAATTTTCAAACCTAACCGAACCACAAACTATACTATGGTCGAAAATCATAATTTTGTATTTCAAAAATTAAGTTGCTACCTAGATATTTTAAGATGTAGTTATTTTTATATAGAAATATATACTTGAATGATGTTGATATTATCAACTAATCACAAATTATTATACTACCTCCTATTCAGCCTAAATGGGACATTTATTTTTTGGCACTATTCACTCATCACTCTAAATTTGTATTTTACTTTTAATCTATAAGTTAAAACATAGTCATGTGGGATCTTATTTTATTCGTCTCAATACAAGGATTATTAATATCAAATTTTTATAATTTTTAATTAAGTATAATTTGAGATATTAAGGGTTAAAATGTTGCCTCGGCAAGTGTGAAAAACTAAATGGGACATTTAGGCTGAATAGGAGGGAGTATTAAATAATTGTAGGTGTGAAATATTTGCATTACGGTCCGGTCTGGTCTGAAAAATTTTCAGACCGAAATATCTAGTTTGATATGATTTTAGTGTCAAACCAGACCAAAACAAACCGTGTTCACCCCTAAAGACAATCAATGATAGGATATTGGATAGTAGAGATTCGACCAAAAAATGGTATTTGTGTATATAGATCAACAATATAAACAAATGTGAAATTAAATGATGAAGTTATAAAATTCAAGAGCTTAAAAGTCCATTACAGAACTAATAGCACTCCACACTCTTTAATTTTGCTATTAGAAATTACATTTTTCTCGCTACATAACACTTTTAATAACAAATTTAAAGGAATAGAGAAATGATTTTGCAGATACAAAAAACCCAAGAGCATTAAGACAAAATCTCTCCAAAGCCAGAATTAATTAAACTTACATTACAGATTGTTAGTAGCTAATACAAAGTGGAGCACTACACAAAACTTAAAAAAAATGGGTGCAAAAATGCCTCAAAAGGGCAAGTTTGTAGCAAAATCACCCCAAAATTAGCTGATATCTTACAACTACTTAGTAGTCCTAATGAACCTTAGATTAAGATTATAGATCCAGGGAAAATATAGACAAAAAGCCCTGTACCCTAGACTGTACATAAATAGCCAATATGACTTGCCTTGGATAAAGTTGGAAACACCAAGAGCATAAGTACTCTTCATTTCAATTCAAATAACCCTTCAATGCAGAAACAGCTTTTGTGCAATTGGCACTAGAAACTGTTTCAAAAAAGCACCATTAGCAAGATAATGTCGAGAAACCAATTCAATTTAAAGCTTAAGATGATTGAAACCTCAAGATATGTTATATATTCTAACCCGTGACCAAAAGCTTAACCTCTTGTCTCTTTGGCTTTTGATTTTATTAAAAAACCAACACAATCTATGTTAGGTCGTGACATTTTGTCACATAATCACCCTGTGAGCTCACTTGGACATACACACTGGGCACCTGTGGGGTCAAGCCCACAAACCCACATAGGTAAAAAGCGCTGACTTGCATACATAGTAGATGAGGTTCACTCTTTTCCAAAACGTTGTGGTATTAGGAGAATTATACAATAAGTATTACATGCAAGTCCACAATCCATTATTTTTATAACGTGGAATCTACCTCACATGTGAATTATTTCCAACAATCAAAAGCTTAAGCTGATCTGAAGTCCTAGGATATGATTGAATGAAATGTATTACTTGTTTCAACCTTCACTTTCTTCAGAATCATAGTCGTCCGAGTAATCAGAATCATAATAATGCTGAAGTTCAGAGATAATGGAAGAAATGAGTATTGCTAATATAGAGGTAGTCTCATGGAGTTCAAAAAAATTGTAATACAAATTGAGTCCTTGTGGAAAAACAAGTCTGTATCGTCATATTATGACCGTATTATAAAGTTTTTTGAGTTTACAACGACAAAAATATAGGCCGCATTTGACTGCGAAATCATACGTAATGACCGTGAAATCCGTTTCGCGACTATTAACGTGACTGTAAACAAAACTGTATTTTTACACTATGTGTAGAGCATTAAAAAAAGAAAACCTGAGTGCCCTTTGCTGAATCTGCTCCATCATCACCTTCCTGTATTAATCATAATGTTTACAAAGGTTATAAAAGTTAGTGATGCAAAAACAATCTAATTTTAGAATGTAATTTAAGATACAATGTTTACGAGAGAAGTCAGCTCAGTGAAAATAAATGGTAAGAATAAAATTTTAAGATTTCTACATTATTATTTAGATAGCTTAAAACAACTTTGACCTTCTGTGATGAATTTATACAACAATCAGAGCTTGAATCCCAAAAGATTAGAACCGTAAATTTAGTAACAAAGAAAGTGTGCTTAGTGTTCTAAATTCTAAATTCTAATTGTGTAAAAAAAAAGTTTTTAACTAAATTATGTAAGTAAAATGATCATATTTATTCTACGCGACCTCCCTTCACATTGATTAAAACATTCCCAAGACTGGGCAACATGTTTTGCTTGTTTGAGATAGGATGGAAGGAGTATGTGCCCCGAGTCCCAACATGAAAATTATAAATTCTATTTTATAATCAAAAAACAAGAATTATTACATATATGTACACATTATTATGATGAATTTTGCTACGTCTAGAAGTGATGATATAGAATAATTTATAATATTCGAGACAGTTTTAAATTTCTAGAATAACAATCTCATATTTTTTAACCATTTTATTTCTATCATAACCATAAATACAAAGGTTCAACCACATATCACGACCAAGATCAATAAGTTTAAATTTCAACCATTTAAATTATTACAAAAGATTGAACTAAAAATCATTGATTCATAGAACTTACTTGAGAAAGTTGAATTTCTTCTTGACGAAGAATATTCATATAAGCCTTATCCACTTTTTGTGCTTGAAGAATATATGGCCATCTCTCCTAAACAATCAAATTAATAGACACCCTTAAGTTAAATAAGTCTACTTACACAAATTAAATAAAAAGGGTCCTACATCCTACTATTTTTTTAAAATCCTAATGTTATCGCTCATTGATATTAATGCTAAATGTTCAACTTCAAATCAGGGTTTGACGGAGGGACTAAGCAAGGGTGTCATGATAGTCAAGTGACATCACTTAAATTTAGAAAAATATAGTAAAAGTATTAAAGTGTATGAGACTGAGTTTGTTGAGTAGCAATCTTTTAACTGTTAGGTCTGTGGTTTAAGACCTAACAACTACAAGTGACATCACTTATTTTTTTCTAGATTTGCGGTTTGACGACTTTTTTATTAACGTATCCCAAGTCGTTTATTCCAATCATAGAAGTTATGATATGAACGGGATGATAGATGACCGAGTGCAAACCACACCCTTTGCAAATTAAAGGGAAAAAAGGGGGTTGACAACTTTTTATAACGCTAAAGTAGAGAGGCATATACCTTGGTAGACATTTTCTTCCATTCCTCAACAGCTTCACGATTAACCTCAATCGAACTTCGACCACTTTTGCAAGATTTTGAATAACTTTCCCTAAAATTAAGGGTTAAAATGTCAAAAATGACAAATAAAGTTCTTCAAAATTGATTAGAAAAACCACTCCAAAAGGGTTTTTCCTTAGAATTTAAGTTGGGAATTGGGATTGTTTCAATATTAAAACCCAGAAGAGATATTGCAAGAAATTACATGAAAAACATAAAAGGCGATCTGGGTTGCTCCGAAATGACATTATTTTTAGGAATTTCAGGAATCGAAGGCTTAGACTTCCCTTTAAATTTCTTCACATCTTTCTGCCTTTTGCAATCATGCATATCCATCAATGCAATTGCCACCGAAACTCCACATTCTTCACTGAAAAAATACAAACCCAGAAAAAATTTACAAAAACCCTAAAAATAAACCCAAAAATCCATATAAAAAATATTTAATAGTTTTAAAATTACTCAATCATGGATGAAAATTAGTACCATTTCATGAAGGCGCTTCCATCGGGAGCACGGAGAGGAGGGGGAGCATAGCGAAAAGCACGAACCCTTTTACGAGTCGCCATTGAAGGTGCTTAAATGGAGGAAATAAAGCGATTTTGTTGATGAAATGATGTTAATTTTGGTTCGTATTCTCCATTGGAAAGGAGAAACAGTGGGTTATGGTGTTCACATTAGTTTGATTTTTCAATTTATTCATTGGTTGAACAGTGGAACAGTGAATCACGAAAATTTTAATTTACCCGGTAAATATCTTTAAAAAGAGCGCCAATGGTTAAAAATGTTGTTTGTTTTTTTGGGAAGATGGAAAGACTGTTTGCTATTAATTTCCTTTCTAAATTAGGAAAAGTTACTTTTAAAACCCTAATTATTCGCGGTTTCATCTTCAAAAAAAAAATTAAAAAATAATTCGCGGTTTAAATATAAAACTTTTAACTATTGATTATTATTCAAAACTCTCAATTTTAGGCTCATTTTAATTCTAAAACATTGATACAATTTTCATAACTTGTTTAACCGATTACCATTTTGTTAAATGGGAGGGTACGTGAAGGGTCGTGTAAGGTCAAAGAGAGTGAGGTGGTTAATAAATATAATTGGGTCCCACTATTTCTCTACTAAAACCAATTTATTCGGTTATAAGTTATCTTGGACTTTAGATTTAAAATGGGCCTAAAATTGGGAGTTTTGAATAGTAATCAATTGTTGGGACTTTTATATTTAAATCGCGCATATTTGAGAGTTTTTAATGTAATTTTCCCTTTAAATTACACAAATTGTTTTTTTTTGAAAGAAAAGAAATTACACAAATTGTTAAAATAAAAATTTGTCAAAAACAATCTATTCGAGAGACGCATTAGATACGTGAGCTAAATTGACTAATTAATACAAATTAAAGAGAAAATAAGAATGTAAGCTTCTTATTCTTATTTTGAGGTCGCCTCTCCGAGAGATGATCTCTCACGAGGGCAGCTCAAAATAAAAAGGATTTGATGGTGAGACCATCTCGGGTTATTTTATTACATAAATTGATACTTGGACGATCTCATAGTGAGAGTATCTTTATTAGGTTGACTGATTTACATTTAATGTGTTAAAGTGATTATTTATAATTTTAAAAGGATCAATTTGAAAAATTTACTAATCATATGTGCATATCTCATGATAAGACGACTCATAAAAGACATAAAATTATTATTAGTCTATTCATACTCCTATGAATCTATGTTTATTAGATTACTAGGATAGATTTTTTGTTTTGGAAAGTAGATTACTAGGATAGATACCCGTGCCATTGCACGGTTTACCTAATTTATACATTTTATAATAAATTCATGCGTAGAAACATTATATGAATCAAAATATAAATAATAACATATTAAAATATTATTTTAAAAAATTTTTAAAAATTAATAATTATTAATTATATAGATAAAAAAATGAACATTTCAATTAAAAGTTCATATATTAATCATAAATTACAAAAAAATTAAAAATTTTGCTAAATATTTTGTACTACAATTTTAATAACTTTTATCATTATTTTATTTAAATAAAGTACAAAATTATTACATTATAAATTTTGAAACACTTCTTTGTAGACAACATTATGAGTTGACGTACAAATATTGTTATCTTTGTCGCAAATTAAGACTTTAAGTCCTTTCCTACTTGTAACTCTAGATACTGCAACGTATAGTTGACCATGACTGAATACAGGTTTTGGCAGAAATAATCCAACATGTTTCAGAGTGTCCTTGACTTTTATTGATAGTCATTGCAAAGCAGAGAAAAGGAAATTGCCTTCTTGTAGAGCATGGAAGACACCGAAGAATCGGCGGTGAAAGTGTGATGTGTGGAATAAAAACTTTGTCTTCCTTACTACATCCGACAAAATTGTGCCTCAATAATGTGATGACCTAACGATTTCATGATTAAGCGTGTACCATTCATAAGCCATTGTTTGATCAATGTTTCTTAGCAGCATCACAGTGAATTAAAAAAATTTATTAATTTAAATAAAATACCTACCATTTGTAATATCACTAAGTGGTGTTATAAATGCAGACTGCATTTGTTATATCAGATACTAAAACAAATTATAATATACACTTTAAAAAGAATACCTACCATTTGTAATATCACTAAGTGGTGTTATAAATGCAGACTGCATCGATAAATTTTGATGATCTAGCTCAATTATTCGAGAACTCGTTCCTATATATTTTTCAAAATTAGGATGCATAATTATGATTCGATTTATTTATTATGATATCCATTAGGATTATGCAATATTTATGCCAAATATATCAGAGACAATACAAATATATTAGACTTAATTTGTATTAATGTAATAGAATACTTACCAGTACTTGTACTATTATTATGATAGCCATTAGAATACATTGTCCTCTTGTTTGCAGTCAATGAAAATTCTTCATTGTTGTGTACATTCGTCATTGTCCTCATCCTTCGTTTTCTATCTATAATAGTTTTTCTATTATATCTAGCTATTTTTGCTGATTGGTTGTAATTCTCCATCTAAAGAGAAATATAATTATCAGTAATTTTAGCATGTTCAATAATTTGGTTTGTATAGCCGTATATATGGTAACATCCTTAATTAATTGACATGAAAATCTTGCTTCAGAAGAAACTGACTAATTTAGAAAAAATTTACATGTTCTATAATTTGGTTTGTACATCCTTAATTAATTGACATGTTCAATAATTTAGAAGAAATTGACTAAATATAGCTGTATATATGGTAACATCCTTAATTATTTTTATATTAAGTTGATTTGTATATTAATGGAAATTATGTTATAGCAAATCCTCGCAATTGAAAATCGCAATCAACTACTCCTGCAATTAAACCTCAGCATTAATTAATGAAAATTGTGATATGTTCAATAATTTACGATATGTTCAATAATGGAAATTAATGGAAAATATCACACTAAAAATCTTGCTTTAGAAGAAATTGACTAATTTAGAAGTGGGCATTTGGCGGGATAATATTACCTAAGAAGATGCCACCTGTCCTAGTTTGGTTTCTGTATTAGTGTTATTATTATTATAGATAACTTCGTTGGTCCATATATCATATCCCTGAATATTCATAGAATAAGAGTTAATAGAAAAAAAGGATTATATATATTAAAATCAAAACTAAAAAATAGTGGAAACTAATATGAAGATTACAAATATTTAAGAGGTTAAAGTAAAATTATTGGTAAACAAATAGGGACCATAAAAATTATAAAAATGTTAACATAAAGTTAGTAGAAAATATGTAGCACCATAAACATTAAAAAAATAAAAGCTAGGATGATTGATTAGAGCTAATTATGTCCGGAAAATATGATATAAATTGAAAATTCTTTAAGAAGCTGGTCAAAATAGAAATGGGAGCATAAAATAAAATCGCAAGGAGGGTAATTTGCTAGTAGTTTTTATGGGTTTTTTTTACTTTGTAATATATTTTTATTTTGAGTGATATCTTTATGACTTTTTTAAATTTTATCCATACATCTTGTTTTAAAAACCGTTGATTTTAGTAACTAACGTAATGAATAACAAATCATCTAATAATACATGTTGGTTAAACAAGTTAACTGAACCAACCAATAAGCAACATCAATTTATAGAAAACTCCACAAATATGATTGATACATACTTACATGTGCCACCAATTGATTGCCCTCTTTACTAAAGGTAACTTCCAAACAACAAAGGAATCCATTCATACTCCAAATAAAAGCACAAATCATATAGAAAAAACCCTTTACAACCCAAATACAAACATAAATAGAAAGCACCACACAATCCAAGAAGGATTACACACATACTAATATAACAAAGAATATGTTAGCTAATACTAAAGCACACAATTACCAGAGATGAATCTGAACATGTGCAAGGTGTCCAATCGCATAGTACCCCATAAATTAAGAGCTCTCAAATACTAGTCATTTTTAAAATTAATGTGTATTTTTGCTCCGCCCTTGCACACAACCATTCAGTGTAATTCATTTACTCATCATCGCCACGCCAAAAATTCAATGCTTGAATCTTATTCTTATTGTGCTTAGACATAGGAAGTGATATATGAACAAATCCTAATCCCTTTCTCTTAGAAAAAAAATTCTTCCCTTCATTCCCTTCTTTTCCTCTTCTCTTAGGAGGAGAAACACTTTCTCCTCTATGCCTCCTCAACATTTGATTCAATGACACTCTTTGTTTCCCTCCTACACTCCTCTCTTCCTTCGCCTCGACTTCCAAGTCATCCCTCAACACAAGTTTCCTACTCAAAATATCACCAATCGATGTCGTTGGCCTTGCAACCGCCTTGTTACCCTCGCTCCTACCATACTCGAACTCATTCCCATCGAGCAACCTAGAGTCCCTTCGTGTAGGTCGTGTAGGAAAGGAGTTTCTAAAAGCCTCAATCTTCCTTAATTTCTCCTCAGTTCCATCCATTTCCGACCTCTTTTTGAACATATTTTCGCCTTTTTGAGCCTTATCAGCTAAAGCACAATACTCTTCTAAAGTGAGACTAATTCTATCCTGTTTTTGCTGATGATTCTGACTATTACCCTGATCATAAACCACACTTTCATTGCTTGTTAACGCCCTAATCTCGGCTAGTGCAAGACTTTCAGCAGCTCGAGCAGCATCTTCGAGTTTTTTAGCCACAACCCATCTCATTTCTATCATTTTTAGCCCTGTTTTAGTCTGTTCAACATCTGACATTGCCTTCATAACTTCTGATCTTGCTGCTTCTGCTGTCTTCATAAACTGTTCTGCCTCATAGTTCAGCTCTCTAAGCTCCCTTGAGATTGCCATCGAGTTAACACACCCACCAACAGTAATGTCTCGAGGCCTTTCCAACGACACTTTTTTATCATCCATCTTCTTGCTGAGCGCCTCCACAGAAGCGCGGAGCTCAGCAAGATCATGGGTGTTCCGATAAAGACTGTGTTTCGCTTGTTTTAACTCCATCATTATAACCCCAGCAGCCGATGATGGGATTTGATTCGATTGTTCTTCGTTCGTGCTTGTGGGTTGCACAATGGTATGATCAACAGGGTATTTGTTCACATAGTCTTTGTTAGGAGGTTCTTTTGGGACCTTTTGTTTAAGTTCTTCTACTAGCCTTTTGGTTAACTCAAGTTCTTTTAGGATCTCATGTGTTTCTTGCTCTTTCTTTTGTAGATCTTTTAGCATTGTCGCGGTTCGCTCATCGAGCTTTTGCACATCAGGTTGTTCTGTGTTATGCTGTTGATAAGAATGCACCATTAGTTAGAAGAGACTTATAACAATGCATCATTATCCTAATGAAAGTGATGACTCTTTTAGTTGGGATTTGAACAATTGATGTAGTAGGTTAGTAGCATATAACATAACATAATGGTTTGATCAAACTATAGAGTATCTATAACATATTTTAAGACCGCGACTAGGAGTTTTCAAAGGGCTGAGCCCTCATTTTGAGCCCTTATCCAACTCGTTTTAGAAATGCTTTGTAAGGGCTAGGCAAAAAACGGGTCGGGCTGAAAATGGGTTATCCTGTAATTAAAATGAAGCGGGCTATAAAGGAGCTCAATAAGGGCTGAAAATGGGCCTTTGTAAATAGCATAATAATGTATAATTTAAATATAGTAAATGACAATGTCAATGAAATTATTAATATTTTTTTCAATTTAGTTATTATAAATGGCAGTTTAATCCCACTATAATTATAAATTCCCTTATTTGGCCCGACCCAAATTTACTTAAGTCTGGCCCGACCCTTAACCGACCTATTAAACACCCACCATCAACCTTGATAGAGCATATAACCAAAAATTGATCGGACTGATAGAGCATATAAGATATTACATACATCTTGTATGACAACTCTACTTCATTCATGTAGGTGGCGTTAAATACTCTAACGCATCTGGCGTTAAATATTTCACTTTAAATGTAGGTGGCTAAAATTCGAACTCGTGATCTCTTGTCACACTGGCTTCTGATACCATGTCAAGAAACCAACTCGACCAAAAGTTTAAACTGATGATTAAGACCCTCGAATATGTTATATACTCTAATTTGAAAGAAAAACACTGAATTCTAGTTTCAAAAGCCAAGTCCCCTCACACAAAAGTCTTTTAGGTTAGAAATATAGATGCAATACAAGTTTCCTAATACTTGGCGCTACAATTCAACTTGAAAAGATGAATACATAATATTCAAACTGATAATCTAAGCTTAAGCTAATGATTAAAGTCTGATCGCCTAGAAATGTCCCAGTGAGCATGTAAAAAAGGTAAAGTTATCGGAAATGTCTTAAAAATCAGCTGAGTATGACTAAAATGTGCTCTTCTTTTTCATCTTTTCTAAAGGTTCTATAATAGTGTCCTACCAACTTCATTAGATTTTGTTTGATCCTTTATTTTTGGTCCACTAAAAGCTTTTGAGAGTTTATACATATTCCCACTTACCTCATAGCCCATAGGCATATAAGTTTGAGTTGTTTATTTAGCGTGTCGACCCAACAGATTAATGGTCGGGTACTTTTGTTTTCAAATCTTTTCACAAATATGAATTTCTTGTTCTTCATCATTGCTGGCCTTCTTATCTGTCAATTAAAAATTTTCTGTTTTGGATTATTTTACTTATTTTCTCTAATTTTTTAATTAATTTGAAAATAGATAGTACTTCAATATTTAATCTTTCTTTTGATATTATTCATGTATTTCACTTTTTCTTCATTTAATATCAAATTAATTATATTGAACAACGCGTAAATATTTCTGATTAAAATTCAGAATAAAATTCCAAAAATACATTAAACAAGACATAATTTATACGATTAAAAGACAAGATTTAGTGGTGTAATAGTACTAATTGCTAAAAGTAAGTTCAAAGATCCATACATAGTGTGATAAACATAGTGATTATCATCCTCGATCATTAACATTATCCCTTAATCACATGTTCGCCACTATGGTATTGTTAAATACTAATATAAAGGTAAAGGACACTCTCAGTATCACGCACAATGCAGGGTTTGGGTGGAGGTTTTTTTTCTTTTTCCTGAAAGATGCGGACAAATCATACCCGTTCCCCCAAGGAGAGAGTAAAGAGAGATGCGCGCAGTCAAGAAACACCCTAACTAATACCTGTGCCCAGTAAAGATCGAACCCCAAATCTTCTGCTCCTTATGCAGATGCTCTATTCATTGTCAAATACTAATATGTCAGCGGCACATATTGACATGCACATATCACTCACCAAAACTATCAGATGATTCTCCATAATTTGATCTGATATCCGCATTCAAAATTCTAGTTTGTATCGAATATTTGATTTGAAAATTCAAATATCAAATAGATATCAGCGTTTTGATACCGGGATTTCTGAATATTGGACATTTTTCGAATAGTCAAATATCAAGTTTAGACCCACTATTCTCTCCAATAAACAATTAATAATTAACAACATCTATACTATATACTAAAGCCATTATTTAGAAAGGACACATGTCACTCTCATGTTGATTGTTTTCCCTCCAAAATACATTCAATTTTATGGCAATAAAAAATTGGTCAAACAGTATCAAAGTAAAATTTGACTCATTAAATGTTAATCACATTTAAAGAATGAGAATCAAAGGAATAATTCAAGTAAAAGAATAATGCAAAAGAAAGACAGTTAGAAATATTTGACATAAAAAATTACTTTATTTAAAATAAAACGTTACTACAATTATATTTGACATAAAAAATATTTGACATAAAAAATATCTTCATATTACGAGCATAAGAAAATATAAATTGATCATTTAATTTCTCTTACACGTCAAATATTATTTTCTCTATATTTATTATAGTTAACAAATAACAAATTAATATCATGATAATTTAAATATATAAAATTTGTTTATATTTAAGAAATTATTTAATTTTTTTAAATTTTCCGTGCTTGGCACGGGATTCAAGCTAGTTTACATATACTTTCATAATAATTGGTTTACAAACTTACAAAAAAGTCAATGCTATCAGTTAATCCAATAATCCAACAAAATAACCAAGTGTAAACAACCCTATTATTGTGATATATTATCTGTCTTTTTAAATTTTCTACTTAAAAATAATATTAACATATAAATTCAAGTGACAAAGAAAATTATATTTTGAGCATGCATTGAAATCCTTAGTGAGATGGCCAAATCCTATTCGATCCTATTTTTGTCCCGGTCAAAAATCAAATGGTAGTCCATTCTTTATTTAATTGATTGATGAATTGATAAATTAAATGTTGATGAGTGCTCATTAAATGCTTTAAGTATAAAGATCTATACGGACCCATTTCTTTCTAAATTATATATTTATATATAGTATTATATATACACCATGTTTTTAGTAAATTAAATAATTGCATTTATTTAGTTTTAACTTTTAATATGAATTATTGCTAGTTATTTTTGAGGATATTATTATTTAACTCAAGTTTATATTCTCATAATACTTAAAAAATATAAAAAATAAAATAATTGTTTAAATAAGAAAATGAGACAATATATATAGTAAATGTCTCAAAATAAAATGAAAAACTTATATTATATAACGGAGAAGTATTACTTCTATTTAGTTTAAAGAGTTTTTAGTGAGAAATGCTTCTTAAAAAGATGAATGGGAAAAGGCTAGGTTACTAATTACTACTCACACTCAAAAAAACTCTACAAGCATCAATTAATTTAATTTAATTTGATTTAATTTAATTATCTCTTAATATTTTTAGTTTAGTTCTTAATAATTAAAATTAATAATTAATTAGTAGCCAAATTTCAACTACTTCATAATATAGCTAGTAATAGTACACTACTTAGTTAAAGTGGCAACATATTAGCAAATTAACTACATAGTTAATTACAAAAATAACTTTAGTATACAAAAGATTGACAAGCACATAAAGACATGATAAGTTAGAATTTAGAAAGGACAAGTAAAGCACTTTTTGTAAGAATTGAAAATAGTGATCTTTATGGTTCTTGAAATTACAAGTTCTTCAAGATATCACATTAATTATTTTCAATAATTTCTTTCAAATTTTACATCTCTTGTGATTTATAATCTACAACATTTAATTTCACAAATATTAATTAATAAAATAATACAAATTAAATTTTTTTAAAATTATGTAAGTAATATTAAATGGAAAAAATAAGAAAAAAAATATATGAACAAATATTGAAAAAAAATGTAGGATTATTTTCCAAAATGAAAATATTGAGACTGACCAACATAGAAATATTGAGATACTTGTATGGACATATACGGACTAATTACCAGGGGATTTTTGGCTCGGTATTGCATAGATTATGGTTCAAATTATTTGAATTAAATTCTTTTAGTACTGAATCATACAACATATAACGTATACAAAAAACGACAATTAAGTTGATTATACGTGCACATTATAATAACGATCAGTGCAATCCATCTTACTATAATTTATTCTAGGCTTCAACAATTAAAAGCTTTATATAAAATAATTCTTTTGAGAAAAATTAAAAGTCAAAGTTTACTTACATAATGATCATCTGGTGCAAGAATAGGTCGGGGGATCCAAAAGCCACGACCACCAAAGCGAATAACAGCTTCTTCGACCGACTCGAATGGGTGTGAAGTATCTACAACCACTCTAGGACTACAATTGCCCATTTCATGCACATTATAACATTCTTCTTCATCTGACAAAAAATCATATGTTTGTGTTGCTGAATCTACTGCAATAACTGTTCCCCCCATTTTTACTTAGTTTTTTTTTTAATGTTCTCCTGATAATTCCTAAGTTAAATGGTACAACAAATTACTACAAAGGTGGGAATATTAATAAATGGAGTGTTTACACGTAAGAGTAATTAGTAGTACTATAGAGATTAGAGAAGAAAAAGAGTGATTATAGGGGAATGAAATGAAAAGAAAAGGGATATATATGATGATGATCATGATGTGATAAATGGATGGTGTGATGATCATGATAGTTGGGTAAATTTTGTTTTTCTTTAATGGGTCGGGTCCACATTGACCCACTTCTAACTTCCTTTATGTTTTGAAAACTATGTTGTGAAATACTAGTGTTGTTTCTGATGATTTTTGAGCTCAAGTGAAATACTTCCTCCGTTCCAAAATACTCGCTACATTTCGATTTTGTGTACTATTCATCGTTCAAGCTTATTTTACATATTGCGACTAATGTGTAAGTAAAAATATAGTCAAGTGGGATTTTGTTTGAATCGTCTAATCGCATACTTTCATAATATTAAATATTTATAATTTTTAGATAAATGTAGTTTAAGATATTAATGATCAAAATTGTGCATTGAATTGCGTAAAAAAGTGAAATGTAGCAACTATTATGGAACGGAGGAAATATAAGAAAAGGGTTTTTATACAAGTAAAGTTTCGGTTAATTTTCTCTATGTAGTTTAATGTTTATGCGTTTAACTGAGAATTTTAGTGCTGCAAGTTTGATCTATGCTAAAAGCTACTTATGCAAATACTAATTTTAATTATAAGGATTAACTCAATTTGAGCCCTTTTATGAGTCGGGCCCTAGGTGGTTACACATCAACACTACCCTTAGGAACAACCTGTGAAATACCTTTCCTCTATCCCTCACATTTAACACTTACTCTAAGATGGATGAGCTTTAGTAGAAAGAGAAACTAGATCAAAAATACGACAAAAAATAAGTCATGGATAAAAATGAGTGATTAAAATGGAGAGGCACTAGTTTGTAGATGAGATTAAAAGAAATAAGAGTGAGATCATTGCCTTAAAAATGGTATAAAATAAATGGACAATTTAAATGGAAAAAAAATGAGATGGATAGAGAGAAAGTATTCTTTAAAAGTTTAATGTCTAGACACTAGAGTGTTTGCCTAATTGGGATCATAAGAACAATTAACTGCTTTTGTGTATATGGATGATCGGAGAGTAGGTTTGGGGTCGGGTCTGTCTAGATTATAATTCTAGTGATTTGACAAAACAAATTCTTTTAATAGTGAATTGAATAACATATAAGTCATAAAAATGATAGTTGAGTTATTTTATCACATGTTTAGAGTTAAATGTCCAATTATGGCGAATCTTAAATCGTAAGTTAGGAAGGTCAATGTTATTATTCAATAATCTAACCTATTCACAATTTTCCTATAATAATCTTAACTATTCATTAACCATGAATACATTTATTATCTCATTTAACCCGTGATGTTGTTTGGTAACCCACAACCGGTAAAATTAAGTAAATCGTTCCTTTTTTATTTTCTTTTTTTTATTAAAGCATTTAAACTAAAAAATCACCCACTTCATTCACTCACCTCACTCACCCAACGATTTTCCTTTTTATTTTCCTTTGTTTGGTTAGCATACCTCTATTAAAATCTGTATTATAGGTTTTATTTTTTTCAAAATTTGCAATTCTGATTTTGAACTTTGTTCCCATTCGATTACTGTGTCATAGGCAAGTTTTTGTGATTCATTCATCAAGGAAACCATGTTTACATTTTGGGGTTTCTCTAACAATTGAGCTTCTATTTGAAGAAGAATGTAAAAATGTCATCCTATTCATTTAAGAAAAAGAAAGAGAGTTTTCTTAAAAAAAAAAAAAGGAAAAAAGATGGTATTAATGGAAAAATGAGCTTACTTGCAATGGAGGTTGTAGTGTATTAAAGGAGAAAGAGTTGTATGATATCCACCACCGGTCAAAATGTGACTTCCTATAACCGGTTGCAAAAAGCCAAACAACATCACCGGTTAAATGAGATAATAAATAGGATTATTCATAGTTGATGGATAGTTGAGTTATTGTGGAAAAATCGTGAATATATTGAATTATTATGGGTAAATTTTCCTAATATTTCAACTCCTAACCCATCTAATTATATTTTAAAAATATACTTTTTAACTAATAAGTAATAAGGTATATTTTTTTAATTATATTGTACAACAATTTGCTTTTATACAATAATTTGAAAAATCTCATGGATAAAACTCCTTTAAGACTACATAAAAATTTTATTCTGATTCAGCCCGTCTTATACTAGTATCATAAGTTAACGAGTTGATTTAACTTGTTCGTTGGACAATTATCTAATTGTTGTTACGGCTAATCAATAGTTAGTTCGATGATTAGGATTAACATGCATGTAAAACTCAATTGTTAGACATAAGTAATTGGACATTTCTAATAACTTTTTTCTAATTCATATTAAAATTTTAATCCTAAATTTTATTGAGCCCTCATCAATGAGACATTTTTACCTACATATCTTCAAAATAAGCCCTACTTAATTAAAGTCAAAAATTTATTTAAGAGCAATATCTATCAATAATTCAACTAGCAAATTAAATGTATAAATAATTTAGCCAAGCTCATAAAATGTTTTTGACCAAATCTTTGAAATATTTCCAAATAAAGACAAGAAATACGATTCTTTTAGCAAAGGCAATTTCTTTCATTTATATTTTAATACTACTTTTTAATCCGTTTCCTTTGCTATAATTTCTTTTTATAAAAGTATTCTTACCACTTTCTTTTATATATTAACTCACACATTTTAACTCTCTTTAATACTCCTATTATCTTCATTATTAAGATATTCTCACTATTTCTTAATTTTTATACAACATTCCATTGTTGCAAATTTATGAAAATATTCTCACTACTTTCTTTTATATTAATTCATACATTTTAACTCTCTTTAATATTATCTACATGGTTCAGATACTTTCATTATTTCTTAATTTTATGCAACATACAATTGTTGCAAATAAATAAAAACCGACAGAATTAATCCTATAAGAGGCAAAAGGGCATGTACCCTAGACGCATCAAAAAATTAGAAAATTAATATTTTAAGTATTTAATAATTTAAAGCTTATAATAATATATTTAGTAATCGTAAATCATAAATAATTCTTCCTTCGTTCCATAATACTTGCTACTGATAGTGACATGTTCCCACACAACATGTCAGACTCGATAGCTTACTATCAGTAGCAACTGTTATGAAACGGAGGAAGTATTTTATCTCGAAAATTGTTTGATTTTAGGAAAGGTAAATGATCTTTATCGAGTTATAATTAAAAGAGGGGCAAAGCACAGTGAGTTGGGCCCTCTAAAAATGGAAAGAACCCTAAAGACATGCGTGATTTATGGACCTAACCTTGCTACCTATTTCACTTTCTCTTCCCTTATCATTCAAAGTTTTTATTCCAATGCCCTTTTTTTTTATTTAACTTTGCAAATTCACTTTTTTCTTTACTACAAGTGCTTTATTTTTACAATGAAGATAATATTCATACATGCATGCCTCCCTTTTTGTAAATTGATTTTTTTGAAGTGCTTTAATATGGTGCAAATTTCATAGATATATAGTCAAATTATTGTTATTACGAATTTCGATACAATTATTCTAATCTACTGATTAATTTTAACTCGAATAAATTCAAACTAAGTTTAAAATTTTCGATTTCACTTATTCGGATTTTATTCAGACTCATAAAGTGAATCTTTTTTTTGCCCTAAATAAGTGCTAGCGACCCTTATTAGGGACCTTAATTTAATCCATCCTAGTAATGAGTGGGAGCTTTCAATTGAACATGTGTATGAGAAAAAGATGAAAATGTCTTTTAAATTGGAGTTGATGCATTAATTTTAATTAAATGATGGATGAGAATATTGTTAAAAACTAAAAAGGCACCATGATAAAACATTATACCATAGCCTTTGAAACACCCCACCCTAATAGATCGTCAGTGACTATCTAAGGAGGTTGTAGAACAATCTCATAGACATAGACCAACACAAATTCTTCGAGCACACATTGGCCTTATGCACACTCGAGAAAACTTATCAAGAGATCATTCATTTTAAGATTGTTCATCAACAAGCACGCTAATAAACTCCCTTAAAAACAAAATACACGCTTAAACAGTCAATCAATTTTTTTTTATAGCTCAACCCGAATATGACATCCTTTGGTAGGAATTAGACTCTTGGTGGATCAAAAAAGCGACAATTAAAAGAACACAAATTCTTGTGAGAGACGGTCTCTTTGAAAGACCAACTCTAATAAGGTGGCCCATAAAGAAAAAATATAGAATAAGAGTAAGAATTAAACTCTAATAGACTGGGCCTAAGAGGCGTCTCTCAAAAAGACGGTATCTCAGAAGGCTTGCGTTAAAAGAATAATGATAGTGATGCATGAAATGATGATGGTAGTGGTTGAAAATGATGAAGGTATATATGAAGTCATGTGGATCGTTAGTTATGAGGCATCATCGGTAATAATTCTTGTTTAGACATTAGAAAGAAATGAGTGCATGCTAGCTAGCCCTTCTGTTATTTCTTTCTGGTAGTTGTGAAAATTCACGTTCTTTAATTTTTAGATGAATGGTCCCTCGCACTCTAACAAATCGTTATGGGCTCGTATGGACCAACTCATATAGCAGGAGAGTTGACTATACATAATTTTAATAAGCTTATTCCTTAAAAGAAATAGGAGTAGCCCATCTAAGTAATTAGTCAACATCTCACTAAAATCACGGATATGAGATCATATGTGAGCATTTCTCTAAATACTCATTATAGTTCCCTTCTCTTTTACCACCCAGACCGAGTCCCTTTCTGTTGGGCACCAGTATATCAATACAACATAATTTGTTTTAAGTGAGATATATTTATTGACATTTGATTTATATGTCACCACTTCAAATTTATAATAGTATATATAGTCGATTTAGTGACATTTTTAGACCCCGTAGCAGCATAATAAAAAATCATTCTAAAGTTTTTTGCGACATAGGATTTAGTGACATTTTTTAGACCTTGTAGCAGCATAATAAAAAATCATACTAAAACTTTTTGCGACATAGGATTTAGTGACATTTTTCATAAATGTTACTATAAACTATATTAACAATTACATATGTCACTAAAAGACAAATAAAGTGTCACTAAATCACTTTATGATGAAAATTAAAATAAAAACCAAAAGTGTATTAATGGTTACAATTGTTGGGTGGTCTTTGCTTTGGTTAAAACTTCTATGGTTTTAGGTTTGCATTTCGAGTTACATCTAACATGATTTGGCCCAAATTGAGTGAAAAGTTGCGTTAGATCAAGTATGGGTCTAAACTCTATACTAGATTAATAAAATTTAAGGTTTGAGATTAATTTAGATTAGATCAAACTAGATATTTACCCGTGCTATGCACGGTATTCAAAAGATTTTGTTATACTATAGATTTATAATATATTTTTAATTAATTTGCTAAATTACAAAAAAAGGGCTTAAAGTTATGAACAATAACTACATATGTATGTATGTATATCACTATATATTTTTTTTGAAATGGTGTATATCACTATATAAGAAACACTACAAATTTAAATTTAAGATATTAAACTGCAAAATTTTATTATCTATTTATCTCTCAAAAGTTTTATATTTATTATTTAATTATTATACTAATTACAATGATTATAAAAATAAATAAACACAGTGATTATATTTGGTATATGAATTTGATGTAAAACTTGATAACAAAATGTACCTGCACGAAAGATAAAAAATGATTATATTTGGTATATGAAATTATTCATAAACAAAATAATTTAAAAACCTCAAAGAACAATATTGTTGTTCATTTTCTTGGATAATAATATATAGGGGTAAGAAAAATCAACTAAAATAAAAAGTACAACTTAAAAACAAATAAATATAATAACCAAATCCACAATTCCTTTATTTTTTTAAAAACACCAAAACTAAAATCAAAATCTAGTAAGTCCTATATCTATTAAACTTTTTCTGAATACAAATGACATAATAATTTCGACAACATTTTTGGAATGAAGTTAAGATGCAATATGATATATTATGATATATATTGTGAAAAATCGATGCTCTTTCATCTTGTTTTAGAACTTGATAATACACACACACACACACACACACACACACACACACACACACACATGTGTATATATATATATATATATGTGTGTGTGTGTGTGTTTGTAATATGTATATATATAATATATATATATGTATATATATAGTATATATATATTATATATATATATATATATATATATATATATATATATATATATATATATATATATATATATATATATATATATATATATATATATATATATATATATATATATATATATATATATATATATATATATATATATATATATATATATATATTTCATTTATAAATAAAATAAAAATAATACATACTTTTAATGAAAACCATATCTTATTAAGTCTAGAAAGTTGATCAAGAGTCACAACAATCATAAAAGTAATGAAGTTCTATTGTAATTGAAGATGAAAAGACTTCATTTATAGATAAAATAAAAAATCAGCATTAATAAGAATTACAATAAAATGAGGAAAACATAAAATAAGGGCCAAACACTCTTTCATAGTGTGACATGTGGCAAGATTTTCCTGTATTTTAATATGTATATGATTCATATTGGATTAATATTGAGTAAAAGTCCCTCATACTCATAGAGGAGAGCACGACTTCTTACGAATAGAAAAGTTCCTCGACTCGAGAAAGGAAAAGAAAAGTTTCTGCGACGAGTAGAACCGGGTGAAGCTAAAGCTAGCTTCATAAGCCTGCATCTTATCCCATAAGCGTGACCTACAATGAAGATAACTATAATGCATATAAATAAAATAACATATAGTAAAAATATCAGTTAAAAATAAAAATAAAAACAATAGTAGTAATAATAATGATAATAATAATAGAAACGAGTCAAAGCCAGAGAACAAGAACACCAACAGGTAAACAAATAGGGAATCAATAGTCTAAAACATAAATAAGGCGCCTCCATCTACCCTTATCCTTGGTCAGGTCTTTTGAGAGATGAAACTCATGCAAGTCAAATTTTATTTGCTCCTCCCAAGTACTCTAAGTCTCCTTCTACTATGATACTTTCTACCCTCCACACAGAGGCGTCAAACGTCTTTCACTGCACATGTCCAAACTACTTTAATCTATTTTCACACATCTTTGATTACTCACAATTTTAAAGTGATCAGTTAGAGAAATGGACTAACTATATGGTTTGTTTCATGTTGAGACGATCTCAACGTAAGCTCTTCATACATGGGCTGAATAGTATAATTAATACAATTATTAGCAAAAAACTCCTTGTTTTGATGTCGTCTCACCGTTAGAGAAATGGACTAATAATATGGTTTGTCTCATGCTTAGACGGTCTCAACATAAGCTCTCCACACATGGGCTGAATAGTAATTCATACAATTATTAATATATAAACTCCTTATTTTGATATCGTCTCACCGAGGAATGGTGTCTCATCACAGTAGCTCACTTGTGAAACTATAAAACTCTCATTTAGGTTTCCCCGATCAAAGAGACTAGTAACACTATACAAGTGGTCCATATTACGGCCCATTTCACTATTGTTTGGAGTACAAATGACTCAATTCAACCAGTAAGTCTCATGGGAGACGGTCTATCCTATAGACGGGTTCCACAAAGGCCCAGCCCAACAAAATTCAGGAGGTTTGAGGTTTTTTTTTTGTAGAAAATGTAAAAAGGAAAAAAAAAATCAAAGAAACCACATTGGAAACCCAAAAGACATTGGAAACCCAATTCATTACTGTCATTTCATCCTTCCCTCTGCATAGATGAACCTCCTCCCCAAAACCATTTGAACACCAAAAGACAATGGCGGTTCATCAATGGCGAAAGGTATGTTACTGAATTGATTTTTATTGTTCATGATTTGTTCATCATTTCTCTTAAATTTTTTTATTGTTCATGATTTGTTCTTCATTTTTTTTTTGTTCATCATACTCCAAAATTTAGATTTCGCCATTGATGGTTTTTCTTTTTTCTCTTTGACATTTATCGCTAGCTTCTCCTGTTATGAAACTTATGAACTCCGAAACGCATTCTTGAACAGTTTCTTTTGCGTCTTTTGAGATTTTTGCGTTTGCTGGTAGAGCCTTTTTCATTATACGACTCACGTTTGCGATTGGGAGAAATCGGTCTTGTTCTCATGGTGATGATGAGGTCAGTGAATTTCCATGGTGAAAACACAAAAGCACTTACATGTAAACAACGAAAGTAATGAATTTCCATGCTGCAAAAAAAATCGAATGAAAATGGAGACAATGAAGATGAAGATCTATATGACCGACAGTTATATTTGGAACTATATTGTACTATATTTTGAACTATAATGTACTATATTTGGATTTATAATATACTCCCTCCTATTCTTCACAAGTGTCCCATTTGCTTTTTGGACACTATTCATCTCTTACTCTTAATTTGTATTTTATTATTAATCTATAAGTTAAAATATAGTCAAGTGGGATCTTGTTTGATTCGTCTCAATGCAAGGATTATTTATATCAACTTTCTATAATTTTTAATTATGTACAATTAGAGTTATTAAGGATTAAATAAGTACATTGGATAGAGTGCGTAAAGCAAATGGGACACTTAAGGTGAATAGTAGGGAGTATTATATTTGAAACTGTAATGTAGTATATTTGGAACTATAATGTACTATATTTAGAACTATAGTCTTTTATATTTGAAACTATAATGTACTATATTTGGAACTATAATGTAATATATTTGGAACTATAATCTATTGGGTTTGGAATTATAATGTATTATATTTGAAACTATATTGTACTATATTTGAAACTATAATATATTGAATTTGGAACTATAATCTTTTATATTTGGAACTATATATTACTATATTTTGAAACTATAATGTACTATATTTGAAACTATAATGACTAAGTTTTGGAGTTATAATGACTAAGTTTTGGAATTATAATGACTGAGTTTTGGATTTATAATGACTAAGTTTTAGAGTTATTGTAATAGACTCAAAATTCTCAATATTAATCTTCCGATTAATTATTCTAAATTTTCAATTCAAATTCTTAATCCTTTGGGTATCCATTTGTAATCATCTTTAATTCCTAAACTTTTTCCGATTTTGTAATTTCTTTCAACTATTAAAGTTTAAAATATTACTTTCTTTTAATTTTTTTATGAGCACTAAAATGTTATTTTATTATTTTATTACGAAAAGTAAAGTTTTATTATTAAATTTGCGATTTTATAAAATGTTACGCTTTTATTTTCCTTCCTTAAACTAACATTACTACTTATCAATTTAACCTTAAAATTTTGATTTAATCATTTTATACTTACAAATGAGCCATATTTTTTTTTTTATCAATTTTAAATATAATTTTAAGCAAAATTTTCCAAGTAAATTATCATATTTTCATTATCAAACTTACCCATTATTTTAAAGTATATTTACACTTGTGCATACTAGAATAAAAATTTGATGAACTAAAATCCTTTCTATTTAATCCATGATGTTTAAGTCTTTAAGACTTACAAAATCTAACCTTCTACACTTCAATCTCTTATACATCTACTTACACACTCCAACTCTTACAACTCTTACAAGTTTACTTACACACTCTAACTCTTACAAGTTTACTCCTACACTTCAACTCTTACACATACACTTACATACTCCAAACCACTTACACAAGTTAATCTTATTCCATACTCCTAACATTCTTATTCATACAACTTGCTAGAAATAGCACAAAAATCTATTATAAATATCCCCTTGACCATAAGAACACTTCCACCTTCATCATCAAATCTTTCTAACATTCTTTCTTATATCTTCCCTTCACTAAAATCTTAAAAACTTAAGACCTTTATTTCTAGTTGAAGAAATACAAAAAGATGAAGTTTAGAACACTCTTTATTTAGTTAAGTTATCATCATTTTGGAGTATTATTGGGTTATTATTTTGGGTACATAATGTATCATTATTTTCGAAATTGGAATTTATTTATTTTGGGAGCTTAGAAGATCATCATTATTTTGGGAGCTTGGATTAATTATTTTTGGAGCATTATTATCTATCTTGGAGGGTCTTATATCTTATTATTTTCCTAATTAGTACTTAGTACTAATCCTTGGTGTTAGTTTGGTATAACTTCTTACCCTACTCTTTATGTGGAATTTCACTTTATATTTACATTATAATATACAAAGTATGAAATGTGTTGATTATGTTTAAGTAAGAAATTAGTTTGATGAAATTATAATTAAGATTATATTAAGTATGTTTAGGCTAAAAGTATTTTTAGTATGTTAATTTAGTAATCTTTAAATAATTTTAGGAAGTTGGGTGAAAAATTATACTGTAGTGTTATTAAGTATAATTTATGTTATAAACTAGTGCTAGTATGTTTATGAGTTATTTGTTATATTAAGAATGTTACTATATTTAAGAACTTTTATGTTAAGAATTTTTATTATTATATTTACGTAAGCTTTCAAACTAGTTTATAAGGTAATAAATTATTTTATGAATGTATATTTATAAAGTATGGTCATAATAAGAATGTTGTTATTATACTTTAATTTAATGTTAAAGGTTATCCTTAAAGTTATAGTAAATTTCTAAGTTATTATGTAAAGTTTTTATTTTTTTTATTGGTTGTGTTAATTATTTAAATCTAGAATTTAGTATAATAAATTAAATGAAGTAAAAATTTTTTAGTGAAAAGGCCCAAAACTATTCATAGGCCATTCGACCGTTATCATATAAAAAAAAACAAAAAGAGTTTGATTTATTTTTTAAAATTTTTACAATCTATTTTTGTGATAATTTTAAAACACAATATAAAAAGTTATGTTTTGAGAAAGTTCTTATAAGTTATTAAATATTAAAGTGATTTTCTTGAATATATGAGCTGTCATAATAAAAAGAAACTTTGTGGCATTTAATTACTAGGTAGTACAAAATATTTTATTTGCTAACTATTTGACCAAAATTTATATAAAAAAAAGATGTAAAAGATTTTTTTAATTAGTAAACTTGCCTCTTAAACTATGTGTGAAATATTGATTTTTGTGGATAGTTTTATTTTTTTTTTATAATTAGATTTTGATTTTTGCAAATCTAATAAGTTCACTTGTTTTTCCAAACTTGAAATGATTATCTTTGGTGAACTTGTTGAATTTTGTAAACTTATCCAAATGATGCAATTTTAACTTAAATTTTAATTAGAATATTTGATTTGGTGAAAAGAATAAAGTTTTATTTGTTTTAAAGTTGGAAATATTGATTTCGAGAACTTATTTCAAGAGCAATAGATTTTAGTAGCTACTTGTGGAAAACACTAATTTGGAGACTATTAATAAAATATAAGTTAATCAATTTATCAGTGTGAATTTAGTGAGCTGTTAAAATAAAATTATATAAATTTAATGTGTAAAAATTAAGTAATGAGCATATAAAAACATAAAGGTAATTAAACATTATGATTAAGAATTATATTTAAATAAATAAATAAAGTTACCACCTAGGTTGGTCAAAGTCAAATTTCAAAGTCAACTTGTAGTAATAAAAAAATGTGATGTACTTGTGTGAATGACTATTGATTGAATGACCCTGATAGTAAGGTAATGTCGAACCATGGACCGGCATGTAAAATCCCGGCGTCCGTGTTGGCCGGCACGTAAAATGCGGTGTAAGACAGGGGGTTCGCTACCTATCCTGTGGAGCTCGAGCATAAACATTGTATTGGAGGGGTGACGACTCCCACCACAGTTAGGGTTTAGGGCTACGGTCCTCACCTAACCAGACCTTACATATGTCAGGTGTCATATTGTTGTGCTTGCTGATTAGTGATGAACTTGATTAGTGTTGATCCTATGAATCATGGTACGGTTATGAGTATTAACCAAATGAACTTACTTGAGTGTTAAGATTACCAAATTGTATAAGTGGCAGTAAGGTACTTCTGTCAGGATTGAGAATGGTATCTTAATGACTTAAAAGTATGGAACAATAAAAGAATATAATAAAAGTATACAGTGGTGTCAATTAATTTGAAATTTGTACTTAAATTATTATTTTGTAAATGTAGTGTATAATTTTCATATTTTGAGTTGGATAGGATGTTATGCTCGGTGTTACCGCTGACCGATTCAATCGGCTGTCATCCATATCATGGATGGCAACATTTTGCAGGATTTAGTTTCAGGTTCCAATCCAGGCCGCAGCAAGTATTATTTATCGAGAACTTAGCTGCTTTTTGTGTCTTTATTGATGACTTGATGTTGATGTACTTTTACTTTTTTTAAATTTTTAGCAAACAATGTTTCTTATCGTATGTATTATTTTACCTAGCTTTTTTTAAACAGTTTTAGTTTTTATGATTTAAAGTTTTTAACAGTTCGGCATTTTAAGACTCTCGCAATATTTTTGTATTAAGTATTATTAATTGTTAATTATGTATCGAGCTTGCCGCTTCTGTTACAGTTATAATGACTACGTTTTGGAGTTATAATGACTAAGTTTTGGAATTATAATGACTGAGTTTTGGATTTATAATGACTAAGTTTTGGAGTTATAATGACTAAGTTTTGGAGTTATAATGTCTAAGTTTTGGAATTATAATGACTAAGTTTTGGAGTTATAATGACTAAGTTTTGGAGTTGTAATGACTAAATTTTGGAGTTATAATTACAATAAGCACGTAATTGTCTGAGTCCGGACGTTCAACTTTATGTCAAGTACTCAATTATAATACCAAATGTAATTTTATATAAATCCCAATAAGCAACTGTATGTCCCCAAATATATGAAGAAGTGGAGTAAAATCAAGAGTTACTTACACAGTGGGTTGTGCCAAATAAGTAAATATACTTCAACTTCTTCAATAATGAATTTTAGTACATTGCTAAGTAAGAAAAAATACAATGACAAAACAGATGAACCAAGAGAACAAAAGCATGATTCCTAAAGCCTTCACTGTGCCATTGAGCTTTGCATTTTCCACTTTAAGTTAGTTAACGAACTCTTCCATAATCCTCTTCTTATGCTTTAATTTCTGAATTTTGTCAACTAAATTTCAGGAAGTAACAAAAAATTAGAATCATAACAAAAGCCATTATAATGTTGAAATAACAAAAAAAAAATTATAACAAAACCCATTAAAATACGGAATAAAAAGTTAAAAAAAAATGTTGATATTCCATTTAAATTCATAAATTAAGAAGAAGATCTGGAAATTCATATACTTAAATACGCAATACCCATTTAAATTCATAAAAAGTTTAAAACCTATTACAAAAACAAAACAAAGAAACCCATTAAAATATGAAAATACCCAATCGAAAATCCGGAAATTTTGAAATTCCCAGTTAAAAAACCCATTAATATCTGGAAATTTCGAAATACCCATTAAAATGTCGAAAATGAAAAAACCATACCTAGAATTGATGAACTTGTTTACTTGTTTTGCAGGAGAAGATCTGGAACAATATGAAAATCTGAAGAAAGAGGCCTGCAGGTTGAAGAAATGGCGAAATGGCGTGAAGGTTGAAGAGTAATGGATGGTTCCTTCTCCAAATGAGTAATGATGAGTAGTTTAGGAAGATGAAATGAGTAATGATGAGTAATGAACTAATGATGAGTAATGGACGGTTCCTTCTTTCAAAACATTGGGAATCAGTTTTTTTTTTCTTTTTTAAAATTGTTTTTTTAAATTTAAACAATCAGTTAATGGGATGGGAAATGGGCTGGCCCATTTTGATGGTCTATGGGATAGATGGTCTTTCTTGAGATTTTGTGCAATTCAACTTTAATATAGTTTGGGCTACGAAATAGCCCAAATTAACATCAACATACTTTGGGCTACGGAATGGCTCAATTCAATAAGCTCTTGCATTACTGTCATAGTAACACTTCCTCGGTATATTTTTACAACTCGTCTTATTTGAAACGGTCTCATTGTGAGACAGATCTACATAAAAGGTCATTAGTAAAAAAAAGTTAAAAAATAAATAAAACTGAATCTCCACTTGTACAACTAGTTTTTTTTTTTGAAATAATTTGGGCTGACTCAATTGTAGTCGCCTCACGGTGAGACGACACCAATAAGAATTAGTGATATTTTTTCAGCTACTGTATTAGAGAGGATCGTCTCCTAATGACACAACCAAAATTTTTTTATATTTTCATAATTTATTTTAATTAGGCTATTTAGCCTATATAGTATATATGAGCATACCTCATCAAACTGCTTTATACAATCAGGAGGTCTTGGGAGAGACCGTCTTATTCTAAGACGACCCAATACTCCAGCCCATTGCACTTTCTCTCTCTTTTTTCATTTTCTGGGCATTTTTTAATTTTACTCTTAAAGGTATTAATTTTGACCTTAAAGATATCAATTTCAATTTAGGTGGAAATTGATCAGTTTAACGCCACAATTAATCACTTATAGGTTCAAATTGAAATTTATTTTAATTGATATGTTTAAGTACTACTTTACGTTGAAATTGATACCTTTAAGGTCAAAATTGATACCTTTAAGGTCCAAATTGAAAAATGCCCAGAAAATGAAAAAAACAAAAAAATGGAATTTGGAGGGTGCGTGTGCTACACGCGTCTGGAATGGGTCGGCCCAATTGTGGTCTTAGAATAAGACGGTCTTACGCAAATTTTTGTGTTATACAATAACTTGTGAATTTTTTGGTGCAACATTTATTTTGTTACTAACTTTTTCAACTACACATGATTTTATATTTTATTTTAAATTTACGTTCATATTACAAGGATATGTATAGAAATTATATAAGATTATATTTAATCTTATAAATATAAATAAGGAAAAAAAATAAAACATGACAAGATAAGTAGGTGAATACTAATCTTAAATACCATATAAAAAGTTTCTCCAAATATTATGGAAAAAGTAAAAGTTTTCTTGTGAGAATTATGGGTCAGTTTAGCGATTAAATGACTTTTTTTTTTTTTTTTTTTATCTTTTTGACAAGGATCTGATTCAATTTACATCACCCGTAAGAGCATTGACTTATTTTTTTTTGCTTTTTGTAAAAATTCTCTTACCTGTCTCGGATCAGAAGATAAAATAAAATGACTAACTAGCCATAGATGGGAAAGCGTTACAACATCTTTTTCTACGAGTTATATCTAAAATTAAATTAGATGTACAAATATGTTACACAGTGACTATCAATTGGATTAAATTTGGTAGGCCCTAAGTTTCCAAGTGAGGTCCAATACTCCATGGGAATAGGTATGGTTGTTGTACATTATTAGTGCCCCCATACCTCGTGAAATTGTATACAATTTTGCCATTGGTGCTTAACTATCATCTACTTCTAGATTTTGTAATTGGGTAGGTTTACGATAGTACCACAGTAAAGTAAAAAAATAAATTTTGTTGAATCGATAAAAGAATCATCATCATCCTATTCAGTGTATTATGCTCATTGAAAACTATAGACAGAGTCTGAGGAGGAAAGAACGTCGACAACTCATACCCATAAAGGAAAGCGCAACCAAAGGAGTCCCCTGACTCAAGAAAGCTGATCGAAGAATCACCATCCACAAAAGATGCTAAAGATCAAACCCTTCCCTTACTAACAATTTGGTTTTCACTTGTATAATATCACTTATTTTTCCGGGATCTGTCCATGGTTAGACTCTAGTTCTCATACCATCACTTTTGATAATTTTTTATTTCACTATTATTTATATCTGATAAATCTCGGTTATAGATTTTAGATGTGATCAGAATTTTAAGAGGGATGAAACACAAGAAATAATATCGTTATTAAACAAGGTTATAAGAAGGTTGCAACTAGGAAAACCATTAGCATAGTTTTTAATAAGTTTAAATTAATTTATTTATTTATGAGAAAGACATTTTACTAATTAATGAATCTGAAGGGTGACATATTTTGCTATTCTCCAAATTTTAAAAATAAACATGATATTGCTAAAAAAATCATCTTATACTGACTTGAAATGTGTGTATACTCAAAGGATTTGAGAAAAAGCGATTGTTTTTTTAATTATTTAATGAGAAAAATTTGTTTGAGATCATCTTATGATGTGACAGATTTATATAAGGGTCTAAGACTAAAAATAAAAGTGTTTTAATATTCAAAGTATAAATTTTAATATCAAATATAACATGTTAAACACAACTTAAAAGAAGTACTTTAAGTACAAAAGTGATTTTATTTTATTTGGACTATTTAGCCAATTTAAGATTGACTCACAATAATTGCCTGGAAGCACATCTCTACCCCAAAAGTTTTAACTTTGACTTTATATTTGAAATTGCCTCGTTCATTTTTGGGCCCCAGAGCAAAAGATAAAAAGCACATCTGAAAACTTAAGGCGTAACGATTATATAAAAAGCACTAAAAATTCACATTACTTAGCAGAAAATGTTAGTCATACATAAATATAATTCAAACTATTATCACTTATATACATAAAAATAAGTTTTTTTAGGCCCTAAAAAATTCGGGGCCCTAGACGGTAGCCCACTTTGCCCTTGCTAATCGACGGCCCTGCTTCCTCCTCTTCCTATTTTAGAGATGTAGGAGCACTTCATCTGACGTATCTCAATCTCATTCCTTCTTTATAATATGTTGTTTAAAAAAAAGATTGACTCACAATGACACCGTTTTAAATATTTGGTTGGCTAACTATTCTTATTAAACAACTTTAATTTGACTCCTATTCTATAGGAATGATTAATTTCATCTATCTCATTAGTTTTTAAATCATTAGCATGTACCAACTTTTTAGGTTTAACTATGCTTATATTCTCGCTAATCTAACCTTTTTTCCTCGGTCTACTCTAAAATCCAAAAAAAAAAGTTTTTAATGTAGATAAAATAATTTGGTGGCTTATGAAAATTTTATATTTTCCCTTGAGGACACCGGATTAATTAAACTTGTGACTACTTGAAAATGGCACTTCATTTGCTATTAAATGATCTTAAGAAAAATTCTTGGAAGTATTTTAGTTAGGACTTATAGTACAAATTAATTTGTTATCCTATTGTAATCGATCATCCCTACGCCTTGAGCTACCTTAAGACTAAAGCTTGCTACGACCTAATCTTGAAATACTTGTATAGTAATTATTGTTTAGATAATGTTATTGTTATCTACAAGGTTACGATATCTAATAGGAGGATAAATGGAGTACTTTAAAGACATAATTTAGGATAATTAGACAACCTAATCGGGAAACTCCACGTGGTAACTTTGGGGTATTGAAT
Source organism: Amaranthus cruentus (assembly GCA_019425755.1). Taxonomy (NCBI): domain Eukaryota; kingdom Viridiplantae; phylum Streptophyta; class Magnoliopsida; order Caryophyllales; family Amaranthaceae; genus Amaranthus; species Amaranthus cruentus. The sequence goes on from CM033466.1 coordinate 10,850,666, forward strand.
TTTTCACATGGTAATCAAAGTTTTTTTTAAAATCCACAAGGTAACCCTGAGATTTTACCCAAAAAACGTTTTGAAACTTTCTATTAGTTAGGGTTGTCATGTTTCTTAGATTCAAACATCGAAAATCATCCCAAAAATTACATTTTCCCTAATTTCCTAACCCAAATTCTTCAATTTCTCTAATTTTCCAACCCCTAATTTCCTAACCCTAATTCCCCTATTTTTCAAAGTTTCACAACAAATTTCGAGCATTCAACTATTGGGGGATAAATTTCGAAAGTTTTTGGATCAAGTTTTTTTGGTTTACCCAAGAATCTTTACTTCGTTTCTTTTTCTTTCCTTTCCCTTCCTTTTATTTCCCTCCTAAAATTTTATCCAAGCATAGTGTTAAGGAAGGGGAATATTATCTTGTATCAATTACTGGCAAAACATATACATTAATATTTTATTTGAACCTTTTGGTTGTAAATACATTAAGTAGAAATAAAGATTTTTGTTAAAGAAACCAATTTAATCAAAAGTTTAAACATGTGATTGAAGCCTTATGACATATGTTATATATTACAAGATAGCTCTTTCGTCGCCTGTAATTATGAGTGCAACACATGTCTTTCTCATACATGATACTAATATTCCACTTGAATTAATGAGAGGTGGATAAGACCCGAACATATGATTTATTATGTTGACTTCTGATACAATGTCAACAAGCTTCAAACTAGTAAACTTTGATACCTTGAAAATTTTTCATGGGCTCGTGTGAACAAGCGCACGACCATCAATAAGATTGTATGTACAAGCTCACATAAGAGGATTACCTCACAAAGCTTATACGTTAGTAAACATCTTCGTATGTTACCGATGTGAAATCACAAGCACTCTCCCTCACATGTAAACCCCACAATATTTATGATGAACCCATATGGACCCTAAGAAATCGACTTTGGTCTCTGATACTAGGTCGACCAAAAATTTAATTAAGTTAATAGTTATGTTAAAGCAAGTAACAATATTCATGACTATTACGTTAACTTTAAACATATAATCGAACATGCTTTGTCTTGTACTTTAGAGAAGGACGATAAAGATGTGTCGAGTTGCGTAGGTTTAAGGTTTGGAACGATAAATGAAGTCGTTGACATGGAAAGTATAGTGCTCGACCAAGGCAAGTGGAAGATTGGCTCGACCAATTGGGAGCCGCTCGACCAGTCGAGCGAATTGGCCCCAGTCGAGCAGCTTGGCAGAATGCAGACAATAAGTGTCTGGAGTGTGGCTCGACCTTGTGCTCGGGTCGAGCGAATCAAGCCTAGGTCGAGCGGGTTGTCAGAGGAACTCCAATGGGCATTTTCTCTACTGTTATGAGTATTGAATGTGTACATTTGTTGCTTGTTTATTGCTGAATTATTGTGATGTTAATTGTGGATGATTAATTGTGATTTATGGTGGTTAAATGTGTGACTCTAAGCATGAAACTCACCTTCATCTATAAAAGGGAATATCATTCTTAGAGAAAGGACCACCACAAACACACATACTTGTGAAGGCTAATACTTTGCTTGAAACTTGTGAGTGTTCATCTTTGTATTAGTACTTTGTGATCTTGAGAGATTGTTCTCAAGATAAGGGAGAGTTTATTATACTTGTATTGTTGAATCATTTATAATAAACATCATTTGAGGGGGAGGTATCCAAGATATCCAAGATACCTCATAAACACTTGTATTCCTTTTGCATTGTTTTACATTGTATTTTTCATTGTTGAACCTCGATAGTGTCGTTCATTTCAAGTTAAGTTGGTTTCTTAAAATGGTATGAGAAACCAACTTGACAATTGTTCATGAGTCCAATTTCATCAGCCTCAGCTCTTCATTTCAAATAGAATATTTAGTTCCATGTACAAAAAGTGTATGCGTTGCAACTACGCTTCTATTTCAAAGAACTCTTAGTTAAGAAACTGTTATATACTATATAGAGCATATATTCGGATTACACTTAAACTTTTGTCCATCTTAATAGATATATGTATATATATACATAGATTGATGAACAAGAAAAGAAAAATAGAATAAAATTGTAAGTTGTAGAGTGTAGGCATTAATAGAACAAGTTTTCTTTTTATGCTGGGAACCTTAGCCTAGCATGGTAGTTTTAATTTGTTAGTAAATAGTAAGAAATGACATCAAATAATATGGTTTTGTCATTTATTGTAAAACAAGAAATGAACAACCATCTACCGAAATTTCTCACTAACTGCATAAAAGGGTATTCCCCATCAATAGTCTTCATCACCCCACGTCATTATTCTAGGTAGATAATAGATATAGATATATCCTTGGAAGTTATGTGCTTCTATTCCTTAATAAAGTGTGCAACACAATTTGAATAAATTTTAATTTTTAAGTTTTTGTGGAAATGAAATAAATATAAATTGTTTGTTTATTATTGGTATTAATTGGATGCCATTTATTCTCTAGATCATTAAATTTAACTAAGAGGGTAAAAGTATATATTCTGTTGTTTAACTCATTTTGCAACATTTAGGAGAAAAGCTCTCATATTATTAATCAGATGTCTAGTTTATTTTTTTAACACTATTTATAATCACCATTAGTTTATGTTTTATTTTCAATCTACAAGTTAAATATAGTCAAGTGAAATTTTATTTGATTTGTTTCAATATAAATTTTATTACATCATTTTTATATAATCTTTTAACCAAACATAATTAGAGAAATTTAAGATTTAAATAGCCCATCGACCAACATGTAAAATGAAATGAGACATTTTATTAGCATAGAAGGAAGTATAACATAGTATAATCAAATTGCAATTTATTACTCATACAATCCGTTTGGTAATCGGTACTAAATGGCGGGAATGAGAATGATTGTAGTGTAATTTTTTATGACACTTATCATGCCATTCCCATGGTAACAAAAGTCTCATCATCATACCCAGTGTATCCCGCTCATAGATAAACTATGGTCAGGGTCTGGGAAGGGAAGATAAACGACAACTCATACTCATATAGGAGAGTACGGTCAGACATGATAACATGGTAACAAAAGTATAAAAAAGTTTTTTTCATAAGGAGCAAATTTTTTAAAATGGAGTTATCATCAAGAACGAAACACAATAACAGATGTGGATCGACGTATATGGAGACAAGTAGAAAACCATCCCAATCTACATTAGTATAAGAAATATGAGAAGAAATAGAAGATGGATAGAGATGAAAGCTATGATGTATAATTGTATAGTACCCTTGATATACCGTATGCTTGCATGTAAGATGCCATTGGATTTTGAATAAATAAACAAATTTATTATACAACATAAGATATATCTAGCTTGGTAATAGTAAGGTACTAGTATAGAAACTCGTGCAATGCACGAAATTGTTAGTATAAAATTTTAGTATAATTATTATATTCTAAATAGAGATGCAATTACATGTTATTAGTATAAAATTATAATTTTTTGTATACTTTAATAAACAATTTTAGAATATGTACTGATTTCAATGAATAAAAATTCGATTATTAATATAAGTATTAATTAAAATTGTCATACTTTTTAAGGCAAGTATGTGTAATCAACAATGTTTATAAGATGAGCCTTCAATATAAAAAAACAAATATACATTCTAAGAAACATTAATTGAAAGTCTTATGTGTCTTTTATATTCAAAAATATTATGTTTCAAGAAAATTAACAAAATATATCTAATTGTGATATACTACTCATATATTAAATGAATGAGTTAATGCTAATTTTGGTAAGACAAAATTTTATATGGCAAATCACTAAGAGAGTGCCATGTGGAATTTTACACTCTTTTTATAAGATTGTATGATGATTGTATGATTGTAGAGTTTTAACAATACTATGGTATGAAGTAGGATTTTCATATGATTCATTAGAATGTGATGTAGTTAAGTTTGGATTTAGCATTGGTTTCAAGCAACCAACTCAACTAAAAGTTTAAGATGATGGTTGAAGCTCCAGGATATGTTATATACTCTAACACGCACCTTCACATGAGAACACTTTAGGGTAGAAGTGTGAATGCGACACAGACCCTCCTCATACTTGGCGCTTAATATTTCACTTTAAATAATGGGTGGTTGAGTCAAACCCGTGACCTCTTGTCCAAGGGCGAAGCCACATGGGGGGTCGGCGGAGGCCCGACCCCCCTTACCGAAAATGCGAGCCTTTGTAATTTTGGTTTTGGCCCCCCTCACTAATATGGTATATATAGTTTAAAGAGAGTAAAATATACCAAAAATTACTATAGCTTAATGGTTGGAATAATACATTTATAATCTAAGGTTAAGAGATCAAATCCTCATTAAAACTAGACTAATAGATTTATATTCCATTGCACTATTGTTACCAATAGTCCAGAGCCCCACAATCCAATCCCACATAATTATATTAGGTAAATTATTAAAATTGAATTAGAATTTAGAAATTTTTTCACTTGAACTACAATTTAGAATTTAATTAACTATTGTATTGTGAATTCGAGTATGATTTGATTTCGGTCTAGTTTGATTTTGCTATAAGTTATGATAATATCAATTTATTTGTGTATGATTTGGGTATTGTTTATTTATAAATCATATTTTAAGTGGTTTTAAATTGTGATAATTTTAATTTTATTTGCTTTAAATTATGATAATTTGAATTTCGAATTTATATGTATTTGTGTATGATTTCATTGATTGAAATCATCATATAATTAAATTATAAAGTATCTAAATTATGTTGAGTTTTTCTTATTATATTTGTAGTCTTTGAAGTTATGTTTTATTTGTTTTCAAAAACAAATTATATTTTACTTGTTGACGGGAAATAAGATACTTTTATTGAGTTCGCAACCCCATATTTCAAATTATAAGTCCGCCGCTGGTGTTAACAATACTTAAGAACTAGCTAGCTTAATGGTCCAAAATGTTTCATTGCAAATTGAGAAACTCTTTATTAAAGATATATGCGGGAAAACAAAATATTGAAGGAGTAGTTAACGCTCAAAGAAAATATAAATATCTCTATTAAAACCTGAGTTTGACTCTTTCCTAACCGGAGTATGATATAATAATGTTTTCTTATATTAGTTCCTCCGAATTAATTTAGTTGTCCCATTTTTTTATTTGGCAAATTCGACTAAAATATCTTACTTTTACTACTTATAATACTTCAACTACCACTTTTACAATTAATTTAATCAATTAAAATACCCCAACTTTTACCTTTTTAATGGACCCCACACCACCCTTAATAAACGTACCTTAGCAAATGGGACAACTAAATTAGTTGGAAGAGAGTATAATATATTTTCTATTAACTTATCAACGATGGTATAATTTTATAATAGTTTGTAAATCAATTATATCAATTTTATATAGAAAGATCTATTATTACAAAGCTAATAAATATTCTGAAAAATCTATTATCACAGTAAAATTTTATTGTAGTGTTAACAGGTGTCACATATTGCCCTTTATGGTAATTGTTAAGCCAAGTGTATTGAACTTCTTTGGTAAAAATTATTTGTTTACCTTTAGTGTTTATAAATAAATAGGGCGTAAAAAATTAAAAAGAAAATATTAAATTAACAGAAAAACTTATAATTAATTTTTCAACTTCCTCAAAAGTCTATATCTATAACTAAAACAAAAGACGCTGACATCATCATACCTCCAAACTTATGAGGTGACACCTTGTAGAGTAAATTTTTCCCTCCAATATAGGATGATGATGTCACATTATCATATAATGGAATTGGATTTCCAATGGTGTTCATTAATATTGATTATCCTAATAAATACTATCATAATCAATACATTGAAATTGGTTAATTTTCTCAACAATGCCTAAATGCATTTGAAATTAGTTTATTTAGTCAAAATATGTAAATGCACTATTGGAATTGGTCAATGCAATCAACCTTACAAAGTATTTTTAATACTTTTTTTGTATAATTATTCAAATTATTTTTTATACATAAATGTTTTATCATTTATAATGGTTCGGTTGATTTAATATTGTAATATATGTTCAAAATAATTTATTTAATATTAGAATTTATTTTTAACATTGTTTGTTATGATTAGTTAGTAAAATATAAATATCTTAAAAACATAACATATAAAATAGTATTTTTAAAATTGAAAATAAATTAAATATTAGTTATTATATGCAATTATTAATTCATTGAAAATCAATAAACAATAACTTACAATTTATTTTCTTTTTAAAATAATCAAAAATAATAAAATGAAAAAACCGTGCATCGCACGGGATTATCTAGTTGATAACTAAGATAATTTTTACCGACTATTTAACTTACCAACAAGCTTATAATTAACCAAGAAGCTAATTAAAAATTCATTTGTCAATGATTCTCATTTTGGTTGGCATAATGGTTGAATGTTTTCCCACCTTTATGATAAGGAAAATTTTAGTATCTCACCAGCTATAGAAAAAAATTATTTATCGTTCTCCTTTTTAATAGAGGATTCTCGACCTTATCTCAATTATAAAAATCATTTATGCTATGTTTGGGAACAAGAATTTCATTTAAAAATTCGAAATTAGCTCAAATTTATTGTTTGGCAAGTCAAAAATTTTGAAATTTGAATTTGAGTCAAATTCACCATGGTTATAAAAGTGGTTAAAAATGAGAATTTGAGAATGATTTCTCAAACCTTGTCATTCTCAAATTCTTAGTTAATGAATCCATAATTAAAACCTACAATTCAAAATGAAATGGACGTTCCCAGACGCAATCTTATTGAATACATTTTATTTTATTTACTAAAAATAGAACCCCAACTTTGTGATAAATAGCTTACATACTTCTCTAAGTTATAGAATTACTTCATGATTACACTCTAATCATCATTTAAAAAAAAATACAATTATTTCAAACCATATATTATATAATAAAAATAAAAGAAAGGGATCTCATTAGATTAGATATCTAATAAAACTTAAGGGATTATGACATGAAATATACATGTGGGCATGTGGGCCAGTCCCTATTTACTCTAAGCCATTAATCAATGTTGTAATCCCTGAAAATTAATACTCTATTTTATAAACCTGTCCCATGTGTAAGACCCTTAAAGGTAGGTACCTTAATTTCTCTTCTATTTAAAACCCTTCCTTTTAAAAAACTCATTTATCAAGTATTCTACTATTTCATTCATACCCAACAAGATTTAGATCTAGAGAGACCTAGAAAACACATTAACAATGGAGAGCAAAGCTTCTAGAAAGGAGGTCGAGGTTGAGGTTGAGGTCGAGATCGAGATCGAGGAAAACAAAAAGCCATTTCCTAGGGCAAGAACATTGTCATCCAAGGAAAATATGGAAAATTTTGAAGATGGGGAAACTTCTTTTAGGGTATATTATGGGGCAAAAGGTGCATCAATACCTTTTATGTGGGAATCTCAACCAGGTACACCTAAACACCCTATTTTTCACAAAAATGATACTTCTATTGTACTTCCTCCCCTTACACCCCCTCCCTCTTACTCACAGCGAGCATGTAGTGACGACTTTTTAAAGAAAAAAAGCTCAAAAAATATGATTTTTCGAGCTTTTCTCTCCTCAATTATTCGAAGGAGACACTCCTGTTCTCATGTTAACCCTACATCATCTTTATCATTTTCTAATTCTAATTCTAGCCCGTTATCCTGGTCTTCCTCATCGACAAACTCATCATCTTCTCTGTCATCACCTCGAAAAAAATGTAATAAATCTCATAGAAGAAGTTTCTCGTTCTGTTCCCCTAGAGAAAAAAGTCCCCTTTTTTATAAAGAGGAAGAAGATCAACAAGATGTGGGATATTATTCTTCAAAAATGTGTTTTGGGTTCAAAAAACAACAAGGGTGTTACTCTATGCAAGATATGAAGGATGCACTTTTCTCCATTAAAGGACATTGAATATACTTCTTTAATGTTCATATTAAGGTTTGAGAGGATTAAATCATTGTACATCATATTATTTTGAGTGTTTTTTAATTTTTAGCTTTAATAATTAGCTTAGCTTGTTTTTTGGCTAAGTTTAGATTAGGAAAGAGTGAGTTTGGGTAGTTACTTGCTACCATACATACCCTCTTTTCTAAAAATTATATATGATGTATTACTCTTTATCAAGGATATCAAAGCTCATAAGTAATGCTCAAAATGTTAATGAATTTTCTCATAGATAATATCTTTACTAAATTCACTTATTTCCTCTTATTTTAAGGTATTTTAATTAATTTTTGATTAGACAATTTAAGGTATTTAAATTAATGAATAAGAGTCTCGTTTTTAATTTGAAGAATAAGATTTTATTTCAGTTGAAAAATAAATTATACTTTTTAAAATAGAATCTTAAATTTGATTTTCACCGGCCAGCTTTACTTAGCTTAATTATATTGATAGAAAATTTTGTTATGTATTGGATCTATCTATTTGTATAATAAATTCGATTTATTAAAACAGTTGACAACTTGCCGTCACAAGTCATATTTTATTGTTATGATTTAGATTTAAGGAAATTTTTGTTGGGTGTATTAATGAATTACATTAAGGTTCATGAAAATGTCTACCATTTTAATCTATCCACTTCAAAAAAATCATACAATATGATATATAATAAAAAGTTTAAAATATTTTAAATGACAATTTTATAAAGCTTTGCTCGATGGAGCGCAGGGTTTAACATGTGAATGCGTGACATTTAAAAAAAATATTATTACATGACAATGCATATTGTACAATATGCATGCAATATTTTTATGATATAAACTATTTTATTCAGTTTAAAGAATTTCAACATTATACATATAATATTAATTTTGGTGGAAAATGTTAAATGACAAATTAAATGACATGTTTTAAGAGTTTTGTTATGTATTTTATTTTATTAGGAATGAATGAAATACTAAATTATATGGCTAATAATTTTTGCAAGCATATCAATTTCAATACATAAATTTTATTCAAAATCGTCACTTTTGCAAAAATAACTAAATTTAATAAGAATATATATAATTGATTATTATTTATTCACTCATGCAATCATTATGTTGTCATAAACAATTTATATCAATTATTATATTCATTAAAAACATTATAATTATAAGGACAAAATTCATATTTACATTTACTTTTATGTTAACAAACTCCGTATATTTCATGGTGTTTGGTTTCATACTAGTATAAAGTAATTGTAAGAGATCATCAATTTCAAATATAGTAAATTAGGAAAGAATTTAAATTTTATAGTATTATAATCATTAATTATATTAGCAAACATAGCATTAAATTATAAAATTATCATCAAATCATAATTCAAAATATGCATTATTACTTTTATTAGAAAATGCGCTTGATGAGGAAAGGTGAGAAATCAGTTAGAATCAAACTCAAATTATTTTAAAAACACAAATTTTTGTTATAGACCGTTTATAGCATAGACGGGTAAATATGAGTCAGCCCATTTTGTAAAATAAGTAATTAATTAGTCATCAGCCTTATTTTTAAATTTAAAATCATTGGGTTGGGCTGTTGGGAGAGCCGTCTTTACTATAGACGATCTCTCAGGAGACTTTCTGTTTTAAAAAAATAATATTAATATTCTAACTGAAACAAGACCGGAGTAGTTGATAATCAACTTCCTTATAGAGTAGTCCTATAAGCAAAAGACAACACGAAATTGAATATAACATCAATGAAGTGCCGTATAAGATGGTTCGATTGATATTAATTGGTCCTGAACTCCCAAGCAAATTAATTCGAGCTGGACCATTTTGATATTTATAGTTAATTATTAATTACTGATAAATAAGAATTACTTATTTACTATACCCAAGGTGCTAGGACAAAAACGGACCTTGACTTAGTAATATACAACTAACATTTTTTTTTAGAAAAAATTATCTAGAATAATTCAATTTATTCGTGATTTTCTTATAATAATTTCATCTATTGACGATTAACGATGAATAATCCCTATTTTGAGGGGTATTTTCCTAAAGTAAACCCAGTGACCGGATGACTTGCTATAGCAGGTTTTTTTTTGTAAAAAAAGATAAAATAAAATAAAATGTCGAAAAAACTGTTCAAAAAAAATTTATGATTTTTTTTAACATTTAGAATTTTTTTATATAAAATTTAAAAAATTTTCTCTACTTTTAAATTAATTTTCAGTTTACTTTTTTGGTGATTTACCTACTATAGCATGTCATCGGGTTATCCAAGTTTATTCTAGGCAAATACCCCTTAAAATTGGGATTATTCATGGTTAATCAATAGGTGAGATTATTGTTGGAAAATCACTATTAGGTTGAATTATTATAGGTAAACTTTCCTTTTTTTTTATCTTCTTTAACTACGTATTTAGGAAGGTGTTGTGTAAGTGATTAGTTTAAAAGGCTTTTTTTTTTTGAAATTCAAACTCTTAGATTAATCGTAAGTTTGAGGTTTGACTGTTGGGTGTTGGTTGTTGGCTGGTTCAGTTGATTTGTTTGACTAACTTGTACTATTGATTTTTTTTAATTAAGCACAATTAAAGAGATATTAACAAAGGGTGCAAGATCAAATGAGATATTTGATTAAATAGGAGAGTGTATGACGTTCCCTAACTCGATCCTTTATGTAAACAAAAACTTATAGATTTCTTAAGAGACTTGTAGTCGATGAGACTTACACAAGAGGAGAATATATTACACATAATAAAGTTGCTAAAATTGGGATTTTGCTTGGAATCGTTCAGAGAGGTAAAATCTGTGGGAAAGAATATATTGTGAGATATTTGGTGTATATTTCTTTATTTAGTTTCCTAGATTATAGCCATAGATTATTCTGTTTTCATATTAGTAGCTGGTGTACTTGTATATATTTGAGGGTGTTTTACCCATAGAGATTAATAAAAACAGTATTCCAAAACCTAAATTCCGCATTAAACTAATCTTCATGGTATCAGAGCTTTAGGGTTCAGATCCAGGAAACCCTAAGGAAAAAATCATCACCTACCATTCTTACCAGCAATGGCCGAAACACACGAAGACACACACCAGAAACAACTTGCCCTCGTGGAACAGATGGAACACATGGTCCAAATGTTTTAGAAACTAAACAAATCAAACCAGCAAACAGAAACCCCAACAGCCGTTCGAATTTTTGAAAAACTAACCCATAACAATTACACCAAATGGTGTAAATTAATGCATGTAGCAATCAGTGGTAGAGGGCGGCTCAATCATATCACTGCCGCACCCCCTTCATTAACTGACCCAGATTTCGCCCAATGGGAGCAAAGGGACGCGATGGTCGTAGCATGGATTATCGAAAATATAGACGGAGAAATTGTCAACCATTTTTTAGATTACGCCACGGCATAAAGTCTATGGCAGGGAATTGAAAATCTCTTGGGATGTGGAAGAGATGAATTACAAATTTATGATTTAAGTTCAAAAGCAGCAACAATGAGGCAAGGAAGTGATAGTATTGAAACCTATTACAGTAAACTCACACTCCTTTGGAAGGAGATTGACCGGCGGATGCCGAATACAATGGAGTGCCCACGAGACATCACTGAATTTAACAAGTTCATACAACGACAAAGACTTTATCAATTTCTCACCGGAATTGATGATAACCTGGACAAAGAAAGGAGGGACCTCCTTAATATCGACCCTCTGCCGACAGTAGAGGTGGCATACGCCACCATCAAACGAGAAGTATCACGCCGGAAAATCATGCTTGGCGTTTCATCATCGGGACTAGGTCCCTCAGAAATTGGATCAGGGCTCACCATGTAAAACAAACACTTCCAAAGGTACCGGACCGACGAAGACCGGAAGAAACTCCGATGTACTCATTGCGGTGGCTCAAGGCACACTAAGGAGGAATACTTTAAGCTCTTGGGTTACCCCGATTGGTGGGATGATCTACAGAAAAGGAAGGCCGCTACCAAGGCACCGGCAAGCCAGACCGGCGGCAAGGCCCACCTCACTACTGCCGACACATCATCATGACATGGTTTTTCAGGTATGGAGGAGGAGTATAATGGAGGAGAAGGAGATACAATAACCAAAAACGAAACAGAAGGACAAAGGAAGGAGAGAGAAACGGCCGGATCTCCAAAGGGAGATATGGAAACTTTCCTTATTCCACCTTTAAATACCCATGAAACCCTAACCCCCATTCATAAAACCCATAAACCGAGTTGGGTTTCAAAAACAGATTCAATTTGTTTTTTGGAATCCGGCCCACCAACCAAGCCCAAACAACATTTTACAACCCTTAAAACATCCAATCATTTTTCCAACCAACCCAACACATGGATATTTGATTGTGGGGCAACGGACACAATGACCTTTGACCCTCACGATCTTATATCTACCCGTCCTACTAACCGTACCCATATACAAACTGCCAATGGCGAATATGTCCCCGTTACACAAGCCGGGCCAGCCAATATTTCGCCCTCCCTTCGTGTTGAAAACTGTTTACTTATTCCTAGTCTTTCTCATAAATTAATATCTGTGAGTCAATTGACTAAAGAGATGAACTCTGTTGTGCTCCTAACTTGTGATGGTTGTTTTGTGCAAGATGCTCGGACCGGGACGATTGTCGGGAGTGGTACTGAATGGGATGGAATGTACTATGTGGACGATGTGACTCAAAATGGTAGTGCAATGCTTGTTCATGGATCTCCTGCTCATCGGCTGTGGACTTGGCATCATCGTTTAGGTCACCCATCTCTAGGTTACCTTAAACGTATTTTTTCGTCTCTTAGTAATTTTGATATGCCCCTGGATTGTGAAACTTGTGAACTGGCTAAGAGCCATAAACATTCTTATTCTCCTAGTACTAGTCGTACAAATAAACCTTTTGATTTAGTGCATTATGATGTATGGGGCCCCGCCCCGGACGTTCATTCTCATGGTTTTACATACTTTGTCTTATTTGTCGATGATTGTACTCGTATGTGCTGGGTTTATTTTCTGAAACACAAATCTGAGGTTTTTGATGTGTTCGTCAAATTTTATCACATGATACACACCCAATTTCATGGTCACCTTAAAATTCTTCGATCTGATAACGGTGGTGAATACATATCTCATAATATGCAAAAAATTTTCCTTGAACATGGTCTTATTCACCAAACCTCTTGCCCTGATACTCCCCAACAAAATGGGGTCGCTAAACGCAAGAACCGAACCCTTCTCGAAATTTCCCGTGCCCTTATGTTTGAAGCCAACATGCCTGCTCGTTTTTGGCCTGAAGCCATTGCGACTGCCACCTATCTCTCCAATCGCCTACCTACAAAAAGCCTTCACTTCAAAACCCCTATTGCTGTCTTTGACCACCTCACCACCATTCCCTCCTCACATTCTCTATCACCTCGCCTCTTTGGGTGTGTTGTCTATGTGCATCTTCCTTCACGGGTTCGATCGAAATTCGATCCTCGGGCAGTCAAATGTGTTTTTTTGGGATATGGGGCTACACAAAAGGGCTATCGCTGTTATGACCCCACACAAAACAGACTCTATACTACCATGGACTATGACTTCTTTGAACAGTCCTACTATTACATCCAGCCTCGATCTCAGGGGGAGAACTTAGTTGAGGATCTCAGCTGGTTTATTCATCCAGTAGATAGCAGTCGAGATCCACAAGAGCAAGTAGGCAATACTGCAGATGTTACTATTGAAAACACAATGCCTCCAGTCCCTCAGACTATTCCAGCTCCAATCCCCGAGCATCCAGTTGAAGTTGAGGTAAATCCTGATCCTTTGCCTGTTGATATAACTAATGATGATGTGTCAGATGGTGATGCTCCTAGGAATAATGAGTTGCCTGCCAGAAGTACGAAGGGAAAACCTCCTCGACGGTATGATCCAGACTTTGAATCTCAAAGATCCCGGTATCCAGTTCACAAAAGCAATGATGAACAACTCTCGGAGACAGTTGTTGCCTTTAAAACAGCCTTATATACCAGTGAGATCCCAAAGAATACCGAAGAAGCCCCGAGGGATCCAAAGTGGAAAAAGGCTATGGATGAAGAAATCACAGCACTTCAGAAGAATGGTACATAGGAGAAATGTATGTTACCCGACAACAAGAAAACATTTGGGTGTAAATGGGTGTTCTCTGTTAAGTATCATGCTGATGGGACTATAGAGAGATACAAGGCACGACTGGTTGCGAAGGGATATACCCAAACATACGGGATAGACTACTCAGAAACCTTCTCACCAGTAGCAAAGATCGACACTATCAGGGTCTTGTTCTCTATAGCAGCAAACAAGGACTGGCCACTATATCAGTTCGATGTTAAGAATGCCTTCCTTCATGGGGAGATTGAGGAGGAAGTCTATATGAAGCCACCACCTGGCTTTACTGATGGATATAACCTGGGAGAGGGATGCAGACCAAAAAAGGCTCTCTATGGCCTAAAGCAGTCACCAAGAGCATGGTTTGGAAGGTTCACTGCAGCTATGAAGAGGTTTAGGTATAAGCAGAGTAATTCAGATCACACTTTTTTTCTCAAGAGGAGGGGGGAACACATCACTTGCCTTGTTATATATGTTGATGATATGGTGATTACCGGAGATGATACCAAAGAAATTGAGGAGCTGAAAAGACAGCTATTTCAGGAGTTCGAGATGAAAGATTTGGGGAATTTGAAGTATTTCCTTGGCATAGAAGTCTTGAGGTCGAAAAAGGGAATATTCATCAATCAAAGGAAGTACGTCATGGATCTCTTAGCCGAAACAGGAATGATAGACTGTAAACCTGCCGATACTCCCATGATAACAAACCATGGGCTTCATATTGTTGAAGGAGTTGAAATGGCAGATCAAGATCAATACAAGTGAATGGTAGGGAAACTGATCTACTTGTCACATACTAGACCGACATTGCTTATGCAGTAGGCGTGGTAAGCAAGTTTATGCATCATCCTCAAGTTGACCATATGGAAGCAGTTATGAGAATCCTGAGATACTTAAAGGGGACAAGCAAGCAAGGGATCTTGTACTCAAAGAATGAACGTCTTGATCTTATATGTTACACTGATGCAGATTGGGCTGGAGACAGGGATGACAGAAAATCAACCTCAGGCTACTTTACTCTTGTTGGTGGTAACTTGGTTACATGGAGAAGTAAAAAGCAGAAAGTTGTTACTCTATCAAGTGCAGAAGCAGAATTCAGGGGGATAGCGAAAGGGGTCACAGAGATTCTTTGGGTTCGAAAACTCTAAGTGAGTTAAATTGCCATCAGGAGCAAGCTAGTCATCTATACTGTGACAATAAAGCAGCAATCAGCATCTCAGAGAATCCAGTCCAGCATGATAGAACAAAGCATGTAGAGATCGACAGACACTTCATCAAAGAGAAACTAGAGAATGACATCATCAGCCTTCCTCACGTCAAGTCAAAAGACCAACTAGCTGATATTCTCACCAAAGCTGTAGCTTCAGAAGTCTTTAGAGAAACCTTAAACAAGTTAGGTGTCGGTGATCCCACGGCCTAACTTGAGGAGGGGTGTGGGAAAGAATATATTGTGAGATATTTGGTGTATATTTCTTTATTTAATTTCCTAGATTATAGCCATAGATTATTCTGTTTCCATATTAGTAGCTGGTGTACTTGTATATATTTGAGGGTGTTTTACCCATAGAGATTAATAAAAACAATATTCCAAAACCAAAATTCCGTATTAAACTAATCTTCAAAATCGAGTCGGTATAATCCAATCGTAAGATCGTACGAATCTATAATAAACTTAAATTTGAAATTTGTCAAAATTATTCATCTCAAAACTTTAAGTTTATGAATTTTCCTTGACTATATTTTTAAGAAGTAAATTGAAAATAATTGATAATTAGATTACCAATGAAGAATTTTAGTTTTAAAATCGTTAACACGTAAGAAAAAATTAATTATAATTATGAATTAATTTGTAGAATCGGCTCGTTAAATTCTAAGATCGTAGAATCGTGTTAAGATTTTATCTCTAAAAATTTTATTCTGATTAGAACTAATTAGAATCGTGAGATTCTACCAATTTACGATTCTACTAACAATTTGAATCACTCGTTTGGTTTTGGATTGTAAAACCATAAAATCATAGATCAGAATTGTGATTTTAATACAACGCACACAAAGCTCAATGAGATTTCATCCTAAACCTAACTGGTAATAACCCAACATAAACTTGCATTGTATGTTAAACTATTAGTCAATCCTGTCTGATTCTTAGATGTCAAATCACAAACGGGCTATCATAGTTGGGCTAGAAAATTCTTAAGGGTAAGAAGAGAAGAAATCAATCTTTCCTATAGATGGTGAAAAATGAACCCTTCATAACCAGAATGATAGAGAAAGTCCTCAACTACGTATTTGTAACACCCCGTCCCTCGGACCGTCGATGACTACTCATTGAGACTGTAGACTGGAGCCACAGACTAACACATGTCTTTCCAGTGTACTTTGACCTCAATCGTGCGCACCCAGGAAAACTTCCCTGGAGGTTATCCATCCTAAGATTGCTCCCCACCAAGCACGCTTAGTTGTGGAGTTTTTAGCAAATGAGCTCTCATGAAAAGAAAATGCACCGTGTTGATATAAAGTAGTTTATCAATCCTTTTTTCAAGCTAAATCTAGGGTTTCACAGTATTAGACTAATCCATGATTTTCAATCGGGTTATGTTTCAGTAAAAATTCTTGTAACTAATCATCATACTATTAATTAAAAGAATTGGAAAATTTCATGTGGCATGCTCACAATGATCTACTACGTGGGATAATATTTGGATTATTGTTATATTTATTAATAATATATGATTAATTAATTGTTATATTTATTAAACTAAATAAGGTAAAGTTGATTTTATTTTATTAAACTAAAATAAATCCACCAATTATATTATTAACTAAAAGAACAAAAAAATTTCATGCAACATCCTTTCAAAGAATTCTCACATGGAATAATCAAATTAATTAATTACTCTATTTATTAAACTATATTGAGTAGATTGAGTAAATTAATAAATTGCATTTGATCATGACCAATCTACCACTAAATTATCTTTGACTAGCATTTATTTATAGTTTAATTGAGTAAATTAGAAATTTTATATACCCCATCATATATTCTAGACAATTTCTAAAGTTACAAATTTAATTTATACATATATTGTCAAAAATGAGTAATCTACTACATCATATCTCAAGCTTTATTTATTTAAGGAAAATTTACCCAAAATAATCCGACCTATTCGTGATTTTTCTACAATAATCCCACATATTGATTAACCATGAATAATCCCAACTTTAAGGGGTATTTGCCTAGAATAAGCTTAGGTAACCCGATTACCTGCTATAGGTAATTCACCACAAAAGTAAATCAAAAATTAATTTAAAATTAGAGAAAAATTTTGAAATTTTACATAAAAAATTCTAAATAATAAAAAAATTATAAATTTTTTTTGAGCATTTATTATTTGTTTGTTACATTTTATTTTAATTTATCTTTTTTTTAAAAAAATAAAAGTTGCTATAATAACTCATCCGGTCACCGGGTTTACACTAGGAAAATACCTCTCAAAGTTGAGATTATTCATGGTTAATCAATAGGTGAGATTATTGTAGGAAAATCACGAATAAATTGGATTATTCTTGATAAATTTTTCTTTATTTAATTAATATAAATATTTATATATACCGATGCTAAAAAAACCGTGTATTGCACGGAATTCTATACGATAATAATCTTGATATTTTGTGACCTCAGAATTGTACATTTATTCACTATCTGTTCCGGTCTATCTTCCAATATTGTCTTTATCAGGCTTTATAGTTACGTCCCTTTCCGCCTTGTGGAGTAGTAACACGTGGGCAAAGTTATTAAAAGCACACATATAGCAAAATTAAATTTGTTTAAAATAAATTCTGTAAAATTTATCGCAAAAACTAATTTTAAATCGATTCGAAACACGTAACCTGAAATCAAACCTATATCAAAATTAATTCATCTAAGCAAAATTTTCTCTAGTATTTTTGTGAACCATGCATTGCTAGCTTTTATGAAATTAGGTTGCCGAGTAAATTTAATTTCAAGACCACCTTAATTTAGCATATACTCCATTGACGTTGTTTTGTTATAATTTTACTACAATTATTTTGGATTATTTTTTAAATTCTGATTGAAATTAAGGTGAAGAAAAACAAAAACACAAACGAGAAATGAGGAAATTTTTTTTTATGAATTATGCGATGCGATAAAATGTTTTCTCATACTTTCATTTACTTTTATCGAAATGTAGCAATAAATGTGACATCAAAATTCACAAAGACAAATTAAGGTTGTCATGATGTTCCAAAAACAATTTATTCTTATTGGGGTGTTTGGCAATTGGCTTTTGGCTTAGCTTTTTGGTTGGTTTTTAATTTTTGGCTTGTTGGTTGGTCAAACAGCCAAAAACAGTGTTTGGTAAATGGCTTTTAAGCGAAAATGAAAAAGCTGCTCTAGCTAGTTTTTTGGGTTGGCTTTT